>JADRCH010000133.1:7390419-7629023 GCA_019843965.1 Rhynchomys soricoides | reverse complement strand
ACTGTAGTCTCGGTGTTCTGACTGTAGTCTCGGTGTTCTGACTGTAGCTACAGCTAAATTTCTAACAAAAAGACATCACTCACCAGTCATGCAACTGAGGAGACCTCGGCTGAGTTCAGCAGTCAGCCATTTTTTGACTATAG
Organism: Rhynchomys soricoides; assembly: GCA_019843965.1. Taxonomy (NCBI): domain Eukaryota; kingdom Metazoa; phylum Chordata; class Mammalia; order Rodentia; family Muridae; genus Rhynchomys; species Rhynchomys soricoides. The sequence continues at coordinate 7,628,880 of JADRCH010000133.1, read as the reverse complement.
CTGTGTGAGGGACTATGACAACCTCCTAGCTGACCCCAGTTAACCCCAAAATTTATAGGCAACAATAAAATCCTGGCTTTCTTTTAACCCGGTAAATGTGGAGCTGGTTTATTGTTCTACCCTAGAAAACCAACAGGTTAGTTCTTTGTGAGAGGACACCTCAACTTCTCTACTTAGAACATTCTCTAACTTAAAATAACCACTTCGTTATACTTGTGGTCTGTAAATTATATTTTAAGGTAGGCCACTGCTAGGCAATCGTCCTGATTTCATGTCCCTATAGCTTAGACTTTGTGACAGGGTTCTTCTTCAGTCACGTCTTTCAATCCCTGACACTCTGGGTAGTCTCTGCCCCTTTCTTATCTCCATCTCTTCGTGGAGTCTCATCCTCAGGGACTCTGCACATAGCTTGTAGTTTCTTCATAGCATGGTGATCTATGTATGTAATCTATGTATGTGATCTATGTATGTAATACTAGGTTGTAGTATTGTATTTTAAAAATCCTGGCACAGGGTTGCTTCCTGCCTCAATGGCTTCGCTTGCGCGTGCGCGCGCACACACACACACACACACACACAGAGCCTTTATATTTTAATACACCTTAATCCACACAATAACTGGGCCACTGCCTAACCTTCATGCTGTTAGAATCTACCTCTCACTGATAATCCCAAGTTACTTCTTACTAATTTCTGTGTTCCATCTTGGCTGCTCTTAACTCCAATTGAGCAGCCCTCTGAGCAGCACTCTCTTGGCCCTTTTACATGGTGGCTATGCTCTGTCCTGCACGCCTAAGGCATGGCATCTCTCTTCTCCCTTTCTTCACAGTCCCAAGTCCAGGAACCCTAAATCCCGCCTCTGTCTCTCCTTCCCAGCTATTGGCTGCTGACATCTTTATTTGCCAATCAGAATTAACTGGGGGCAGGGTCCCAGAAGCTATGTGCAGACCTGCAAACAGTTTTGGGGGACCCAATTAGCATTAGAATACAAGCAGCTACACTGAGTGATCTGGCTTCTTGTGGATCAAACAACTACCAAGATTCTGAAGCAAAAGCCACCACCAGGTCTTGGTGTAGGCCAAGCATAGGTTGGAATTATATCTACCAAATTTTATTGATCAAAACCGTATAAGGCCCTTCCATATTCGAGGAGATGAGAAATAAATCCAGTCTTTTGAAGGTACAAGTGACAAAAAAAAAAGTTATGAACATAGGGGTAAAGTAGAACCTAAACCTCTATGTCAACGTGTCTTATTAGAAATCTTATTTTATGGGGGCTGGAGAGATGGCTCAGCGGTTAAAAGCACTGACTGCTCTTCCAGAGGTCCTGAGTTCAATTCCCAGCAACCACGTGGTGGCTCACAACCATCTGTAATGTGATCTGATGCCGTCTTCTGGTATGTCTGAAGATAGCTACAGTGTACTCATATAAATAAAATAAATAAATAAATCTTAAAAAAAAAAAAGAAATCTTATTTTATGAATGAAGATGCTAGGGCTAACAGAAATAATTTGGGCAGGGTTGTGTCACTTGCAAGCACCAGCACCTAAATTCAAATGCCAATCTGAGACCCAACCATGAATTCTTTCTACTTTGCTATTCTTTCCATCAGCGATGTGACAGACATATGATTTACGCTGTTTTTTAATTCTATAGTGCTGTCGTGAATAGGGAATATCTCTCTCTCTCTCTCTCTCTCTCTCTCTCTCTCACACACACACACACACACACACACACACACACACTGCAGCTCTATACACCTTGGCCCATCTATCACTGAGCCAACTCTGCTACACCAGCAGATTAGAAGAACTTTATTTCCCGGAGGAAGAGTGTGGCAATAATATTCACTACACACAGATCCATTTCTCACTTGTGCTGATTCTGTTGTGTCCTTGAACGCTGATGGGAGGACTCTGGACAGGCTAGAACTTAGCCTGGAGGGCACTGAGAAGATGGCTGAGTAACAGAGTTAATCTTGAGAATTGATTGTGGATCGGTCAGCTGACTGATGATTCACTGGGTCTCCCTGTAAGTGGCTAAGACTGAGTAAGACTGAGATCCTGGGCTAGAGAGATGGCTCAGTGGTTAAGAGCACTGGTTGTTCTTCCAAAGGACATGGGTTCTATTTCTAGCACACATATGGTGGCTCACAACCAACTGTAACTCCAGTTCCAGTTAATCTGGCATGCTCTTTTAACCTCTCTGGCACCAGACATGCAGATGATGCATAAGAAGACATATAGGCCAAACACTCAGCTACACAGAATAAAAGAAAACAAAAACTTTAAGTTAAAGGACTGAGATCCCTTCAGATTTCTAGGTCTGCTTCCTTCAGATAGATACTAAATGGAAGATTCTCTTTTTTTTTTTTTTCATACTTTATTTACATTTCAAATGTTTCCCCCTTTCCAGATCTCCCCTTTGGAACTTCCCCATTTCCTCCCCCCTCCCCCTGCCACTATGGAGGTATTCTCCCACCCACCCACCCACCCACTCTTGTCTTCCCTCCTTGGCATTCTCCTATACTGGGGGATCTAACACCCTCAGATCCAAGAGCCTCTCCTCCTCCTGATAGCTAACAAGGCCCTCCTCTGCCACATTTGTGGCCAGCACCATGGGTCCCTCCATGTGTATTCTTTGGTTGGTGGATCAGTCTCCAGGAGTATCAGGGGTCGGGCCAGTTGTCACTGATGCTGCCTCCTTGGGGCTGCAAACTCCCTCACCTCCTTCAGTCCCTTCTCCAAGTCCTCCATCTGGGACCTCACACTCAGCCCTACTGTTGCTGTGAAGTGACTCTTGGGTATTTCGAACTTTTGGGCTAATAACCACTTATCAGTGAGTACATACTGTGTTCATTCTTTTGTGACTGCGTTACCTCGTTCAGGATGATATTTTCAAGTTCCATCCATTTGTCTGCGAATTTCATGAAGTCATTGTTTTTAATAGCTGAGTAGTATTCCATTGTGTGGAAGACTCTTGTAGGTGGCCCACTGTGTGTTTATGTGCCACCCTCAGTGAGGAAGCCCTTACATCCAAGCTCACAATTCATGTTCATGTTCTGTGGATGCTGAGCCAATATAGAGTAAGAATGTGAAGGTACTGGGTTCTCTAAGTTCTAATTAAAGCCATTTCTGATGAAACAATCTATGGATCCTAATTACAACTCTTCTGGTGGGAATTTAGTCTTCATTCATAATTTCCAGTTAAATTTTTTCCCATAATGAAGTAAACTGCTTTAATTTTCTTTTTGCAAATTTTATTTGGATGAGGTCAGAAATTGGGGATTCCTCTCCCATGACTCGTTTTCCAGCTGCTGGCCTCTTACTCCCTTGACATACTGCAGGGGAGGCATTCCAGAGTCACATCTCTGCAGTGGTACACACCAGGCTTGACAGAGGAGCCCCCAGGCTCATAAAGACCCTCTCTCCAGTTTGTATTTCATGACTTAGGCTCTGAGTGACTCTGAAAGTCTAGAGTCACCTGGTACTTGATAGAGCTGTTCCCCACTGCTGGCTTTGAGGCTGCGGTAAGAAGTCTCTTTGCTTGGTTTCAGCTTTGCAGTGTCAGATTCAGCTACTAAAGCTCAATAGGTTGACTGACATTTGAGAAGCCCTGAGGAAATCTTCTCTTGAAAGCCCTGGAATCTTCTGGAAGGTTATTGATTTGTTGGAGGTACTTAGAGTCTGTTCTCTCCCTATCAAACCTGCATGCCTCCTACCCCTTTTAAGATGTCCCGTCCAGTCATGCCATGAGGACATGTTCCTATTTTAGCATAGAAATGAAGCAGGGAAGGAAATAAAGGAATTTCATACATTCAGGCACAGGCGCATTTTAGTGAAAGCATTCAAATAGTCATGTCTAGAGCTGGATGGGTGAATTACAAAATCTTGAATGAAAACAGATTCTAGCTTTGAATAAAAATACCAAAAAGTGCCTGTGGTCTCCTCTCCTTCCAGATGGCATCCAAGAAATGGACATTGCTAGTTGAAGCTTGTATAGAAATAAAATCACCAATCTCAATAAATCAGGGTAGAAAATTCTTTCTTTTTCTGGTAACCCCAAATCTTCGTATGTCATCCCCTAAACCCTTAGTGTGTTCCAAAGCCTCATTCCTGTGAACATGGGTCTCCTGTGTAGCCTCTGATCTCACTCCTACTCAGCCTGGGGCTCATTCTACATTCCTTGCGTCCTACATTCCTTTGACACTAAGCTGTCTTCTTTTGCCTCTGACCTTCTGCTGTCTCCCCCCTCCCCAACCCTCCCTGACCCGGATTCTACATTCCTCTCCTTAGGTTAACCAGACCCCAGCAAAAGGTGAGCCAAACAAACCAAAGATGGCATGCCTTTAACACATGACAGGCACATTCATGCCCAGCTCTGCCACATCCTGGCTGTAGATCTCTCAAAGTCATCTAGCTAGTTAGCTCCTTGACAAACGGCAGTTAAAATAGCCCCCTTCTTTGACATTTCTTTGAGGATTAAAATACTGACACCTTGTAAAGCATAACATTTGGCCCATAAAAAGCAATGAAATATTAGGTGCTGTTTCTACTACAATTAGGGAGCATTCCACATGTGTGCCCACGCTGCTAACCCTACTGCATATGAATGGTTTCTAACGTTGGCTTTAAACCAAAGGCTTTTACAATGACTTTTCAAAGCCCGGCACATTCTTGCCTGTCTGTGATCTTTCTGACCTTGTTTCCAATAACTATCCCCTGCTCTCTGCAACACACATGCAGGCGCACGTTCTGCTGCAAGCACACCTGATTCCTTAGGTCATTATCCCACCACAGACTCTTGCTGTGATCCATGTCCGTCGCCGTCCCTTCCAGGATGCAGGGTAAATGTCATCATGACAGCAATGCTTGCACTGGCCAGTCGGTTTAAAACTCAACCATCCCTTTTCTGTACCCCTTCCCCCAGCTTTATTGTTTCCTGTAGAATTTACCACCATCTGACATACTGTTCATTATCTCTATTTACCCCCCTCAAATGTGCACACACACTTAGGTGTAGGTTTGTGAAGGCAAGGGGATTTTGTCTGTAAATGTGTTTTACCAATCCCTAAACTAGTCCTAGCACATAGTAAGTGCTCAACAAATACTCACCAAAGAGAGGTTAAACCCTTAGGCAAGCATTGCCACCATAGCATGGCTGCTTGGTTTTCTGTATTGTGATAATAAAATTTTCATTATGTTTATTACTCTGTATTTCTCTGGAAAATGTGTTTAACACTCTGGGATTTAACCAGATGCTATAGTTCAAAAACACATTTTATTTAATGGACTGGAACCTGACATTGTAGATTTGATTGAATGACTGCAAAAATCATAATGTTCTGTAAGTGTTTTAAAATTGCATCCACACCATGCTCCGTAAGTTATACCAAAAAACAAAACCTACGCTTTTAAAAATTTAAGGAAAAGTAAATTAGATAAAGCTCAACATGGTGCTCTTACATACATGGTGGACTGACTCATCTGATCAGCATCATGCAAAGCTTGTTATTTTGCTGGCATAGTAGGAGACCTGCTAAACCCTGCCTTCTGAACAAATCCACTATGCGATCAGCTTGTCTCATAAACAGTATGCAAAGACAGATGATCTCAAAAGTCAGCGTTAGTGCCTGGAGAGATTACTCAGGTGTTCTGAGTGCTTGCTGCTCTTTCAGAGGACCCAGAGTTTGGTCGGAGAGAGAAGTAAGTATTTTGTTTTGTATTTTGGTCTTTTTTTTTTTTTTTTTTAAAGAGAAAAGAAAAGCCAGTACTCCAGCACTTGTGAGGTAGAGGCAGGTGGATCTCTGAGATTTCGAGGCTAGACTGGTCTATAGAGTGAGTTCCAGGAGTGCTAGAGCTACCTACATAGTGAGATTCTGTCTCAAGCAAAAACAAACAAACAAACAAAAACAAAAAACTCCAATACTAGAGGAACAAACTCCTGTAGATTGGTTCTGAAGAGGCCTTTCTGAATCTAGGAAAGAACATTTATCAGTTTTGATTAAATAATTTGTATTATCTAAAGCCAGGAGGTGTGCCTGTATCACAAAATTCTTATCAGGCCCAGAGGAAACACTAATCAAATCCAAATTCATTTCTATATCATGATGTGATGTCAGCGACAGCGCCACTAGCCAACAGACTGTACATTTTATTCACTGATGTAATGTGGGGTGTGTAGCATATTTTAAGTCATCAATAAACAGAATCTCCCATTTCCCATTCAAAAATACAATAGAGCACAAGCGTGTGAGAAATGGCCTGTCCTGGGGCAGCAGAGGTGACTGCCAAGTGGAATCTAGTCTGTATCTGGAGGTGATAATGATGCTGAGAAGCCCCCATCTGAGGTGGTGCAACAGCTGTGAATGCCTTTGACAGTGATGAAGATCAGCGCCCATAAACACATTTTAACCTGTGAAGGCCTGCAGATGGGAAGGGGCTTCTGGAATGGTGTCAGTTTCATTCCCAGTCCTGGTCCATGAGTTGCTCTGCTGTTACATTTTGGCTCTGCTGTGATATTTTTCTTATTTCTCACCTCTAAGGCAATGCAGAGAGAGAAGAGGAGAAAGAGAAGAGTTTCAGCCAATATGCAATTATTGATGCTCTCTGTCCTACATCCCAGAGAACTCTTAGCTTGTGTCTCATCCAGTCTTCTTTGCATGGGTCTGGTTGATGAAATCTGATGGTGTTTTCTTTCCCCCTTTGGCTATTATTATCCTGCCTCTGACTCTCTGTCCTCTGGGTCTGCCCTAGAAACCCTGCTTGCCAAACATAAAATTTAAATGCCTCCAGTTTTACTTGTTCGTTGTTTTTGCTCTTTTGTGTGCGCGCACGCTGACGCCATTAGAGTTGAGGAGGGGTGTCAGTCCAGCTGTGTGTGGTATATAAGTCATATTCATCAATTATTGCATTGGTCCAAGATGGCAAGGAGTATTTTAGGGCAAATGTTCACAGAGCCCCATTAGCTACTGACTCTACACAGTAATACCTTTCCTTTATTATCTTGGTTTGGTTGGAAAACTCATGTCCTCAGCAAGAATTGCAGCTTTTCCTGCTCCTTGGAAGATGCCTTTCTTTCCTTCAGCAATCATTGATGGGTCTGATCTGAAATCTACCCCTAAAATATCTTGAGCACTTATCAAACTGAGTAAACTCTTCTCTCTTGGTTCTAGAGTAAATGCGTCTCTCTAGGCTCTTATCTGATTTAGCCTTTGGTGACATTTGGCCCCAGAGTCCTGTCCCTCCCTGGGAAGTCTCTTTCCTAGGACTTGGAGCCCTAGGCAAACTTCCTCTGCACATTTTGCTTTTCATCCCTCAGCCTTTACGGAATTCCAAAGGGTCTTATCTTGCTGCCTGGGTGAGAAAGAGCAGGGCTGCAGCTTCAGCAATTTCTTAGGAGACAGTTATCCGAAACTTAGTGTATATCCACATCAAAAAACATCTGATAGGATCGAGGCCCCCACATATGCATCAAATATTGAAGGACTATGCACTGCGTGTGAAGCCTGCAGTAAGTTTTTCTCTACCACTAAAACACATTTCAAAAAATTTTTCTAACATTTTAATCTGTATTCCTAAGCTTGCTAAATATATTGTTAACTACTTGGTCACCAAGTAGAACCATCTGTGTTTCTGTCTCCTTCACTACTTACCCTTAACTCAAACCCATCACCTGGCCCATATCCACTAACCTACCAAACCCTAAAAGACTTACATTGTTTAAATTTTCACATGTGTGCTTTCTTTTCTAGTCCTTTGATATGTTGATTTAAGTCTTCCTTGTTTGTGGTTTGTTTGGTTTAGGTTAGGGGGCTGGTTTCTTCAATATGGCGTCAAATGCTGTCCTCATCACAACATGGTATGCAGATGTCATCCTTAGTGGCCCTTTCTGAACCTCCTGCTTGCAGATCACCTTCAGGTTCCGGGCACGCTCTTCAGCATGGCCGTAAGCCCCTCTTCGTGTTGGCCCTGCCACTGTGCACTCTGCCTTTCTATCACACAGAACAACCTGCAGTGTTCTGCAGAGCATACAGCCTTTCCTGTCTCTGTAAAAGCCTTTCTACCCCATCCTTCTCCTCTACCCCACCCCTCTTTATAATGACAGCCGCTCCTACTGGATAAGCATCTCACCTGATGAGCAAGAACCTCCAATATCCAACCACTAACAAATCGTTCCTCCCTGAACACATTCATTGAACAAATGAGCGATTACATTCATTTAGTGCCTGCTGCCTGCAGACACGGCAGCGATCACCACAGTGGAGGGCCCTTCACTAAGAGAAGTGCTACATGGAAAGTGATCAAGAGGTCACTGTTACTCATCCTAGACAGATGTCAGATGCTCAGAGAACTCAGACCCTCCTTCCCAATCCCAAACTCAACTGTGGGTTTGGTGCAGATCTTAGCATGGAGGTAACTACAATGTACCTGTTCATTACCCTCAGCCTTGGAAGTGTCTTGAGGTCAGAGCCTGAGGGGTTTTTGTTTTGCTTTGTCTTGTTTTTTTCTCTTGTTTATCAACTGCTAGGACACAAGAAAGGGAATTCTGTTAAAAATAAAAATAATACTTCTAATAGCCCTTGATATATGCCTTCCTCAATGGCAGGTGTTTTCAGGGCATTATGTAATTTAACCCCAGTATTATTACAGCTGTTTTATAGATCAGGGATCAAGATCTTAAAGATATGAAACAAGTTATTAAAATTACATAGCAGTGAGTGGCCAAGCCAAGCCTGACACCCTTGGCTACCTGAGCCCAGAGCCCCAACTTTAATATACTGCTTGGTGAGAAGAATGGTCCATGTCTCCCCCTACACACACACACACACACACACACCACCACCACCACCACCACTATCACCACCACCACCATCACCACCATCACCACCATCATCACCACCACTACCACCATCATCACCACTACCACCACCACCACCACCACCACCCCATAGGCACCTGGAGCTGTAAGACTATGATCTGCATGCAATTTTAGGTAACTCTCTGGGTGCAGAGCAAAACTGTCATCTGTAGTCAGATGTACATAGGTCTCTCCCTCTCCTCTCTTATCTCTCTCTCTCTCTCTCTCTCTCTCTGTGTGTCTCTCTCTCCTTTCTTTCATCTGTGTGACTTCCCTTAGCCAGCTGGGCACTAAGGAACCAGAAAGTCATCAGGTGAGTTGCCAGCTCAGAGAATTACAGCATCTTCCAGTTTAGGCACCTTTGAGCTCCATCTCCTGGACAAATGATCAAATGTTAAGAGCCTCCACCCTTTCCCTGCCATCTGGGGTACTGGATGGATGAGAAGGGCTTGTAGAAAGCCAGAAGGTGAGGGAGGTGGTCCCATGGCAGTCCTTGTGTCTAGTCCTGCTGAGGCATCCTGGTCTGATGCCTTCAGGCCTTCTGTTGGTGCTCTATGCTGAACTCTTTTTTTTGTTTGGTTGGTTGGTTTTTGTTGTTGTTGTTGTTTTGAGACAGGGTTTCTCTGTGTAGCCCTGACTGTCCTGGAACTCACTCTGTAGACCAGGCTGGCCTCGAACTCAGAAACACCTGCCTCTGCCTCCCAAGTGCTGAGATTAAAGGCGTGCACCACCACTGCCAGGCTTATGCTGAACTCTTTAGCAGTACTTTCTTCCTACACACTTGGCTCTGGCGTTGCGTCCCTTTTCTCACAGCTAGTTATTTCTCCTATTTGAGTTCCTATGAACTGTTAATGTCCCTTTCCACCTGTTGTGGTAACATCCTTACCATCACCACTACCATAAACTCAGCTCCCTGCAGCATCCTCCACTCAACCTCCGGCTTATTTCTTTGAGGGCAGATGGAAACTTCTAGAACTTCCTTCTCTTCCGGCATCTGATCAGACTTCACCTTGATGGGGTTGTGATGGGGCATACCTTGTTAGGAAAGTGGCTCCTAATGTGATGGAGCCATAACTTGTTAAAGAAAGAGTTCTTCTCTAGAGTGCAGGGCTGGATCTCGTCAAGCAAGGAGGTCTTCATTGGGATAACCTGCACCTTCCTTCGGGATGGACAGAATTCGTGAGACATTCTTTCAAGGGTAGCCCTTTCCTAGATTTTTCAATGTGAAATGAGACAAAAAGGTCCCCTGGTTTTGGCTGTACCTTCAGCCTGTTTGATGTCTCTTTTCCAGGACACAAACCTAGAGACCAGTTGGTTTGGTTTTTATTGTTTTTGTTTTGTTTTGTTTGAACCTTAATTTCTACATTCAACTGGGCCTTGAAAAGATGGCCCCTTTCCACCTTTCCTGGTGGAAATCCCAGGACCAGTTTCCCAAGCCTGTGTCATCCTCTCCCCAAAGTGGAATTTTTCCTCTTTCCTCCAAGGCCAAATGGGAGAATAGCTGCCAGGTAAACTGATTTATGGGGAGAAGAATGAAAACGCATCTGTTTAATGTTTTCAAATTATTACCCGTTACTCCTGCATCTTACAGGGTAACGGCTGGTCTCAGGAGCTCTGTGGGTCCCTTTATAGTAGCATGGCTCAGAGAAGTCATAGAGGAAGATTTACAAGAGCTTGAGAGTCCCTCCCCTGCTGGGCTCACTATTCCTCCCTTTTTAGTCTACCAACTAAATTTTTGGCCATTGTCCCCTCTTTGAGCAACTGGACAGGGGTGAGTGGGTAGGAGCATTTACTCTGCAAACTACTGATCAAAATTAATGAACTACACATTCAAAGTTTGACCAAGTTAGTCCTCACTATAGCACCAATTATGTCTAACATATTTAAATATGAGATCATGCAAAAGTGAGGCCCATCAAAGAACCCCTGCTGAGAGAGCACAGTGTGGGAACAGAACATTTGAGCTGCAGATAGGATCTTTCAAGTTTAGACTGGCTGAAGGAAAGGGAAAGCGGTTGTGAGAGGAAACAAGTCAGAGAAATGAACAAGTGGGTCAAGCAACAGGAACAGCAGAAGGAAGTGTGAACTCAGTCGCCAGAGTTGAGCTGTCGGCTGGATGTGAGTGAAACCTGGTGGGTTTCTCAAGCCTCAGCCTCTCCTCAGGGACCTTAGGAAGACTCCAGTCAGAACTGGATCCCGACTGGATGAGAGACACAACTGTCATAAGAGGGATTCAGGGGAAGGGACCAGTTTTTGTTCTGTGGAAGTAACTGAATAAGCAGAAAAATAAAATTATTAAAATAACCGGCCAAAATGGCGTATGAAATAAAAAGGAAACGGGGAGGGGCTTGCTTGAGATTATCATTACCATCTGGGCTGTGAAACATTTGATTCCAATCCCAGAAGCTTGACACAGAAATAACTTGTAAGCGGGGACACATGCTGTTGAATTTTCAGGAATGACAGAATGTTTGTTATTAATATCTCTATCTCAAAATGGAGACGTGGACAGGCCATATAGTAGCCAAGGGTGGAATACAGCCACAGCTGACCACTTTTTGCCATTTATCGTCATTCATTTACACCCCGATGTTTCTTCCTCTCTGTCCTCTGGGAGAGGCTGATGTTCTAATGAGTAGAGAATCCTTCAGACCCTCTTCTCTCTGGAAGAGAAAATACTGGTCCCATGCTGTTTGGACTGTTTGGAGTCTATTCCTGGATCCTCAGGCTTTGCGTAGCACTTGCAGTTCCGTACACAGCCATCTCCTCGCAATATTTTGGACATGTACCTAAAATACCCACTTCTTACCTAGGTTTATAATACCAGAGATCATAGTGTGTGGCCACACTGGTTAAAATAACAGATTTTTTGCAAGCCCGGCCTTACCATTTCCTGTGTGATCTTCTCTAGTTTACTGGTTTTTAAATTGGGGACAGTGGTTCCTGACTTACAGGCAAATTATTTGAAAACAATTGCACTGTTAAAATAGGCTGAGTGTTGAGCTTCCCAATGTTAAGTGCGGTAGTCACTTGTTTAATAAACAAGTAGTCACATGGTAATAAAGGACAGAATCAGTTATATGAATCGGAGGGCAGGGTAAAGAATTAAACGGCAGCTGAGCTTTGTGGCATATATAATCCGAGTCCTTGAGAGTTTGAGCAAGGTGATAAGTTCAAGACCAGCCTAGACCCACCAAAAGCCTGCGTTAAAAAAGAAAAAAAAAGGGGGGGGGTGTCTCTTGTAATGGTAATACTGTAAACCGGTGGTTACATAAATAATTTTTTAAGCCCTCTTGGGGAATTTTTTTGCACAGAGTCATTTAATTTGCAACGGTCGTCCTCACAGTATGGTCTCAGAAGATGCAGCTTCCTCACGGGTTTCATTTTCCTGCTCCTTTTAAGCAGGAGGCAGCTGCTTTGGAGAGTAGAGGAGGCGGGAAAACTTAACCCCTTTAGCCCCCCACCTTTTCTTGAAGCTAGCCACCAGGTCTTTGTGGGTTTGTCCGGCAACCAGACCACGTTTCCTGTCCGAGGCCTTGGAGCTTCCCCAGACCTGGGTTTGGGTCCTTTTGTGTGTACAGCAGCAGGGACAGCCTGGTCCAAGAGGAAGCAGCTAGAGGAAGAGCCATTCGCATTCGGGCTCAGGGCGGGTCCATGCCAGATGCCGGCCAGCCCCTTGCTCTGCAGCCTGCAGCCTGGGGCGCTCGTGCTGCGCCGCTCTGCGTGAACCTTTGCAAGCTGACGAGTTAGCGGGTTGCTATAGCGACATGGGGCCACGTGACCAGTCACAGCCGCTGCTGCAGGCGCCCTGACGTGGGAGGGCGTGGCCTCCGAGGGCGGGGCCTTTGGAGGGCGGGGCCGGGCGCAGAGCAGGAGCAGAGCGCGGCTGCAGGGTGAGCAGCAAGCAGCGGGGAGACACAACCCTCCGCCCCAGTCAGCCTCCGCGTGTGTTCCCTCTGTCGGGAGAGCGCCAATGCCCGGGCCGACCCAAACCTTGTCCCCAAATGGCGAGAACAACAACGACATCATCCAGGATAACGGGACTATCATTCCTTTCCGGAAGCACACAGTGCGCGGGGAGCGGTCCTACAGGTACTGGCACGGGAGGCTGCGGACGGTCTGTCCCGTTACGTAACGTGGAGGCCGGGATTGCTTGGTTGCAGGGTCTTGTGTCGGTAGCGTGAGCATGGAGGCTTTAGTGGGTGGGTAGGTTTGTTGCCTGCAAGGGGTCTCCCTCCATCTCTTTCCTGCATGCCGCCTTCCCGCATCCCTGAAGGGACGCAAGCTCTGCACTTCCTCTCCTCTTTCTCTTTTAGCATTTAAAGGAACCATTAGGTGGCGGGCACTAAAGGAGCAAACAAACGGGAGAATGGCGAGAAAGGGAGGATGGTGAGGAGCGCGCTTGCGCTTAACCTGGGGAGCATGCAGGAAAAGATGGAATCCTCTAGATGAAGCTGCAGTGTGTGATGTTAAACCGCCAGATTGATGGAGCTTTGTAAGAATTCTGTGCGCTGATTGGTGCAAGGATTGACAGCAGAGGTCACAGTGTCAGACATTCACCAAAATTCTCTCCATAGAAGCCTAGGCTGATTAGAAAGACCTGACTGTTTCAGATCCAGGAGGGGAAAAAAAAACCCGGCGCTGCTACGCATTTTCTGAAGAGTTTTATGGCCTCTGCATGGGTGGGGAAACCCTTCTTTCTTATTTACAGTAGAAAGGTGATGCCTGGTGTTTTGCTGAGGTCTTATTTGAGGTTGGGAATGCTATCCATCATTGTATTGTGAGCTTTTTGATTAATGAGTTGCCTGTGATGTTGGCATCTATTTTGCATTAACATATCTGGCAATATGTTCCCATAGATAAGCTCATTAAAATTGTTTGCATTGTTTGATAAGGATAACAATGTGATGCCGAATGTAGCACGGTGGTTCTTAGGCAGCTCGAGGCCAGACTTACACGGGAGACTGATAGCTTAGGTCCTGCTTCCTCTGAAGTTCTTTTGTACTAAGGTGGTTATTTTTAAATAACCTTCCTAACCACCAACAATGCTTATGCTTTAAAGTAGAGCACACGTACCTGTAAGATGCATCCTCTCAGCCAGTGAGCGACAGGAAATAACTCTTTTTTAAAAAACAAGCCTTCCATCCGTGTTCCCAAATTGTATTATGGGCAGGATGTTCTGTGTTCAAATTCTATATGCATACCACAAAGTAGAACCCAAAGCATCCCACTTCCTTTTCTTTGAGCAGAGACGCCATTTGTTGACTCAAAAGGGGAGGGGCATGTTAAAAGCAACCCTTTGCCCTGTCATCTCTGGCAGTTATATAAATACTTAGAGTTAATTCTGGCTGTACCTATTAGGTCACCAAGTCTCACGTCTTATGGTTCCAATGAATAGAGTTTGCACAGCGTCCTTGCAGAGTTCACACAATTGTTGGTCTTCTCATGTGAGCCACGAATTATCCTCAACTTCTGAGACTTCCCTTTTTGGGGATCTTTCAGTTTGAAAGTCTGTCTCCTCCTCGACTTCCTCCTCTGGGACCATCCACCTCAAAACTTAAAAAGAGAATTCAGAAACGAACGGAACAGGTTGCTGTGCTGCCTCACTTGTTTGAACTGTTCTGGTAGGCGATTCATCTGAAGCCCTGTTTCCTAAGTGACTCTGCCCCTGCTCTGCCAGTAGCTGCTGCTCCTAGGATGCAGTACACACTGTACCACGCGGGCCAGAGGAAGTTGCCGAGTTGGATTTTATTACTCATGTGAACCAACTCAAAGTGGTAATGGAAAACTGTTTGACAGAAAGGTCGAACGGGCCTGTCTTGTGAAAAGGAAAAGGGGGGGCATTGCTTTTAAATGAAACTGAATTTGTGTTTTTAATTTGTCATTCCTCCCAGTTATTAAGTGATGTCTGTTTTGCGTTTTGATTTCTTACAGAGGCACCTGTAATGATGTAAAACTAAAAGGATAAAAACCTGAATTTTAGTAAAGATCTGACTAAACAAGTGCTTTACTGGAAGCATCCTTGTGTTTGAATTTTATAGAACAGGGTTGCAGGGTGCTGTAGGGAGAGATGCCGTGGATCCAATGAAGAGATCCGTCTTCATGGTTCCATTTGTGCCGAATGATATGCGGGCCATGTTTGGAAACAGACACACTGGATGCCCCCTCAGTCTGCTCTCCTTAAAGTCAATGAGCTGTAGAGTATAAGTACTGTGTGGTTTGTGGAGAGACCTGAGGGGGGGAAGAATGTGACACATTTTTCTGTCCAGGAAGCATTCCATCATTCTTTTGGCATCCTAAGACTGGAATAATGTAGCCATCTGATTGCTGAGAAAACTTGGAAGGCAGTTTGAAAGCCACAATAGAGATTTAACCAAAGTAAAAGTTTGACCTTGACTGTAGGCTTGAGGTAGCTCTCCACAATGAGATATGCCTGCAAGTTTTCTGTGCAGTCCCTGGGGGATCCTGAATGTGCTGAAGGCCCTGGCAAGCCCAGAAGCAATTCTGTTCCTGACTGCTTCCCTGGTACCTAGGTAGACTCTTAGCAGCTCTTATCTCAGGCTTGCTTTCCAGACATTGCTTCTTACAATGAAAGATTTGTAATCTTTTTTTTTTTTTTCATTTTGTGTGTTTATTTTGCCTGCATGTATGTCTATGCATCACATTCATATAATGCCCTCCAAGGTCAGATGAGGTTGTCAGATATGGACAGTTATAGATAGTTGTGATTGCAGGGAATTGAACCCAGGTCCTCTGTAAGAGCAGCCAATGCCTTTAACTGTTAAGCCATCACTCTAGACTGTGTAATTTTATTCTTAAAGAGATGTGAGGTTAGCTGCTAAAGCGGTGGGTTTCATCCTCAGCGGAGAATTCATGCAGGCCTGGAAGTGTGTAGCCAGGGAGAATGCTTTGTTACCAAAGAGGGGCCACTCTCAGACTGGAATACACCTGACCCTGCTGGCATTGCAGGCTAGAGATGGTGTGAACACCTAGAAGGGATGATGGCTTCCCACAAGGGATGAGGCTTTTATTCATTTAGGGGAGGTGGGTACACATGCCATAGATGACAACCTTGCCTGAGTGTGTTCTCTCCGTCCACCATGTAGGTTCTAGGGCTCAAACTTGGTCTCTGGGCTTGGAGGCTAGCACCTTTACTGACTGAGCCATCCCACAGGACCAAGGACCATATTATATTCACCATAAAAATGAGATGTTCTCGTGTAGACATCATAAGTCAAATATCAGTGCCTGGAGTCGAATAGGTCACAAATTGTTATCAAAACCCCTGTGCACTTCGATTACAACAGCAAGCTTCCCTTAAAAAAAAAAAAATAATCAGCCTTGTGTTGGAAATAAGCAAGGAAGTACCAAAATGGCCCAGTAAAGCTGCCTGCACAAATTTCTACAAGTACTATTCAAGAAAGCGTCTCCAGCGCCAGCTTCCCCACTGCAGTTAGGAATCCATATATTTTAAGAGCTGCTTAAAAAATAAATGTGGTGAGGGCCATCCGAGGTGACACTCTTTAATTCAGAGAGCGAATGAGTCGTGGTCTGTATCTCCCCGGAGAGGCTACTCCCTTCAGCTCTGCTCCACACAGATGCCGGTCGGAAATGAGATTTATTAACTGGCCTTCTGCCCAACGCATGGTTGTTTGCATAGTCCAGGCTTTTGAGAATGAGCGTATAGAGAGGAATGCCTCAGAATGGGTGTTCCAGCACGCAACCGCGGTAGCGCGTGTGTCTGAATGCTTTAAAACATTTTACTCGGCCCCAGGAAGTGAAGGAAAGCAGAAGTAAAGTGTCAGCCCAAAATACTCACTTCAACATCCGGCTTTTGCCACTTTTATTTTGTTTTGTTTTTTTAAAGCGAGCTGTTGTTTAGGAACATAGAGAAATATCCCAGGTGCAGATCTAGAAAATGTCCGGTTGTGAAGTGTGTTCCCGTCAGTAGGAGCTGTGGTAATATGCCTCGCATTCCCGGGATATACATTTCAGATGATACCCTAGAACAGCAGGGACACACATCAAAGGTCTAACCTCATCTGTCTCCTTATCTGTGGGTTAGTGTTAAAGGAGACTTTTACAAATACTGTTTTTTGTCTTTAATATTTGACTTGGTGCTCGTAAAGCTCTGGAGGCTACTTAACACTGTGCTCAGTACTCAACTTTGAGACTTGGTTTGGAGGCCTTCCTCAGAGCCTCTATGAAAGGGGAGAAGCTGGCCTGCTCCATGGTGTCCGTTTGTGGTACAGGATCTCAACGGAGTGGCAGCATGAGCTCCCCCTCTGGATTCAGGTTTGCTTTCCAAATGCAGCATCGATTCTGTCCTTAAGGACCATGTGATGCTGAAACAAATAACCCCTCAGAGTCAAGGAGGGATGACTACTGGGAAAGATACAAATATTCTATTTGGACGGGAAAATTCAATCCATATTTGATGGACTTCTCTGGTCAGCATCTGTGCTAGGTGCGCCTTGAAGAATCTTGAGTGCTAGCAAAGCCAGGGATAGAAACAGCTCCTCCTATATCAGATTTACATTGCCGTCAATATTTTGCTTAGTCGGCTAGCAATAGTGGTTTGCATTTCCTGAGCCCACAGTGACTCAAAGTAAGAAAATATATCCTCATTTTGCACTGAGAGAACTCAACACTCATAGTCAGCAGGGAGCAGGACAAGGGAAATGGCCGTTGCCTGGCTCAGGGGTGTCTCTCCTGGTGGAGAAGTAAGGAAAGCGCCATGCGTCATAGAGGGACAGGCACGGGGGTCACTTCCTAGCTTGCAGTCTGATGGAGGGGCTAATGTACCTGAGTCTCTGTGTCTCAGTCGATCTTCAAGAACTCAGAGTAGAGTACCTGGTCTATCATCAGTGTGAGAGATGAAGAAGGATGGATAGGTGTGGCCCAGGAAGGGTCTCAGACAATCCTAGCATCACATCTTGACGGAGGTCACAAAAATGGCCTGAAAGTTTACCCTGTGTCATCTGATCATAGCTTAAGTTTTGTTGATTTCACTTTCAAGGACAAATAGATTTGCAACCCTTTTATGAAACATAACATTTCCCACAATGAATTATGTTAGACTACTTTCAAAAGGTGGATCTGGCAGCACGAGCCTGTAACCCCAACACCCACGGCAGGAGGATTAGGAGTTCAAGGCTGGCCTAGGCTATATGAGCTCCTATCTGAACACAGAAAAAGGAGACAGTGCGTTCAGGCTATCCTTCAGCTGTGTGACAATGAGATGCTAATACACTCAGCCAATATCAGATGCACTGATCTCTTATAGCAGTGCATGCACATCCCACTGGTGTTTTGTGAGTCTTATTCTCAATTCATCTAAGAGTCTATCTATCTTCATACCACTGGCCCTTGGTATTTATTACTATTTGGAGAGAATTCTTCTCAAGTGGAAATCCCCAATCTACATGTGCAATGAGTAAATAAATGTCACACAACTTTTGCTTAATGAAACAAAAGTTTTGCTAGTTGTATCTCCAAAGATGGACTGTTCATTTTAATGAAAATAATCAGTAAGGTAAGACTGAGCAAGCTTTTATAGACCAGGGCAAAAGTTGTCTTTTGATAAATTACCCAAAAGAAAAAAAAAAAAAAGATACATGTATACATTTCCCATATCAAGTTGCCCTAAGTGAATTAGGATTTTACTCACTTGAGCCAGGACAAATTTTCTTAAAGGTCTTTTCTTTCTTCTGAAGTAGGAGGAGTTAGTGACAGATATATAAGATGATCCAACTGATGGCAGCTTTTAGTGGTGATGCCCCTCAGTGTTATCTAGTTAAGAAAATAGGGTTCAGTGGTGGCGCACTCCTTTAATCCCAGCACTTGGCAGGCAGAGGCAGGCAGATTTCTGAGTTCGAGGCCAGCCTGGACTACAGAGTGAGTTCCAGGACAGCCAGGGCTATACAGAGAAGCCTGTCTCGAAAAACCAAAAAGAAAAAAAAGAAAGAAAGAAAATAGAGTTCAAACTCACTCTTCTTGATGTGTCTACATCTAGCATGGTTCCATCAGGTTCAGTAACTATACCACAAAAATCTGATTTTGGTCATGACTTTGGAATAGAAAAGGATGCAAGCAAGGGATTTAAGGAGGAAAAATAATTTGTATGCATGCGTGCACATGCGCACATGCATCACATGTAGAGATGCACACTGGCAACACTGCATTTTCGGTACCAACGCTATTGTTCTGAAGTCATTTTGGCAAATATGACATTCTGTGGAACAGACCTTGTAGAACTTGGGGAGACTCTCTCCTGCTCACTCTTCACTCTGAATATGAACACTGGGGCTCTTATGAGCCAGCCATGATAACTGCAGGGTTTTAGTTAGTGCCGCACACATCATGATAAAGTGGCGTTGCAGAAATGGGCTCCTCCCTGCTGTGGTCCTTGCTGCTCTCCTCTTGTCACTCTAGGTGCCCAGATGTGTTTCCAGCCTGGAAATGGTGGCCTTAAGTTGCCACCATTGAACTTTACACAGGTGCCATTATGTTACTATTTAAGCCCAAGATTTCCCTTTAGCAAACAAACTTCCTTCTATCCGCCAGTCTGCTCATGGGGCCCTTAGAATCCAGGGTCAATAATGCCAGCACCTCACTGCAAGACAGAGGGCAGAAGCCAAGGCAGCAGCAAGGAGAGTCTTGGTGGAGAGACACAAGGTGGAGAGATGCCCACACATGGCCCCAGAGAAGACCCATGTGTCTGTTTTATTCTGGGGTATGGCTGACAATAGCTCACCAGATTCAACTGGACCTAGCCAGCAAGCCCCAGGGAGCTTCCTGTCTCCACCTGCTCAGCACTGAACATATAGACACTTGCTTCCACACCCTACTTTTTTGTGGGTACTGGGATCAAACTCAGGTTTTTCTCCTTTTGGGACAAGCACTTTACCTACTGAGCTGTTTCTTTGCCTTTCCTACTCCCACCCCCACCCCCCATTTTGAATCAAGGTCTTATGTAGTTCTGACTGGCCTAAAATTCTCTATATATCCAAGGTGGTCTTGAATTCCTTAACCCTTTATTTCCCAAGTGCTGGAGTCACAAGCATGTTGCATTCTAGTCCAGCTGCAAGTACCACTTTTAAAAAATATTTGCTTGCTTGTTTGCTTGGTTTTGTTTTGGTTATTTTGAGACAGAGTTTCTCTGTGTAGCCCTGGCTATCCTAAAATTTTCTGTGTAGACCAGGCTGGCCTGGAACTCAGAGACCTACCTGCCTCTGCCTCCCTAGTGCTGCAGTTAAAGGTTTGCGCCACCATTGCCCAGCTAACATAATTTGTTATTATGTGTCTAGTGTATGTGTGCTTGTGCTTACATGTGCGTGTGTGTACATACATACTTGTGGAAGTCAGGACAATTTTGTGTGACCCGTTCTCTCTTTCCACCTTTCCATGGGCTCCAGGGGTGAACTTAGGTTGCTTGGTTTGCAGAGCTAGTATTTTCCCAACCAAGCCACCACACTAGCTACATAAGTACTGTTCTTGTCTTAGGACACCCCAAGTCACGGATGAGCAGTGTCGCACCCTCATCTGCCTTGAGGTTTGAGACTGAGGGAGCCACCATCATCCTAACTTCATTTTGCTTTCTCCAGTGCACTGCTGGGTGTGGGGGTGAGTCCAGCCTGCTTAGTATGCTCAGTGAATCTTAGCCTAACTGCACAGTAATCCTCCGTGAGGATTATTTTTCAATATCCTCTTTGCAGTTTCATTTCTTCTTGTTTATTGAGCACCTGCTGTTTTATCAGGTGCTGTGTGGGGTCCTGACATTGTTCTAGGAAAAGGAACTGCCATTTTTCTGTCACTCTGACTTCTGATCCACCTAATCTCCCACTTTAGGGCAGTAAACACACACACACACACACACACACACACACAATCAGTATTTGACCGTAGAGTAACCCATAGCTCCCGTGATGACGGCCAGGCAGGCAGCCATCCATCCACTGAGAGCATGCCTTCCTGCACAGGGAGCCTCCTCACCCAGCAGGCTGGATGAAGTCTGAGAGCATCCCCAGGGACACTGCCGGTTAAGAAACAAAGGACAGCTTTGCGTGCAATAACTTTGCTGTGGACCTGCCCACTGCCTATTGAAATAAACAGACCTTGGAGTGTGTGACCAGAAGGGCTCTGCTAGAAAAAGAGGAAGCAGATGGATGCAGGGGTCCTGGGAGGGCAGGGTTCTCAGAGGCAGGGTGTGAGGTGAGAAGAAGGCTGAGGGTTTCTGGGGCAAGTGTGTCCGGCTTCCTTCACCCCTCCCTCTCTCTCTCTCTCTCTCTCTCTCTCTCTCTCTCTCTCTCTCTCTGTCTCTCTCTCGGCAGAATGAATCTGCTCGTCTAGGAGTTCTAGAGTAGCAAATGGTGGACAGTAAGTGAACCTAGGGTGGGCATGGCCCCAGGCAGGGGAGACCAAATGGGCCTTCCCCAGTTCTCTTCTGGGGTCCTGGAACACATGATAAATCCACAAGTAAGTATTTGTATTCAGGGAACTGATATCCTCTTCCTGGAATTTTTGAAAGGCACATAGCAGTGACTTCAGGGTGGCCCACGAGCAGCACAGACAGCTTGCACTTCCTCAGTTCCTGTGCATTTTCAGTTCAGGTCTGGCACCTCCTTCCTACCAAATATTGAGGTCTGATGGGATGCTCAGAATGCCCAGCCAGCGAGTTGCTTGGACTCGAATGTGCAAAGCTTGGCTCTGGCATAAGACATATAGTCTCTGTCACAGCCTCGCTCAGGACTGCATGATCTGGGACAGGCATGCTCTGAGTGGATGGATGCCTTCTGCCTCTTTAAGCATCATTTTCCTCCCATACCTAGGGAGCTAACAGCACCAACCCCACAAGGTTGTCACAAGGACTGAATGCTAGGAACATAAAGAACACTGCAGTTGCCTGAGGCAAAGTCAGTCCAAATGCTAGTTGCTAGTTTGAGTCTGTGACTTTTTACCTGCCTTTACAGTCTGTGATCTTTGTGTCCGAAATACCTGGCACAATACATGACACACAGCAGATGTTCTTTAAAGCAATCCCTCCATGGACCTCATTAAGAATCCATGAAGAAACAATAAAGCTGTATCTATTTTAAGCGTATGGTTCAGTGGGTTTGCATCCCCATCACTGCTCCCAAATCCTTTGTGCCCTCTACAGCCTGTGTAGCTGCTCCCCACAGCCCCAGGAACCACCTGAGTCACTTTCTGTCACAACTTGTATGAAATAGAATCAGATGGGAAGCCCAGCTCGCGTCTGGCTGTTTTGATTCCATGTCTTGAGTTTGAGATCCATCCAAATTGGCTGCTATCTACAGTTGTATAGCTCCTTCCTTTTTCCCACCGAGTAGTACTCCGTCGTGTGACTTACCATATTTTGTTTATCTACTCATCGGTTGCTAAACATTAGCATTTCCAGTCTGGGATGGTTTTGGAGAAAGCTTCTGTGAATATTCATGTCGAAATCTTGTAAATGCCTAGGAGTGAAATGATTGTGTTTAACTGCATAGGCTGGGGAAGGGAGAGAGTGCACCAGAGAACAACCTCAAGTGTTTCTGAGGTATTTGCCACCTTGTTTTTTAAAGACAGGGTCTCTCACTAGCCCTAAAACTCACCTTGTAGGCTATGCTGGCTAACCAGTGAGTGCCAGGCATCTTCCTGTCTCCACCTCCCCAGCTCTGGGATTAAAAGCATGTGCCATGCCACCACGCCTGGCCCTCTATGTGGGTATTGAGAATGCTGATGTTCTTTCTTGCTCAGCAAACTCTTTTTACCAACTGAGTCCCTAGCCCCGGGGTTTAACCTGAGAGCTACCTCCCACTCTATCAGAGCCTTTGCTGTCAGATTTAGGGCATCCTTTAGGGGGATGTAGAGGAGTCTGGTTGATGACTGATGTTGAGAATCTTTCCGTGTGCATATTGACTGAGTACATTCTTAATGACATGTCCAACTCTTTAGCCCATTTTTAAAAGTCATTATACAAGAGGGTAGATAAAAGTGTATTCTAAGCCAGGCAGTGGTGGCACACACCTTTAATCCCACACTGAGGAGGCCAAGACTGCTGGATCTCTGAGTTCGAGGCCAGCCTGGACTACAGAGGGAGTTCAGGGACAGGCAGGGCTACATAAAGACACCCTGTCTTGAAACAGAACAAAACACAACGTATATTTTAAATACTTTAATACAGTCTTGGTTTAGATTTTAATGCGGATGGGTTTTGTGTTTTATACATAAATCCTTCAAGAGGAAAGGCTGCTTCTGGCCTCTGTCCACAGACTGCAGCAGTACTGCTGGTCAGCTTTTAAGTGCAGGCTAAAATGCCCTCATGCGGAATCCACAACCGTTTCCCATTTCCAGTCTGTTCAGGTCTGGGGTGCCTCCAGAGCCCACTGCTAGAACATCCCTCCTACATCCCGTCAGTGCCCCAAAATGTTAGGTTCTGGAGCATTTGAGATCTCAGATGTGGGGATTAGGGGTGCCCAGTCTGTACACATCAGTTGGTACTATGAGTAGGCAAGAAATTGTAACAGACTAATTATGGTAGCATAGAAAAACTACTAAGTCCACTTTTTCAGTGCCATATGAAGGCGTTAGGTTTGGGATCTGGGTTTTCTTTTCTATCCTGACAGACATGGACTGCCCTTTTATTTCTGTAGAGGATACTGTAATTATGTAGATTATCTCTCCTTTATGCTGTGGGTCCTCTTACAGGAGATCAAAGGTTCTGCTATTAAGTTGTAAAGAATAAAAATATTAGCTGGGCAGTGGTGGCACACACCTTTAATCCCAGCACTCAGGAGGCAGAGGCAGGCGGATTTCTGAGTTCGAGGCCAGCCTGGTCTACAGAGTGAGTTCCAGGACAGCCAAGGCTATACAGAGAAACCCTGTCTTCAACCCCCCCCCCAAAAAAAATTAAGTTGTGTGTAGAGACGGTTTCTAATTCCTTTAAAGCCAACTAGGAAGCATTTGCCTGTTTTCAGAATCTTGCCTGGAGAACTGAACAGTGGCTGCCCCTCCTTTGAAGTTGTGTGGTGGACACCCACCCTTACTCCATTCCTACCTGATCTGAGGGATTGCTTGTTTGTGTTGTATATGTCAGAGCTGGAGCTTTTCCCATGCATGTTTACAGTCTGCTTGGACACGTTCCCTCCGTATCTGCTGCTCTTCCCTTCTTACCTCACCTCACCTGTTAGTCTCCCTTCTCCCCTAGACCAGCGGGTCTCAACCTGTGGGTCGCAACCTCTTCAGCAAACCTCTGTCTCCAAAAGTATTTACGTTAAGATTCAGAACAGTAGCAAAATTACATTTATGAAGTAGCAACAAAAGAATTTTATGATTGGTGGCCACCACAACATGAGGAACTGTCATTAAGGGTCACGGCATTAGGAAGCCACTGAGCTAGACAGTTGACTTGTATTTTCCTGTCATCTGGACACATTTGATTTTTGTCTGACTGACTTAATTCACTTACTCAGATTTTCTCTAGGTACATCCATTTTCTTTCAAAAAAATTTTTTTTTTTGTTTTTTTTTTGGTTTTTCGAGACAGGGTTTGTGTAAACGCCATTCTTCTTTATGGCTGAAGATAATTCTGTTACATATACAGTTTCTTTATCCAGTTTTTTTGTTGTTGTTGAGGGACACCTAGGTTGGTTCCATCCTTTAACCGTTGTGAATCCTGCTGTGCTACACACTGATATATATATATATATATATATACACACACACACACACACAAATGTCCCTGTGGTGTGTTGACTTAGAGTCTTCAGGGTAAATACTCAAACCTGATAATTTTAGCTTTTGAGACAAGAGCTCAGTAAGTTGCCCAGCCTGGCCTTGAACTTGGGATTCTACTGCATCAAGCTCTTGAGTAGCTGGAATTGCAGGCCTGTGCCACCAGGTCTGTCTTAATTTGGAAGCTTTGTTGTCGCCTCTTTGGCTCTCAACTTAGTTCTGAGCCCCTAGGGGGAAACTACCTCTAGTAGCAAGTGAGCTGGAGGCTATGCAGTGAGAGGTGGCCTGTGGATGCTGCCTAGAGTGGGTGCGCATGGCTCCTGTCACAATCTGTTCACAGCAGGTTACATTCCCACAACTGCGTCAAAGTCCAGTAAGACTTCAGCACAGAAGTTAACTGTGACTTCACTCCCAAACCGTTAAGGCCAGACGGCAGCCTTCCTTGAAGAGAGTGGTCTCAGGCACCCTGTGTGCAGAAGGTGATTCTCTTTGTTCTAGTTGGGACTGAGTTGGCCATGACAAGTAAACAATCAGTGCAGAGTAGAGACATCCTTTTGCTGTAGTTGGGTCTTTTCTATGAGAGGAAGCTGAGTACTATCAGACAGGACATCCTGCGATCCTCTAGTTTACTATGGTGCGGACAGGCTTTTTATGTAAACGCTAGGATGGTCTCCTGTTTCCTTCCCTGTTCAGTAGGGAGCCCACTGTGATGATTCCTTTCACCTTGAATCTCCAACAAACAACACACTCCCAGAAAATCAGGACTCATTTTCTCCTTCATCTGTGTGTTTTTTTTGGACCGTCATTGAAAACATTCACGGCTTTTTATGTGAACAATCATGATTTAACCTACTACCATTTTTGTTGCCTTGAAATAATGAACAGAACAACATGAGCAATGAACAGAGACATTTATGTTGTTGTTTTAAAGATGATTTTTTATTATTATTATTATTATTATTATTATTATTATTATTATTATGCGCATTTGGTGTTTTTTCTGCATGTATGTCTGTGTGAGGATGCCAGATTCCCCACAGCTGGGATTATAGACAGTTGTGATCTGCCATGTGGGTTTTGAGATTGAACTGGGGTCCTCTGGTAGAGCAGGTAAGTGCTTTTAACCACTGAGTCATCTCTCCAGTCCCCAGAGGTGTACTTTAAATTAAACATTAATGTATGGTTCTGGAATTGGGTCTGTTGTGATATACCTACACACTTAAATATAAACACGAGCTATGAAGATATGAAACATGTTCACAAGGTGTTAACGGGAACAGGTTGGGTGTTACCAAAGCTGGTCTCATGAAGGCTTCCCCGACAGACTGCTGTATACTGGGTGGTTTAACCTTTGCCCTCTCCTACTGCTGAGGCTAGATCTGCACTGTGCCTTTGGCAGTGCCATGCTCCCTTCACAGGCTCTAGGAAAGAGTCTTTCCTGTCCCTTCCCATCCTGGTGGCCCCATGTGTTCTGTGGTCTATAATTTTAACATAGTCCCTGCCTCTGATTATCCTGCCTCCTTCATCTGTGTATTTTTCTTGGACCGTTGTTTAGAAGTCATTAGGTCTTCCCCAATCCAGTACCTTCCTTTTAACTAATTCATTTATAAACACTATCTGCAAGTAAGGTCACATTCTGAGGTTGCCGATATACGGGACTTTAGGAGAAGGGACAGTCTTCAACTCTATATGAGAAAAAGATTATATGTACTCATTGCCTATGCAGTTATGTGTAGAAGAATATATACATGCATTGCTTATGAAGTTATGGGTAGAAGACTGTGTGCATTGATTATGTGTGAGAACCCATTTTAAAGTGTGTGCTTATAAAAATACATAAAATGTTCTACTATACATATAAAACATTGGTTTGTTTGTTTTTTGAAAGGAGGTCTCCTGTTGCACAGGTCCACTGTGAACTGACAGTGTAGCCAGAGATGGCTTTGAACTCCTAATCATCCTGACTCTGCTTCCCAAGTACTAGACTTGCAGAATTGTACCACTATGCCTGCAACCTAAAAGAAACTTAAAAAGATAAGGGTTATGACGGAGTAAGAAAATAACGGCTCTTTTTAATCCATGTTGGAAATTAGACTTTTAATCTTGTGTGTGGTAGGTACTGAGCTAATCCCCAGCCCAAATTATGGATATTTAAAATGTTTAAATCTTATTTTTCTGTATTTTCTGCTTTTTATATAGTGCAAAAATGTGCAGATTTTTAAATGCAAAAATCTTTTGTAAAAGAAAAAGCACTTTGACATTTTAAAAAGTCATTTCTTTGCTTTATCAAATTATTATAAACTATTTGAATTTATTTAATAATTTAATCTCCTTAGCATTTATACATACACATACAAACATGTGAAACTATTGGTGTTTTAATGAACTGGGTATTATTGTGCTTAATGTGATATTGACTATCACAGCAGCTAATGCAGAAATAATGAAAAGTAATGTCACATTGTTTCAATATGACCTCCATGCGGCCTCTGGACTATCAAATTTGACAGTCAAAACAAAGTTAGATTTATTAGTTAATGGTTGAATTCAAGACTAATTTTCAAAATATGTTTTAAAGTTTCTAAGTCAAATGAATCCCGGGATTTACTGGAAACTAGGCATGGGGATAGGACCGGACTGCGTCCAGAGTGACACTTTTTGTCAGTTTGTATTGGCTCCAAAGTTGAGCAACAGGAATCACGCATGGCCTCTAGACCCTGACTTCTTCCTCACTCTGTCATTCTCTAGACGGATCAGTCAGTAGCCAGTCAGTTCCTATTCTAGGTGTCCCACATCTTGGGCTATAGAGATGGTGTAATGGGTAAGCGTGGTTGTGTAAGGACCTGAGTTAGAATCCCAAGTATGCTTCTTAAAACACCGGGTGTCGCTCTGCATGTGCGTGGTCGAGACTGTGAATCCTCCACATTAAACTACTACCACCGTAAGACGTTTCTGTGCAAACCATGCCCATTCCTCCCTTCCTCAAGCCAAGGGTCTTACCATGTGTCTGTTATCTTGGCGCCTGATCCAGTTTGTATGTGGCACAGCTCCTACCCACTCAAGTGCTCAGCGTTTGCTCTTCCCTCTGAGAATTTCAGTGCTAAGCACTCTTGCTGGGTATGGTGTAATTCATACCTGTAACTAAAACAGGAGAAGGAGAGCAAAGAAATACTGCAACACTGTGTGTGTGTGTGTGTGTCCATGCATTTGTGAATGAGTGTATCTATGTGTATGTACAAGAGCATGTAAATGCTGTAACTTTTGACCTGTAAGAAGACTGAAGAGAGTAAAGCAAAGAAATACTGCCAATTTCTTTTTCTTTCTTCCTTCCTTCCTTCCTTCCTTCCTTCCTCCCTCCCTCCCTCTTCCCACCTCTGGTATAGGTGAATTGGTGTTTCTCTAGATAATTCTGATATAAAAAGACTGTTAGTGTCTTCGTTCTGGTAATGAGTTTGTTGATTTAGAAACAAAAACAATTTTCAAATAGATGAGACGGCTGTTGATGTCGTAAACAAGAATACTAAGAAGTTGGCTGAGATGTGGCTTAGTGGTAAGGCACTTGTCTGCATGTTGGAGGCCTTTGGTTCGATTCCCAGAACTGCAAAACAAATTGGAAAATGTTCTTAGTTTACTCTTTATTGTCAACTTGACTATGAGAAGAATTACCAATGAATGACTCCTCTAGGTATGTCAGTGGGGGCGTTTCCAGAGTAACCACAGAGAATCTGAAGAGGGAACGCCTACCCTGAATGTGGATAGAACCATCTGGTGGGCTGGAGTCCCCAGACTGAATTAAAAGGGGACAAGGAAGGAGCCCGTTGAGTTCCTGCATCTCTGCAGCTCCTTGGACTCTTCACACCTCTGCTGAGGGGACGGTTAGTTTGGGAGAAGCTGCTGTGTGAACTGGCAGAGGAAGAGGGTTCCTGGCTTCAGTACTGTTGCCTAAAGCTACAGCCCTGTGCTGAAATCACTCACCTTATCTCAGCTACCTGCGTCACCAGCATGTCTGTCTGTTGCCATGTTCAGGAAAGATGTCTTTTTTCATATATGTAATATGGACTGTGGTCTCTGGGGTTGTGGCGTGAGTTGGATATAGATTATCATGCAAGGATGCACCTGCTGCCTGTGGCGACACGTGGCCCAGGATAGCTAGAATGTGACTCAATGCAACATCGTAATCTTACTTAGAACATCGTGAGATATTTTTATTTATTTTTATTTTATTTACTTGGTAACTTGATTGGATAATTGTTGACCCCAGACCCCATACTTTGTAGAAGACGAGGTGACTGAGATGCCAAGGGGAGGCTTTTTCGCTCCAGCTTCATACATTCTGTTCCCCGGATTGAAGTTTTCCCTTTTGACTGAGCCTACTTTGGAAAGAATTTTGAGAGTATGAGCAGAGGAAGGACTCGGGATGAGAGTCTGTTACTCAATTTGGACTTAAGTTTACTAGAATCTCTTTAAATGTTAGCCTGCACTTTACCATCTCATTAATAGTCTGTTTTGTGGTGCTTCCTTTTCATTTCAAAATGTTCTCACATGTATAAAAATCATTTTTACCATAATGAAGGTGCAGGCATTTGGATAAGCACCAGTCTTTGAGAGTGAGATACCAAGATTATATTTTTAAGGATATGTTATTCTAAACACATTGTCAAGATACCAATCTAAAGTCTTTTATTAGCTTTGAAAAAAAAAACTATAAGCAGTAATATCCATTTTTGCTAATCTACCACAAAACGTAAATTGAGAGCCTTGGCTCCAAAATACATAGTAACTAGGAATATAAAACGTGGCAGATCCTAAAATACTAGCGTGGCTTATGTGTTCCAGCTGCCAGGTGCTCTCGCCAGAAAGTGTTCCTTCCCACCAAAAAACTAGGGAAATTTCACCCAAATCTCTACTGTTCTTCATGGAAACATACATTTAAAACTCATTGGAGTTTAAGTCCAGGGTGAGAAGGTTTAGTGCCTTCCTGGGCTACAGGAGTTCAAGACTGTCCTAGAGAATTTAGCTGAACCCCAGTCCCAAAATAAGATTAGAAGGCTGAGACTACAGCTCAGAGGTATGGAACACTTATCTAGCATACTCCAGGCCCTGGGTTTAGTCCCCTGTACTAAATGAGCATTTGATACAATTACAAAAGAGCTTCCTAGAGCCACAGCTGTGGCTTCACTGCACCTCCTTCTCTTGCCCCTCTCTTCATGCCTGTCTGGAGGGGAGGGGGGAACACATTGAGAACAGCCATCCTAGAATCACCCTAGCTCCAGACCCCAGCTCTGCTACGTGATAGTAGTGACCTCACAGAACCTATAACTTGTCAGCTGTAAGGCATTGTTGAAAGGACATAACCCGTGCTAATTACAGTAGAAATGGGTAATCGATAAATACTGTCTATATCACCCCATCCAGTCCCCATGCTTCACCATCAAAGAAGGTCCTTGTGGGGCCACACAGATGACCAAGTTTACCCAGCCAATGGGGTGTTTGAGTCTAGCTCTGGATCTCGAAGCTGGTGCTCTTGACTCCTGCCTAGGTCAGAGCCCTCCTGAGTCTGTTGATCAGCTAGAGAGCATTTCATAGCTGTCATGAAGATTGCACATTACTTCCCCCAACCCCTCCCCACTTCTTTTGATTTTTAATTCAGAAGACAAAGTCCTTTAGTCCGCTCAGCCCTAACTTGTTCCCAGCAAGCTGCCTCGTAGCACATGGGCATACCAGAACAGTAGGCTATGATTTTGAGTGTCCTGTAGCTTTCTCTTCCCCTCAGAACTCTCTCGAACACTCATGTATTCAGCATGGACTTGCAGTTTTGTCTATACCCTGGAGATACAGCAGTAAACAAGACATACGCTATAAAGTTTCTGCCAGCCCAGACCTTGCATGGGGCTGGGGGGCAGAAGGGCTTGCTGAGGAGTTGCCATTGAAGCTAATCACAGATTGTGTAATAGCCAGGAGTCAGGAACAGAATGATGTAAGAGTAATTGGAGAGGCCACTTTAGGGTGGGCAGGAAGGGCGTGCTGAGGAGTTG
Organism: Rhynchomys soricoides; assembly: GCA_019843965.1. Lineage (NCBI taxonomy): Eukaryota > Metazoa > Chordata > Mammalia > Rodentia > Muridae > Rhynchomys > Rhynchomys soricoides. Next base: position 7,598,251 of record JADRCH010000133.1, on the reverse strand, counting down.
ACACGGAAGCTGGGCCTGAAGCATGAGGTGCAGGTGAGAGTGCCAAGTTCTGGAGAGAGCTGCAGTTTCTTTGCCTAGGCCTGTGCCCCTGTCATCCCTTCATGATTAGCTGGGAGCTGCTATCCATCACTTGTTCCTCATTACCAGAAGGTTTAGAGAAGGCAAACTGAAGACGCTGACAGAGGAGAACCAGCAGCACCTGAGCCCCAGACGATTGCTACACCCTCTTCTGCTTTGTCTTCTGCACTGGATCTTACACAGTGTGGGTGAACAGCTGAGCATGACCGCATGGTAGTACTCAGTGTGTGTGCTTCCTGAAAGGTTAACCAGGGGCCGTGCTGGGTAGGGTGACTTGGGCCCTGACTTAAAATTACTTGGGATCCTGGGAGAGAGGGAAGGTCAGAGTGATGGGAACAAGGCCAAGCAAGGCTGGGAAAGTCAACAGAAGGCATATGGAGAAGAAGAGGGAGCCAAGAGGGGTAGGCGGGGCTGCTGGGCAAAAGTCGATGCCCTGAGGAGACCGGCCAAGTCCTGTGGCATGGGAACAAGCCCTGGGTTATTGGGATTATTTTCAGAACATGGACAAAGCCACCCACTGCTTGAAAACAGATGGATATTTAGACAAATACAATCAGCTGCATTTCTGACCATATGAAGAGACATGTGTCCACTGTGCCCGCATGAATGTGTGCACAGAGAATGAGTCCGAGACCTCAGCCACTTCCTCACTATATGAAATTAGCTTCCATTCATATCCCTGGACAAAAAGCCTTTAGAATTCTAAAATTTTCATATTTCTTGGATAAGAGTCAAGCTTCTGATTCATCTCAGGATCTTAGATATCAACTTAATTCTGAGTTAAAAATCAAAATAGCAAAAATGTCTACCTGTGTTTGACATCTAAAGGTTTCTTTCTTCTTGGTCAATAACGAAACGGGGGACATGCTCAGGAGATTCCTGATGAAGTTTGCAAGCAGCAGCTACCTACCTCATTTTGCAGACAGCCTCGGAGATCTGTTCATTTTAGTCATATTCGCAAAATTTAAGGAAGATAAAGCTGGAGAGATGCTTCAGCAGGTAAAAGTGCTTGCTGCACAAGCACAAAGACCTAAGTTCAAATCCCAAGCACCTTTGTAAAAAAGCCAGACCTTGTAAGGGATGGAGACAGGAGGATCACTGGGGCTCAGTGGCTGCCAGATGATCCGTGTTCAATGGGAGACCCTGTCTCAAAGGGATAAAGAGGAGAACAGGATGTCTGATGACCTCCTCTGGCTTTCACATGCTTGTAGGCACATCCACAAGTGCATATAGTGTAAACACACACACGTGTGCATAAAGTGTAAACACACGCATACAAATAGAATAAAAAGTTAAAAGTAATGATTAATTATCGAAGGTGCAGGCACTCTTACGTCATTTTTCTATTCGCTCTCTCCAGGAAGCGGCGGTTATTAGCAGGAGTTACAAGTTTAGATGGCCAAGCTCCTCAGAACCCTCTGCTCACATTGATAGCATCAAGCAGTAGCTGATAACACAGCAGCCTAGAAAGGCCTGGGGTACAGCAGGCAACCCAGCCCTCTGCTGAAACTCAACTTCCTCTTAACCCATGAAGTCTTCTTTTCTTTCCTAGTTTTGAACTACAGGTGTCTAGTTTGAGGGGGAAATGGTACACATGCTTGGTGCCCAATACTTCGTTTCCATCCTGGTGTGGGTTCAGCTCTGGGCTCAGACCTCTGCCACCTTGGAGGCCTCCCCTTCTTCCCAAGGAGTTTGGTTTTCCTTGTCTGTCTCATTCCATCACAGGAGAGAAAACACGAGTAAATTACGTGAGTCTGCCCACCGCTATGTAGTTACTACATGGAGACAGGGTGAGGTCTTTAATTTCCTTCCTCATCGTACATCAGAAGATACACAGAAACCCCGGTACACCATCTTCACTGAAGTGTCTTCTTGGGGATGATTGGGTCTTGTCAAGGTTTTTTTTTTTCCTGATGACACCCTCTGGACCCTGTCTGCTTAGACTTGATGTCTGCCTTGGACAAATCTTTCCTCCCCTTCCCCCACATCTGGGTCATTAATGAATGGAGAGAAAGGAATGAATGAATGAAGAATGAATGAATGAATGGACAGTGATGAATGAGCATGGTCTAGAGATATTCTTTCCTTGGTGAGGCGGCGCCTCAGTCCTGCTGCTATCAGCTCTTCATTTGGGGAATGAATTACACACAGATGAAAAGTGGAACTTTCTGGCGTGAGGCACACATTTACGCCCTGGCTCTCTGTGGAAACCCCCGATTCATCATGAGAGATGTTCTGGGGGTTTTTGTTCTGGAGGAGCTGGGGCTTGTGAGTGCTGTCACAGGGCTTCCCACCCACATTCAGAGAAGCAGAGTAGACTGTTGGAGAGCATCGTGGGGCTTCTTGCCGTTGGCTCATCCTCTTTTTTTGTTATTGTTTGAGAACTTTTGGTTTTCTTTTTGAGAGAGCGTCTCACTGTGTAACCCTGTTTGGCCTGAAACACACTCTGTAGACCAGGCTTTCCTAGAACTCACAGATCCTCATATTCTTCCGTCCAAATTCTGAGCTTAAAGCTATATGCCACCACGCCCAGCTGACTAAGTATCTTAATCTGTGAACATAAATGTACTTTTTAAAAGATTATTTATGATTGAAATTATTCTAGAAACTATAACTGGTAAGCTTAAGGTCATAATTATATCATCAACTTGATAAATCTCTTTTATTTAAACATATTTGTTCATACTAAGACTATTCATAAAAGATCTACTTTTATTAGACAGCCCTAAAATGATCTGAGTAAAGAGTCCTGTTACAAGTTTGAAACACAGTCCCTCTCCTTACCTTGTTTGTGCAGTGCTCTAACCTTGACAATCCTAAAATCTTTAACCAGAGAACAGTCTGATTCCGGATCTGACAGTGCAGCCTTTGAGTGAACCAGGTGTGAGTCCCGTGGCTGATAGAGAAAAGGTGTGCTTAGGGACCACGGGCGCTTGTTCCCTTCAAAGCTGTAGCTGAGCTACCCTGGTTATAGACCTTCACAGGGCCTTTACAAATCACTGTATACATAAACTCAAGTGTATAAGCTGCTCACATGAAAGAAAAATAGTGTTCATTCCCTTATTTATCTTTTCCGGTCTGCCCTGTGTTTCATTTATGTGGAATGGAGTGAAACTGTGTTTTTCTTAGACTCATGGTGGTGGATTACTTTTCCCAGCGATGAGAGGGTTGCTGAAAATGGAGATTGTTTTGAGAGAAGATAGTCTTAGGTACTGATACTGTCAGCACAAAACATGTAGATGGAATGTACTGGCATGGCTGATCTCACTTTCTGAACATTTTACAGCAAAACAAGAAGTTTCCACTTGAGTATGATTTCCTTAAGAGAGTGAGCCAGAAGGATAACGGACGTCCTTTTTGTCTTTAAGGAACACTCATCTATTTCTACGTGTTTGTGTGTGCTGTGTGAGTTTTTGTGTACCGCCTGCATGCAGGTACCTTTGGATTCCAGAAGAGGCCCTGGGACTGGAGTTAGAGAGGGTTGTGACTCACTTGAAAAGGGTGCTGGGAACTGAAACCAGGTCTTCTGCAGCAATGGTAAGCACTCTTAACTAATGAGCCATTCGGCAGTCCCCACAATGACTTTTAAAGGTTTAGCTTCAACTTGGGCTAGGACTGGAGCAAATGTAAGCTAAGTAGGTCCACTGCACCGAGCAGCAGGCAGGGTCCCCTGCATACAGAGGGCTGGTTGCTCTGCAGATGGCCTTGTCTAAACTTGGGAAGATTGTGAACACAGGCGTTAGTTGTTAAGAATCAAAATAGATTCCACATGCCTCAAATTAATTTCTCTTTTTCTTTTTTCTCTTTTCACTTTTTATTGATTCTCTGTGAGTTTTACATTGAGTACCCCAGTCCTTCATCTCCCTGTCCCCTCATATCTGTCCATGACCCTTGCAGCCTCCTCCCCCCAAGAAAATACACACAAACGAACAGCAACAACAAAGCATAGGAAAAAAATCTCATTGTAGAAGCTGTAGTGTGTCAGTGTATCCCACTGTCTTAGCCAGGGTTTCTATTCCTGCACAAACATCATGACCAAGAAGCAAGTTGGGGAGGAAAGGGTTTATTCAGCTTACACTTCCATGCTGCTGTTCATCACTAAAGGAAGTCAGGACTGGAACTCAAGCAGGTCAAGGAGCAGGAGCTGATGCAGAGGCCATGGAGGAATGCTGCTTACTGGCTTGCTTGCTTCTCCTGGCTTGCTCAGCCTGCTCTCTTATAGAACCCAAGACTACCAGCCCACAGATGGTACCACCCACAACCCCCCCCCCCCGATCACTAATTGAGAAAAATGCCTTACAGCTGGATCTCGTGGAGGCATCTTCTCAACTAAAACTCCTTTCTCTGTGATAACTCCAGCTCGTGTCAAGTTGACACACAAAACCAGCCAGTACACCCACCATGCATCCTTCTGTCCACACACTTGCAAATGTTCATGGCAATGAGTCACTCTGGTTCGAGGTCTCTGGCTTCTGTGACACCAACAGTATTCATCCTCATTGGGACTCCTCCTGTTGCTCTGTGTCATGGAGATCCTGCAGCTTTGGAACAGCAGGGCTGGCCTTTTATGTGTCCCAACTTTTCACAGATGATATAGATGTTGGGGTGGGCCAAATCAGAGCCCTGGATCTGGGACTGGGTGGTACCTGAGCTGGTCTGCCCGCTAGCTCTCCCTTATCTGCACATCAGGGCGAGCTCTCCAGCACTGTTCTGGCTAGGTCTCCCAAGGCCACAGTCCCATGCAAGGTTTGGGGTCGACAGGGGCACTCTCCCAAGTGCTGAAGACTGTGAGGGGCTGGGCCAGCTCCTCTGCTCTCACACCCTTAGGGATGGCTCACCCATGCCTTCACCATCAGAGCTCCACCATCAGAGCTTCACCAGCTCTACTGTGCTGCCCAGGTAAGGTGCAGGACCTGCCCTCTGGAGTGCTACAGCCAGCGATGGACAAGGTTAGCTTACCTTCTCTCATGATCCCGGGGCCAGTTCTCGGGAGACAAGGCATCACCCCTGCACCCACACTCTCTCACCCTCGGTGCTGGCTCTCCTGCTCCCCTTGCTAACAGGGCCAGCTCTGCTGTGCTGTCCAGGCAAGGTGCAGGGCCTGCTCTCCCAAGTGCTACAGCTGGTGAGGGGCAGGGCTAGCTCTCTCAAGCTCATGATCCTGTAGGCAGCTCTCCTGACTGCCAGAGGTGGTGAGGGGTGGGGGTGGAGGCATCACCTCTTTGCCCGTGCCATCCATGGCAAATGAGTGGCAGAGTCAGCTTTCTCACACTCACACCCTGGGGGCTGGCTCACACACACCCCTGTCACCAGGGCCAGGCCCTCTGGGCTGCCCAGGCAAGGCATAGGGCCTGCTCTCCAGAGTACAGCATCCAGTGAGAGGTGGGGTCAGTTACACACAACCATTGGACATCCATGTCATCCTAGGCAGCTGCCCCAACCAGGGACATTGACACCTATCCCTGCCACGACATAGCCTGGGACTCATACATAGCCGTCAGCAGCAGCTCCAGCCAGGACCTCCCCAGCTGGTGTGTCTGGCCACTCACAAGAGGCTACACCTCTCTACCCTGAGTCTCCAGTTTCATCTTCCTCCATAATGTTCAATCTGCCCCACTTCTCTTTCTCTCCCATCTGACCACCATACACTTGCACATTGTGGTGGCTCCTGAGGGCCCCTGGGTGACAGTCTCTGTCTATGCTTCATTTCGTGGCAGCAAATGGTTGTCTGTGGCCCAACTGTGCCCGTGCACTGAAGGGTGGGTCTCTAGTGGCATGGCAGTCCACAGATCTCTGTCTTCCTCCCCTATGCTGTGCTGCCTGGATTTGATTTGATTTGATTTGATTTATATGAATCCTAGGCATCAAGCTAGGATAAAAAAGAACTGCTGCCTGCTCTGCCCCTGACTGATATAAGAATGCCACCACCAACAAGGTGTCATGTCCTCCACAGGAGGAGGAAGACAGAGACCTGTGGACTGCCATGCCTAGAGACCCACCCTTCAGCATATGGCACTGTTGGGCCACCGACACCATTTGCTGCCTAGCCATGCAGCACAGACAGAGGTCTTTGTCCATTGCTAGGGGAATCAAATTAGTTTCTTAAGTTGCTCTTATATAGACAACTCCAAAGCAAGAGGTAGGATCCTGGAACACCTGACCTCTCATGACCCCACTTTGGAGGAGCTGTGAAAGGGTTGACTCAAAGTGTGGAGGAGAAAATGGGGACAGTGTGGCCGTGGGGACAATGAGTCCATTTGGTGGGGTTGGGTGGGGCAAAGAGACAGAAGAGTGACCTGAGAAGTCATTTCCGTTAGCAGACAGTGCTGACAGGCATTTTACATATGTGTTTACTTTTGAAGAATGCATCCCTTGAAATAATTCTCAAACCTTGCCAAATTTGTTCTTGGATAAACCTGCAGGTTATTTTGTTGTTGGGTTTGGGGGCCCATGACTGGTAAGGTGGTAGAATTCTTATTTTGATTTTTCCATGTTTGGGGCTTGCTAAACCTTAATCCAAGCTAACTTGTCCCATTGACTCACAGAAAATTCCATTTGTTTTAGCAGAGATGCAATGACTAATTTTATGTGGCTCAATAATTGCTGCAAAGCATAAGCTTGCTCTGCCTCTCTGTCCTGCCCACCACCAAACGTGGAATGCAGGAGAAGCTGGACAAGTCAGCAGGACACTACGTCCTGGGCTGGGCTTGCTTGCTCTGATGTCAAGGTCCACAGAGAAGCCAGAATTGCAACTTTTCATTTTGAGGATAGGGATTTCTGGGGTTTTGGTTGGTTTTTGGTTTTTCTAGACAGAGATTCTCTGTGTAGCCCTGGCTGTCCTGGAACTCGATCTACAGACTGAGGAAGCTGGCCTCAAACTCACAGAGATCCTCCTGCCTCTGCCTCTTGAGTACTGGGACTAAAATCATGCGCCACCATGCCCAACCCCTTTGTTTTTATCAACAAGGTGTCTCAGTGTGACTCGGGGCTCACCTGTTAGGCCCCAGTGATGTACCTGTCCCTCCCTCCCCAGCACCTGGCCTTTTATGTGGGTTTTGGGATCTGATTAGGATCCTCATATTTACTCAGCAAGTGCTGTACCAACCAGGCCATCTCCTCAATCTCCTCTTTTGGCTTTTTTTCAGTATTGAATTTAACCAGGTCTTGAAGTGGGCATAGTATAGTGCTTTGGACCTTTGTTTGTAAGTTGGCAAAGAGAGCTAATTCTATTCCAGAGGCCACATGGTAGGCCACCTGATAATCAACTGCCATTTCCATCCAAAAGACTCAACCAAAGTTCCAAACCTGAGCTTCAGCCCCATGCTGCTTCTTTGCTCCATGGCATTCAGGGTGACCTCACTTCTCATAGTTTGACATTTATCTTGATAAAAATTACAGTTAGTCAGTTAAAAAAAAAAAATGATATCTTAGGGCTGAAGAGATGGCTCAGCAGTTTAGAGCACTTGGGTCTGCATTCAGTTCTCATCATCCACATGGTGGCTCACAGCCATTTTCTTTCTTTTTTGGGGGGGGCAATATTTTCTTTTCTGTTCCATTAATTAATTTATTTATTAATTTACATCTCAATCACTGACCCCCTTCCTGGTCCCTGCCTTACACAGTCCCTCCCTCCATTTCCCCCTTCTCTTCTCCTGTGAGGTGAAGCCCCCCTTCCCCCAGGAGGGTATCTCCCCACCCTGGCACATCCAATATCTGCAGGGCTAGGTGCATCCTTTCCCACAGAGGCCAGACAAGGCAGCCCAGCCAGGGGATCTAAGCCATTCCTAACTCCAGTCCCAGTTTCTCCAGTGCTTTCTTCTGACCTTCAAGGACATCAGGCGTGCACATGGCACACATACACACATCCAGGCAAAACACACACATAAAATAAAATGAACAGCTGGGCAGTGGTGGTGCACGCCTTTAATCCCAGCACTCGGGAAGCAGAGGCAGATGGATTTCTGAGTTCAAGGCTAGCCTGGTCTACAGAGTGAGTTCCAAGGACAGCCAGGGCTGTACAGAGAAATCCTGTCTCAAACCCCACCCCCACCCCCCCCAAAAAAAGAACAAACGCATCTTCATCAGAGTGCTCGTGTGTCTTGTGAGGGTGTGAAGCCAGGCACAGGGGCCTGAAGCTGTGTCTCCTGGTGAACCGGTACAGAGACTCTTTAGGTGTCACATAGCACTCTCATGTGTAAGGAGAGATGGTGATGCCTGCCCTGCTCCCTCCCAGGAGCAGCTGAAATGACTTTCTCTCTGAGGTGATACAAACTTCCTGTGCTAAGCACACACCACTCCTAGGCAGGAGCACCCTCTCACCTTTAAATTTCCATGTAGGTTAAGATGCACGAAGCTATAAGGAATGCAGTCTTAGAACTTCAGACCGTATCTGTGGAAAGGATAAGATTATTTCGTTGGTATCGGAGACTAGTATTTAGAAAAGCATACGAAATTTTCTGGTTTTAGTCACCTGGATAATTAAGGATTGAATATATTAAAATTGTGTTTGTAAAAAAAAGTGGAAGGGACTGGGGAGAGAAAAGATGTCAGTATGGAAGTAAAATCAGAGAGAGAGAGAGAGAGAGAGAGAGATGCATACACAGAGAGAGACAGACAGACAGACAGACACACACACAGAGGGGCAAAGCGGGTCATGAACACCATGACCATGGGGCAGAGAGAATGCCAAGTCAAATCTGTCAGGCCTAAAATCAGAAAGCTGGCTTGTATGGGTGGGCAAAAGACACCACCAAGTCAGGTGCGCAGAGCTGTCTCACTGAAAGCGAGAGGCTGCCTTGAGATCCCACTTGACCATAGTCAGAATGCCCGTGTCTAGAGGATGGACAGCAACAAGCCTTAGCAAGGATTGGAGGGAGGAGCTCACTAGTGGTCGGAGTATAAAGTAGTACAAACATGGGAATTAATGTGGAGGTTCCTCAAAGAATTAAGATTGAACATCAAATGACCCAGGTGTACCAGTCCTTGACATAGACCCAGAGGACTCTGCATCCACCACACAGACACTTGTTCGTCCATGTTGATTGCTGCTCTACTCATAGCAACAAGAAAATGGAACCAACCTAGGTGTCTGTCATCAGATGAGTGGATAATGAAAATGTGTACACACACACACACACACACAGGAATTTTATGTAGCTATCAAGAAAGATGAAATGCAGGACATATACATGTATGTATACACATATATGTGTTTATGAAACCAGGCAGCGACTATCAGGAGGGTTGAATGGAAGTATTGAAGAAGACAGTGAAGGCAACAGAGCACGTGACATGAGAACAGAGAGGAGGCCACTGAAGGTGAAAGGCATCAGGAAGGACAGGGAGCAGGGTGAAGACTCAAGAGAAGAATCAACAAAAATAAATCTTGCTTGAAAACACTATTGTACTGGCTAGTTTTGACACAAGCTGGAGTTATCACAGAGAAAGGAGCTTCAGTTGACAAAATGCCTCCATGAGATCCATTGGTAAGGCATTTTCTCAATTAGTGATCAAAGGGGGAGGGCCCCTTGTGGGTGGTACCATCTGTGGGCTGGTAGTCGTGGGTTCTATAAGAAAGCCAGCTGAGCAAGCCAGAAGGAGCAAGCCAGTAAGGAGTATTCCTCCATGGCCTCTGCATCAGCTCCTGCTTCCTGCCCTGCTTGAGTTCCAGTCCTGCCTGCCTTTGGTGATGAACAGCAGTGTGGAAGTGTAAGCTGAATAAACCCTTTCCTCCCCAACTTGCATCTTAGTCATGATGTTTGTACAGGAATAGAAACCCTGACTAAGACAACTATTATGAAATCCTATATTTTGTATGGTAGCTAATAAATAACATCTTTCTGAAGCTTGGAAGAATAAAGGTTACAAGAATGCTCCAGTGTGCATAGAGAGTTCTTAGACGTTTGTATTGATCCTGTTACTGTTACTGTTAGAATCGTTGAATGTGTCGGCCATGGTTTCTTCTAGTGACCGTTGGTGCGCCCCCGCCTTTCTGTGGGTTTTCCTGCCTCTCGCTGTCCACCTCCCTAGATTTCCCATCAGACCCTCCCGCTCCAGACTGCCAGGGTGCAGGTGTATTGGAGACCTATTAGCAGTCGGATGGCAGGGCTGATAATTAACAAGGCTTCTAAAGCTCAGCGCCGCTGCCTTGTTTTCCGCTTGTGTTAATGAGCTCTGTACCTTATTTGTGGAGAAAGAACTACAAGGACAGCTGTCCTCATCGCTGACCTGGAGGGAAGTGCTGCTTCCTGGCTGGGCTGGAGCAGTCCACTCATGGTTTGGGGGTGGGGTGGGGGTGGGTATTGTTTTAAGCTCATCTTCCCACCCTATTTGGTATTTCGTCATCTTCCGTAACTACAGGCCATTTTCCACTCACTCAGTGGGCTATGTTTGTAAAACATGGATCTGTTTGTATCTTCCCCACTCTGTTTAGTTTCTGTTTAAATCACCTGGAGCAAAACTTTCATTACCCTTGGTTGGATGCCACCTGGCACTTGCCAGTTCACCTTCCACCTATCCATTGCTGGGAAATGTAAAGGCTTTTTATTACCACGAGAAAAAATCATTAGGAAACTGCATCAACTGCCAGAAGTTATGTCGGTATATAGAAATCCTATCAAATGGTCCAAAATACTTAAGTTTTGAATAATTTATCCTTACTAAGGTTTTATAGAATTTATAAAGGTGGTGAACGGTGATTTCATTGTAAAAGTAAATGGTTTCACTTAGTAAAATATCCTCTAAAGAAAACAGTGAAAGCTGTCAACTGAAAAGCAATAGCAGAAGTGTAGAAAAGTCATATTCACGGTCACATACCTGAGGTTCAGTGCTAGCAGATTTTCAGGTCTTCAAGGGAAAAAGTGGTTCTCAACCTGGGGTTCGAAACCCCTTGGGGGAGGGGTTGCATGTCAAATATCTTGCATATGTGATATTTACATTATGATTCATAACAGCTACAAAATTATAGTTAAGAAGCAGCAATGAACCCATGTTATGGTTGTGGGTCAGCACAACATGAGGACCTGTAGTAAAGGGATGCAGCACTAGGAAGGTGAGAGCCACTGACTTGGAGGGCGCGTGGGTGCTGTTACTGTGTTTATAAACTCCTCATTTAATCCTATGAAGCAGGAAGCAGATTGATATCACCGTAAGGAGAACAAACGACTCCAAGTTTAGTAATTGTTTAGTAAATATATAGACCTTTTCTGTACAGCCTAAAACCTTTAGATTTTGGTATTTTATCTAGTCATGTTTAAACCATTTACTACTTCTGTGTCATCAAATACTGTCTGTTACAGAAAGAAGTCAGGGGCCCTCAGAGAAATGACTGGTATTAGGTCAGAAAGTTACTAATTGAGCCTGGAACATTTTGTCACACCAGAAAACAAGGAAGACTTTATCAAAGAACTGAAAAGCCAGCCCGAAAAAGCACACAGACATTTAGATATGTCTTTTATCAATCAAGATATAAATTGTAATGGACTAAGGCATATCAAGTTTGCTAAAACTCTGTGACCTCATGGCTACTTCACAAAATCAAAATCAAAATCCTGTTGGCTACAGAATATTCAGGACAGGCCCATTACCCAGAAAGTGTACAGAAGCAATCAGGATCTGCTCTGTGTTGTGTCTGCTATCCCACCTCAGGCTCCCTCAGAAGGGAATCTCTTCATAGGATCATCAGAGATGAAGCATTAAGAACAACCTCCAGACAATAACTTAGAAGTTATTGGATCTAGGCATATCACAGTGTCTAACAGTATGGCAGAAGAAGCCAGACATTCCCTGGTTTCTAGTGAAGCTCAGTCACTGCATGAAAGAGTCCACTCCCCAGATTAAGGCCTGAACCAGACAAAGCTTGTAGATTAAGTCATAGGGTACAGGAGAGCAAAGGCCAAGGCAGCATCAAACCACACCCAGAGTGATGGATGGGACGCATCCAGATTTGAAAGCCTTTGAAAAAAGTCTTTCTTTCAATAGCAATTACAGAGTCTACATGAAAGACCCAATAGAAGACAAGCCTGCTGTTAATAGGAAAGGAACAAGCCCACTAAGGAAGCATAAATTCATATGCAGGCTAAGACAGACGGCCAGCCATCGGAACACCTGCCTGCCGTATTAAGAAAGGATGGCCATTTCAGCATAGTGGTGCTGTTGGGTTTATTGCTCAATGTTTTCTGATGTCTTCATCTATAAGTGAAAGGACTCAACACATGGCATTTACTCTAAAATAATATGGGCTGCAGGGCCAGAAATGGGATTAGCAGAGGGGAGTTCTGGGGCCATAATTAAAACCAGCTTGGCTGGGCCAATTGTCACTAAAACCAAGAAGGACACATGGCTGGTTTGTTATTCTGCTTTGTTTCTTTCTCTCTCTCTCGCTCTCGCTCTCGCTCTCTCGTGTGTGTATATTTGACTGTTGATCAAATAAAATATGTCTCCCGTTATATATGCATATAGATGGTCTATCGCAAAGTTTCTATCCATGTTTAAATGTTACAAAGAATCCTTTACTATTACTCAGCTGTTAGAAGGGGCAACCTCTGAGACACTGGCATTCTGAGTACTTGTAATAAAGGTTCTGTGAGATAACATGGAAAATGTAAGATTCCCCAAGCTGGAGGGATGGCTCAGTGGTTAGGAGCACTAGCTGCTAGAGTTCCCAGCAGCCGCGTTAAGCACTCACAACCTCCTGTGATTCCTGCTCCACGTGATCCAGCATCCTCTTCTATCCTCTCTGAGCACTACACTTACACACACACACACACACACACACACACACACATTTAAAAATAAATCTTACTTGAAAAGAGACAAGATTGTCACCGTGCACAGTGTAGTAAGCCTGGTAACTATATCCCACATAGACTTGAAGTCTAAAGTGAGACTCTAAATTCTATTACAAATTAAGAATCTCAGAGCCTGAAGAGCTTTAGAGTCTAGATAGGGAAATTTGCAGTGCCACCCCAGGAGAAATGCATGAAATGTGATCCTAACAGGCAGCTAGAAGGAACTGGAGGGAGGGGAGCAGCGAATGGCTTTGGTGGAGTCAGGCCTGCTGCCCTCTAGAGCTGGCAAAACGTTCCACTCCAAAACCCTTTCCACCCGTGAATGCTTACTTGAGCTCAGCAGGTACACAAATCAAACATTTATGACAGTGAACCTTAACTTTAAAACAGTCTACAAATACATGTATGATCTTACCATGAAGCTAAGCACAGTGACTCGTACCAGTGATCTTAGCAATGGGAAATAGAGGCAGTTCACTGCAAGTTCCGGGCCAGCCGGGGGGGGGGGGGGAGAGAGAGAGAGAGAGAGAGAGAGACCCAGAGAGAGAGAGAGAGAGAGAGAGAGAGAGACCGACCCTGTCTCAAAAAAGACAAGATGCGCCGGACAGTGGTGGCGCACGCCTTTAATCCCAGCACTTGGGAGGCAGAGGTAGGAAAGTGGATTTCCGTGAGTTTGAGCTAGGTCTACAAACCCAGTTCCAGGACAGACAGGGCTGTTACACAGAGAAACCCTGTCTCAAAATAACAACAACACAAACCCATGGAAATTTCCAACTGGTGAGATAGATGTGCCTGTTTGAACACAAATAGTCCAAAGATACATTGTTTTGATACTTAGGTGCTCAGGACCAACAGCAGGAAAACATTAAAAGCCTTGTTTTCTGTAATTAAGCCAGCATGTTTCTGTAAGAGCAGAAAGCTTTGTGTGTCCATCGAAAACAACTGCACTTAACAAAATACAGTAGCCTGAGAGTCTGAGCCAGGGTGCTTCAGACAGTGATCTTGACGTGGGGAGGTATCTCAGCACTCTCACGGCACTTGGGTAGTGTGTTCCATATGCATTCACACTGAAGGCCGCAGTGAAGACTCCTGACACAACATGGTCAAGCACTGCCAGGAACACGTTGGATTCATTGCACATCTGATTATGAACTAATTGTTGGCTGTTGCACTGATGCCCGATTTTTCAGCACCTCCCTCTGCCGTCCAACCACCTATATAGGGTCAGGACCCAGGTTTAAGAAGCTTTGTTGTGATCTCCACCAACTGTGTCCTCCTTGATTGTCTTTGATAGTCCTAAGTTAATTTTTTTCTTGTGATTAAACTTATTTTCATCTGTTTTATTCTAGTTGGGGAATGGCGGTCAATGTGTATTCTACCTCGATAACCCAGGAGACTATGAGCAGGCATGACATCATTGCATGGGTTAATGACATCGTGTCTCTAAACTACACAAAGGTGGAACAGCTCTGTTCAGGTAAGAGGTTATCATTATAGTATTTACGTGATGTGTTTACTGGCAATTGAATGTGATTTTTATGAACCACACATGACATATTTGGGGTAAGACAAAGGCATATATGTAAGTATATAATTATAATAACCTCATAATTAAAAGGGGAAACTTAAGTGAAGAACATACAGGGGGCCGGGGGAATGTCTGAGAACATCTGAGAGCACACAGCCATCCAGATGAGTGTACGAACCGCTTCTGGCTTGCCGTCTGCCAAACCCCTCTGTAATGCTGGCTCCTAGCCTCTGCTCCACCATCCTATTGCCACCATACATATGACGTCAAACACAGTAGAGCTTGGTCTGGTGGTTCAGGGCCCTATCCCAGCTGCTCAGAAGGCCAAGAAAGGGGTGTCATAAACACAAGGCCTGCCTGGAGCACATGACCAGTCAAGGCCACCCAGGTAACCAAGCGGGACCTTGTTCTAAAATCAAAAGCACTGATAGCTTAAGGCATAGCTCCAGGGTGGAGCGCATGTCTATAGCACCAAGCAAATAACACCACCCATCGTGGACATTGAACCTTTGGGGCTCCCTCCATGTTGCCCTTCTCAGACCCATCCTCCCGTTGCTCTCCCCAGAGCCCTAGCGCCACAAAACACTCTTGGTTCTCTGCAGTCACATTCCCTTGGCCCCGCATAGTTTTTGTCAGTAACATCCTCTTCACAGTTTAATCTGCCTTACCTATTGTCCACTTTGGGAAGACTTCCCCAGGCTCTGTGGTTTTCCCCAAACCCTGATCACCCATCCAGGATAACAGCTGTCATGCCGTGCATGATCCAAGGAGGCACCAGGAGTTCTTAAGAACAGGCCGTGGTTTACTTTTTTCCTAATGTTCGATGTACCTGATACTCAGTAGGGAATGCATATTGAGTTAAACCTCTTTGGGAAAAGGTACAATTTCAAAAACAAAGTCAGAGCGTGTTAGTCTGCCTGTAGCGCTCTGACTGGAAATCAAGTGAGATTCTGTGTTGTGGGAAGTCAAGCATCAGGTCTTGAAATGGAAACTGCACCAGGGTATGTCTAAGCTCCTGGGAGCTGCTGACAAAGCATCCTTGGCCCTCTCAGTCAGTACCCTGGGCCTGGAGCCTAGACCCCTGCGCCTGATGAGCCATCCTGGATGGGTCTCCCAGCAGTCTGCCGCTTGCGGTACACTTCTGAGAAACCTCAGGCCACTCATAGTGCTGTTCAGGTATCCCAGACCCGCCTGGCACCATTTGCATGCTCTTAGTTTAATTTCGTCTTCGGCAATAGCATTTGGCAGGAGGAAGAGGTTTTAATATTTACTTATTTATGAAATCATTTCTCTGTTCTTGTCCTTGAAGACATTGAGGGCAGGTAGGACCATGCCACTCTAAGAGAACAAATCCAGATACTGTTGACCTAAGTCATTTGTCTATATCACGCTTAGGAATGCTCAGATTTACGGAGTATAGTGTGTCTCGGGTATTTGTTTTAGTTCCTTATAGCTTATCATGTGGTATTTGATTTTAGTGGTGTGCTCTGGGAAGAGACACAGAACACCTGCATGCGTTTCTGCAGACTGTTGGTTCCTAACTCTGTGTCTCAGCTCTGTGAAGACTTCCACGCCACACCTGGCCGTTCTCCATCTGCCTTTCTTTCTCCCTTGTAGCAGCTCTCTCTTTTCATTTTATTCCCAGCTAGCAGCTCTCCCTCAAAGCCAATGTTAAAACAAACATCAATTAGAATGTACGGAATTCCAACTGTGCAGAAGTTCATGGAGACACATAGACTTTGGGCCTGGTAATGTTTGGGGATTGTGTGGGGGGGGGGGGGTTTAATTTGGAAGCTCTTCACAATGAAGTTTTAATGATTTTCTTTTTAAAATATAAGGCAAGGTAAAATATATATATATATATATATATACATATATATATATATATATATCAGCTTTTCTTCAGTTTGCAAAAAATATTGAAATACAGCTATGGTGCTGTACTTGCTTCTGTACTTTTTGCCTCTATCTGACATTTCTCTCTTCCACATAAACATTTTTAAATGCTCTTTTAAAGCAAAAGTAGCGGGCTGGGTTGGCGGTAGCTCAGTGGTAGAACACTCGTCTCGTGTATACAAGGCTCTGGGCTCACTCCCCAGCATAATAAGTAAAAATAAATAAATAAGTCACATGGAAATACCTTGTAATGCATTGCAGAATAATGAAGATTACTCATATCTTGTTATTTTATCCCAAGGATGTTACTTTAGGACCACTTTCTTTGAACATTAAATCTGGGTCATGGATCTGTATGCATATTTGGACTTCATTTATTTCTCAAGAAAGTAATTGCTTCAAGGGGAGCAGAGGGCTGTATCCATTTTGTACTGCTGGTTGCCTAAGTCCGCTTTGAAATCCCATCATGTTGAGTTCCCCTGGTGGAATGGGAGGTTGAGCCATGTGCATCACCACGCCGGCCCAGAGTAGAAATGGTTCCTGTCGACCGGTAAGATGTCTAGGGGAGTGGACAGGAGATGGTGTCCTGTGTCTTGTTCAAGCCAGTTTAGTAGCTTTCCAAGGTAGTGGAGATGGAGAAAGGTCAGTACAGTGCTAAACGTTCCTAAAAATCGGCTTCCTGGGACTGAGACACCTTGTTGAAGGTTACAGAAAGGAAGGGGCCGGGTAGAACGGAGCAGGGAAAGGAACAGGAAGGAGTTTGACACGAGGCAGAAGATAGTGTCTCCTCCTCATCCTTCACTCACACCCCACCACCACCACCCTCAGCCTCCTCTCTGTACCCCATCCCACCCCCTTTTACTGGCTCTCCACTTTTAGGCTGGGTGTGACAGTGAAGCTGGCTTCCCGGCTGGCCTTTTTCTACACTCTGAGCATCTTCTCCCTCTCCTTCCCACTCTGTCCCGGACAGAAAGCACCGACTGCAGATACCAGCAGGCATTCCACACTGATGGGACTGCAGCCAGGATCGTCACTCAGCCTCGTACTGGCACTGTGGCTGGTGGAAGGCTCGCTGATTTTCCTGAGCATCTGACTATTTAAATAAAATGTCATTAAAATGAAAGCATTTTTGAAATTTTTAAATATTTTTCTTGATTGACTTTTTTTTTTTTTTAAAGGTAGAAAATATGATCAGGGTTTGATTCACGTTCAATATGTGTTTCTCCAGATTGGTTCAAGCTTTGTGTTGGATCAAGTTCCTGCTATTTTCTTATTCTGGGTGCTTTTGAATTTGGCTGATGAAATTGTAGTCACATTTACAACTCTTGAGACATGAACAGTGGAAGGGAATTCAATCTGTAGAATCTGGGCTTTGCAGAAGTGTGGCCATCGGGCCTGGAACCTGAAGGGCGGACTTTCTCGCTCACTTTACCCTGGTGGTAGTCATTCCTGTGCACAGTAGCAAGTTCTTTGTGACCGTTTTTGGCTGCAGATCTGTGCTTGTTATATAGATTGGTTCCAGCCTAGCACTGTGTCCCCTGTGCCTACTCTCTTGTGTCAGCAGAGAAGACAGGTTAGGGATGAAATCAGCTCAGAGGCTAAATTTAGTAGGGCTGATCTTACTGCCTCTCTTATTGAAACCAAGTAAGGATATCCCTCAGTGTCAGCAGGCCCAGCAGTACACTTAGCTTTATAAAATCAGGTTTATTGTTTTCTGTACGAAAGTGAGCCATTTCATAATGGGACTGTGGTTAGGTCATAGTATACTAATGGACTATTATCTGTGCTTAGAGGCATTGTGTAGAGATTTTGTCTAGACTGGGTATTTTTTTTTCCTACCCAATTTTATTTGACCAGCTAATTTCAAAATCCATTTACTCAATCTCAGCATACGAAGTAGTTGGAGAAAGACTGATAACAAGTGAGATGGGCCATGTCTGGGCATGGTCCAGCTGGAGTGGGTAACATATTCAAGTCTCCACCAGTTCACTGGCTCAATGTAGCTTATTTTTTTGAGTGGAGAGTGTAGAATATAAGAAGGTATTTTCTTCCCTTGTAATTTGTATATTTTCATTATCTTGATACTTTTGTTATTGAAGATAAACCTGGATTGGTGGGATTGGGTGGGATTTGGTTTGGTTTGCTGTTTTGCCCTGAAGTGTGTGTGTGTGTGTGTGTGTGTGTGTGTGGTGTGGTGCATGTGGGGTGTGTGTGTGTGTGTGTGTGTGTGTATGTGTGCATGCGCATGCACACCTGCTTTTGAAATGCCAAATACCACTATGCATTCACCTTGACCTAGAGACTAGTACAGGAATTTTTGATTTTCTTGCACATTGGGATGTTTGATTGTGGACATAATCACCACATCTCCACCTAACTTCTTGCTATGCATGCTGTTCTGACCATTAGCAGAGCTTTATTCAGCAACTACATTTTGAGCCCTGAGATAAATAGGGCAAGATTATTGTCCTTGAAGCCCTGTCCGTAAAAGATGATGATGTCCATAAAAGAGAGATGGACTTGTGCAAAGAAGAATGTTAACTAGAGGGGGTGAGACAAAGGGAGTCGGTGGGAAAGACACTCATGTTCTTGGGTGTGGCAGAGGAACACCCTAGAAAGGCTGTCCTCTTCCTAGAGTCAGGTGGGGGTCCCCAGTGTGTAGGAGCCCATGTAGGGTGCTGCATTTATTCAGTGGACAGCCTCCCCAAACCTGGGTAGCTGTGTCCCTCCCTGCCTTCAGAAATGTGCTTCGTCACACTCAGGCCTCTGGATCTGTGAAGTGCTCATCAAAAGATGTGTTTGTCAAAATAACATTGTGGACTCTGGAGCAAATGGCACACCTGCAATAAACTCCATTGACTTTTGGGCCTGAGGCTCTGACTGTAGGGCATAGTCGGCCTCTTAAGGAGCAAAGGAAGCCTTGAAGTACCTGTGGGTTTAAGATTTGTTGAGTAGGTTATAAGAGTGGCAACCTTAGAGCCCCTCCCTTGTGACTTTGTCTCTGATTTGGTTTTTTGTTTTGTTTTGTTGGTTTTTTGTTTGGTTGGTTGTTGGTTGGTTTTTCGAGACAGGGTTTCTCTGTGTAGCCCTGGCTGTCCTGGAACTCCCTCTGTAGACCAGGCTGGCCTCGAACTCAGAAATCTGCCTGCCTCTGCCTCCCAAGTGCTGGGATTAAAGGCGTGCGCCACCACTGCCTGGCTTTGTCTCTGATTTGTAACATGCTTATTTTACTTGGTTGTGTTTTGTTTGAGACTGTCTCCCTATGTAGCTTAGGCTGGCCTCCAACTTTCAGTCCTCCTGCCTCATCTCCCGAAGTGTGTCCCTGGTGATCTGGTAGTTAAGATTTGATAATCTCCCGGATATTCGATCATGGGCGTACAAGACCACACATGGCCTAAAATACTATGTGTGTCTTGCTTTGTTTTGTCTTTTGGGTTGAGTTTTGGATATTTTGATTAGTTGGCTGGTTAATTGGCTGGTTGGAGCTTATACTTGTTATGGTGGTGATGGATGGTGTTTTATTGAGACAAACTCTTACTCAGTACACCAGGTTGGCTTTGAACTTTGAATTCTCCCTCTGCCTCCTGCATGCTGAAATTATAGGTATCCATCACCATGTCTGGCCTACGATCCTTGCCTCTGAATCATGTGAAGACATTGGTATCCATCACCATGTCTGGCCTACGATCCTTGCCTCTGAATCATGTGAAGACATTGGTATCCATCACCATGTCTGGCCTACGATCCTTGCCTCTGAATCATGTGAAGACATTGCCTATTTTGAAATCACTCACTGGGTCTATAAAAATCGGTATCCCTACCAGACAAAAGTGTCCAATATACTGAGTTATTTTGGATTTTTTTTCTCTCAAGATGTCAGTTATTTAGTGTGATGGATATGTTCCTTATAAAATATCTTGAATTCTTGTTTAGTTTTTTTCTTTTTACCTTTCTTTCAGTTTAAAACCTCTAAAGATGTACAGGAACGATATATATTTGAGGGAGACTTCAGACAGTCATTTCTTTTTACAAATGAGTTTACTGTGATGTAAGCATCTCTGTTTTTCTGAGAAAAGACCTAAGAACTGGAGACCCCCTCAGATGTTTCCCAGCAGAGGAACCAGAGTGTCTCGGGAGTTGCTTACTCATTCTGTGCATGGCAGAAGCCACAGATCTCATTTTGTCCTTTGAATCTAAATCAATTTCAAATTTCATATCTGAAATAGTCTAGCCTTTCCTCATGTTGGCCTCGCGTGAGCAAGTTATTCTTAAGAGAATTTCACATCCTCATTTTAACCATTTTATGGCTCTGAGGAAAACAGAATATCTAGAATAATTTTGTTGCAAGCTTGGACCCTGCACATACATATGCACAATCACATATACATATGCTATACTGGACTCATGCATATACATGTGTGCATACATGCATATTTATATACATACATATACATGTATAACTGCACTTATACACAGATACATGTGCACACATGCACATTCACACACACATAAACATACATATCACATACTGCATTCACCCACATAATGCATACACATGTGTACATATACACTTATACCTGTGCATTCACACACAGAGACACACATCTGTGTATGCATACATGAATAGTCACACATACCATAGGACTTATTCACTGGAGCATGCCTGTTTCTTTATGTTTGATTCAATCCAGTGTACCCATATTGTGTGGCTGCCCTGACACTCCCTCAAAACTTCTCTGGCTCCTTCTTGAACATGAAAAGTTGCTCCTTTTTGAGCTGTGTATAAAAAAACAACCTGTTGCTTCAGCATTTTGAGAGAATTACTCCTTTACAACCCATTTTTACCATTTAATTTCCCTTTTCACTAGTTCCACCCAGGCTGCAGGATCTAACCACTTCTGTGTACAGATCCCAGAGATGCCAGCCATTGCTAGCATGGTAGAATGTGAGCCTGACATCATTCCCAGTTATGTTAATAACCTCCCATCATAATAACAGAATACCTGAGATAATCAACCCATTGTTTTTTTTTAAGGTTTATTCTAGCTCACAGTTTTGATGGTTCCAGTGTATATCTGATTAGCTCATTTCTGTGGGCTGGGGGCAAGGTAACATATCATAGATACAGTAGGTGATGGAGCAGGTACATTCAGCTCATGGCTGGGAAGCAAAAGAGAGGAGGAGGAGAGGCCCAGGGTCCCCCAAATCTTGTCAGAGATTATGTCCCTGACAAGGACCAAAGGAGCTCCCACAAAGACCCACTCCTCAAGATTCTGCTACCTCCCCATAGCACCAGCCTGGAGACTGAACCTTTAACATGTATGTCTTTCAGGGTCAGTCAAGGTCCAAACGATAGCAGCAGTCTTAAAGACTGTTTACCTGCCAGCCAGGCAGAACAGCTAACTGCACACCCGTCTGCCACTGGGCTCCCTTAGCCAGTCCAGTGAGAGTCCTAAGTGAAGAACAGAAAAGGTGTCTGCAAAAGGGGACCTTGGACTAAGCTTTGGAGAAAAAGAAACTGTTTGTGTCTAAGTGTTACAAAGAGACTTTTAGGCTAGAAAGTTGGAGGCAGAAAGCCAACGTAGTGTCTTGCTTATGCACTGTGCACATGTCTATGATGTGTATTAGAGACTGAGGCAGCATGCACAGTAGTGCTCCAGGTAGTGAGCACTGTATTCAAGAAAAGTTTGTCTTCATCTTGTTTAGGTCCTTGGTCAAGAGGCCATGAGAATTTGGTAAATGGCTGATAGCTACTATGAAGTGGAGCTCAAAGGTTGAGATGGGACCTCCTAACATGGACACAGCCCAAGCTAAGGAAAGGTGGATGCTTTGAGTACAGGTGCCATTTCGGTCTCCTGAGGCTGTCCTCTTTACTCCTGGAGTCAGCAGTGCTTGACTCGGTACAAGCTGAGCATGGCCAGCATCCGAGGTCCCAGCCAAAGCAGCAAGATCAAACCCAGCTAGGACCTGTCCCTTGGCTGGCAGTCTCTCTGCCACATTTTTATCCAGAGCTCTCATCTGTTCTGTCGGTTTATCCACAAAGTAGAGGGAGGGTGAGATCCCTGGCCAACACGAGGTGCCCAGCCTTTCTTACTGTCAGACAGTTCTCAGCACTGAGCAGGGCATGCCTGGTGACTTCTGAATTGCCAGTTGGCTTCAGTGTCTGCATTGTTATGACCAAGTCAGGCATGTCCACATCTTACAGCTCTTCAGGTACATTTCCTCACCATTTTTTGAATGAATTACATGTTTAATTCATAGTTTTTCATAAGTGACAATGGAAAAATAAAAGAGGTATTGGATGTATCCGCTAAATGTTTGGGCATTGTAGAATCCCATGCCAGGGAAGAGAACTGCTTAAGATAACCATCACTCTGCAGGCTGAGTTTCTTTCCACCCTGAAACTATTATGTAAGCATGACAGACATTGTGTCACCTCTCTCTGTCACCTCCTTTCCATGGGTGTGGTTATTCCTTGGATTTTAACATACATAGGTTTTTATGGCCGCATGCTGTGACCGTGAGAAGCATATCGCTGTGATATTAGCCCCAGCATAGTTTCCTGAAGTTTCTCTTCAGTCACTGTCAGGAAGGTTGGTCTCTATTCCTATGTCTTCTGAATGGCATTTTGGGACAATTCATAGAAGAACTTTAAAAAATTAAAGGAGCCAAGTTTTAGAGAAAGTACATATGTCAACTTTAAATATAATGTTAGAATCCACTATTTAAAACAACCAGAAGTGATTTCCTACCTCTTCCTCCCCCATCTCTGCCTTTAACTCTTCTGTAGTCTATGCTTTGGCCATCTGACTAAATCCCTCAGGTAAATACTGTGAGTTCTTCCTGCTAATTTGAGTTCCTTCAATTACTGGAATTGTGCATAGATAACAAAATGTCCTGGGACGAACCTGGGATATGTCAACAAATCAGCTTATTATACGACAGTTTTCTGTTCTATGGCACAGTGTGCACAGGGGCTTTGTGGTAGCTGCTATCGGTCTGTGGCTGCTGGTGACCTTCTTCATGCCAAGCTGGATCTGCCGAACCGTTAGCTTTTAGGCCCCTCTTGGGGAGCTGTGGGAGAAAGTGCATGCTTCTGTAAGGCTGCTGTTGATGTGTGTGACAGCTAGTGAAATTATCTGGCGTGAATGTCAAGAGTGAGGAGCTGTGACCTGAGAGAGAAGGGCAAATGTTTTTATCTGAAGAGGGATGAAAAGACACCAAAAGAAGGTTCTGTGGGAGTGAATTGCAGGCTCATGCTAGTCCGTTCACATCACTCCATCTCCCTTGCACTCAGAGTTCAACTTTGAGGGTTCCCACATGAGCACTTACTTCCTGGCCGCCCTCAGCAAAGACCATCGAAGACTAAAAAAAAAAAAAAAACAAAAAAAAACGATGCTCTGAGTTAGACTTGACCCTGTCTGTGGGACGATGGCCAGTGTCTCTCCAGACTTCTCCCCAACTCACTTAGCACATCTATGCCCCTGTTTTTATTTTGTACTTGCAGTTGCTTTGTGATTTTGCTGGGTTTTCTGTTCTATTTTCTCTGTTTTTCCAAATTCTGTATTTCAGTGTTTTTCTGGCCTTTCAAACCTCAGTTACTTGCCCCTTAAAATGAGATCATTTTCCTTGGGGAGAATGTTTTTGGGGACTCACTATGGAATTCTGGCTGTCCTGAAACTCACTGTGTAGACCAGGCTGGCCTTGAACTCACAGAAATCCACCTGCCTCTGCCTCCAGGTGCTGGGATTAAAGGTATGTGCCACCATACTCAGCAGTTTATTGGTTTTTTTATTCACCAATAAGCAGAGGGGCATCCCCATGTGCTACCTACACATGGGCATTTGTTCAGAGGTGACCCATCAGAGGTGACCCGTCAGGTCTTTAGATATGAACACTCATGTCTTTTCAGATTCCTGCCTCTAAGTCAAACTTACCTTATTTCAGTCTGTGTTATAGTCTGGAAGCAACAAACAACCAGATGTAGGCAAGTAGACAGAACAAAGCCTTGTCTGTGGAGGCAGAGGCAATACTAGAAACAAGTGTGTAGAGGCCCTTCCAAATGCAGGTGGGAAGACAGAACCATGATGGCAGAGCTTTCTAGAACCTTTTTTTTTTTTTCATGACTCCAGTAAGAAAACCAAATTTCTTCCCAGTGGGTTTTGTATCTATCTTCCTAACTTGTTTTTTATTTGTGATAAAGACTTGTTTTAAGTTCTCCACCCCCTGGTCTGGAATGTTAAATTCTAACTTTAGCTGTGGTCTCAGACTTGGATTTCTGCTTCCAGTTTCAACACTGAGCTCTGTGGAAGCCTGTGACATTTTGTACTGCGCGCATGTGCGCGCGTACACACACACACACAACACACACACACCTTCTGGACTCTGCTGCAGAAGCCAAGTGTCACTGCCTGAGGCAGGGTATGTTTAGTAAAATTTGATGAGCGTGTTGCCTGAACGGAAATCGCACACTGGGAATGGGGCATGAAACTTAGTGGGCTCAGTCCTTAGCAGGTAAAACTTCTGCTAATGTTTCCAACCAATAGGCTTACTCTTCAGCTGCCATGTTATGGTGGTTGGATAAACCACTACTAATAGACAGACCACACTAGTGCTGGGGTTAGTGTGCCTGCCGCGGATGCTCTGGCTTTCGAAACGCCATCTTAAAGGTGAGCTTCTGGATATAATGCTTTTCCAAGTAACACTTAAACAGCAGTCCTTGTTCATATTGTAAGCCTCCAGCTATCGTGCACACTCTGTGTCTCTCCAAAGTTTACCTGTTAATAAAAATGCCCATCCTACATTTCAGCCAAGGACTCTTTGGAGTTTGATTTCTACTGCCCTGAAATTTCCATTTGGAAGAGGGAGGAAGTCTGTCTCCCACGACATAGGTAGCACTTTAATCCACTCAGAATGTCCACTGATTGTCCCACGTCATCAGATTCTCTGCAGCCAGGCTAGCTGTGATTGGTGCTCTGCAGGTCTCTGTGTTGGGGAAGAGTGGGTGGTTATGTACAGCTATGTTTGTGTGAAAGTGTATGTGCATACTCTGGGATGCACATTCCTATGTTTATGCGTGCACAGGTCAGAGGTCAGCATTGGATGTCTTTCTCTATTTGTTCCTGGTGATATTTTTTGATGCAGGGTCTCTTACTGAACCTGGGGCTCACTGATTGGCTAGACTGGCTGGCCAATGAGCTTCATCTACTTTCCTTTTTGAGACAGGGTCTCTCACTAAGACTGGAACTCATCAATCCAGCTAGGTTAGCCGGTCAGTGAGGTCCAAGGATATGTTCCTACTGCCTCGCAGCACTAGGAATACAATCTCATGTCACTGTACCCTGGTTTTTACATGGGTTCTAGGGATTAAACTCTGCTCCTTGTGACTGGCACTTACTGACTGAGCTGTCTCCCTAGCCTCACAATTGAACTCTTCTTAAAGTGTGTGTGGGATGTGTGTGTGTGTGTGTCTGTCTGTCTGTCTGTCTGGTCTGTCTGTCTGTGTAGAGGTGACTGCTAGACATAGAACCCCATGTTTTGCAGTATCACTTTCCTCTTTTGTCAGCCCCAATTTCCCACAGGGTCACTTCTTCCAATAGGAGGTTTGGACTTTGGTGGCAGATGCAGTCCTGCAGAAGCATCAGTTCAAAGAGTGACCAGGCAAATACAAAGAGCCAGTAGACATCTGTGCTTGTAGTGTACCGAGTCTCAAACCCATCATGATCTATTATGAAAGCTGTTTTAATTGTCAATATGTGACTATTTCGATGACAGACAACAGTTACATTGTTACGTTATGAGATGATCAGGCGCTCAGAGAGGAGTGTGTGGAAATAAGTCACCGGAGAGGAGAAGAGCCGGTACTGCCCCTGGGAGCATGCAGCCCACGAGGGCCTCTGTGATGACATAAACCACAACAGACGCAAGCGTGCTGGTGAGCGTCTGAGATGTGAGCAGGTGAAATGTTGGTGTTCTAATTAGCAGAGAGTTTTGTGTAGCCTTTAAACAGTCAGCAGCAGCCCGAGAATCAGATCATCATCTACGTTTAGAGCTGAGCACTCTATCCAACCCTGATTATTTTGCACATAAGAAAATTGTTGGCTTAGAAGGTGTGATGGAATGTCCAACCTATTCAAGATGGGGAAGACTCCAGAGCCAAGGGGGCACTCCACTTCCCCTCCTCCCTCACCCACATCCTCCCGGATAGATGCTCAAGAAAATGTGGCGGTGTTCTAACAGTTCATTAACCAGTTAAGAGTCCTGTAATAAAAGATAGGATCACATCAGTATGTCCAATTAATTCTTTTAATTAAGGCTGTAATAAGATTAATGGAAAGCCGTAACTCAATCCCCCAGTAACTGGGCACCTCTGCCTAGTTCTTTGGCCTATGGGGAAGTTAGATGGGCAGTTTGGGTAGCTGCTTATGGCAGAGCCCAGAGTTCTACCTTGATGTCAGACTTGGTGTTGTCTCTATAGATCTTGTTGCATTCTGGGAAATGAACTGTGAGGTGGGTAGGTTTGTTTTCGACAGTGAGGTGAGGGGAAGAGAAAAAGAGATAAGAACAGTAGGAACATATAGAGATGAGACATTTATTTAACTTTATACACACACTGTATATACTTAAATGGAATGCTTCTGGCTCTATAACATTGACGTATATTTACAATATATGTTCAGGCTAATTTTCTGCTATATAATAAGCAAGTGTTTTGGTTTGCTTTCTATTGCTGTGATAAAACAAACAAACAGAACCATGCTCAAAAGCAACTTGGAGAGGAAAATTTATTTGACTTACATTTCCATGTCACAGTCCATCATTGAGGGAATTCAGGGCAAGAACTCAAGCAGGGACCTGGAGGCAGGGACAGAAGACATGACCATGGATGGATGCTGCTTACTGGCTTGCTCCCTACAGCTTAGTTTGCTTTCCTAAACACCCAGAACCACCAGGCAAGGATGGCACCACTCAAACTGGGCCCTTCCCATCCACATTAATCACCAGTTAAGAAAATGTCCCCACAGTCTTGCCTGCAGCAATCCTACATGGGCATTTTCTGAGTTGAGGTTCCCTCCTCTCAGACGCGTCCAGCTAGCATCAACTTGTCAGAAAATTAACAAGCACAGTGCTATAACTGATGCCCCATACCACCTTGAAGGTGCTGCTGGATGTTATGGTATGCCCTATAATCTTAGCACCCGGATGCTGAGGCAGGAGGATTAGTATCCAAGCCAGTCTGGGCTACATGGTAAGACCTGTCCACTGTTCTTCTGTAATTCACCTTTGTAATTCCGTTTAGAACTATAATTTAGAAAAACCCTCCAAATTCTTTGAGCCATTGAGTTTTCACTTAAAAATTATATTTCTAAGAAGCCATACAAAAAAAAAAAAAAGAAGAAAGAAAACAGAATTAAAAATTTTAAAAACCCTAAAGTACAGATCAGAGTTTAAATTCTGCTTTGCTGTTGATTAGCTGATGGTGCCCTGAGCTTGTCCTCAAATTTGTAAGATGGTGTACTCATAAAAACATGTCATAAGGGTTCTCTCAGGATGATGGACACCCATGTGCAATCACTGGCAGATTGTATATACATATGGGTATTTTTTTATCTTATACCTCTGGTATAGTACATTCTCCCTTGGCTGTGCTGTTAAATGCTCTTTCTTTCTTTCTTCCTTTCTTTCTTTCCCTGAAAATTCCCATCTGAAAATGCCCATTTGCTCTAGTGCTCACTCTGCTCTTGAAGTCAGACGTCTAGGGAACAAGAGGTTGCCATGTGTCTCGTCCTTTCACAGACGAACAATGCCAATCAAATCCCCAGATCTTCTGCATATAACTGTTCCTTCCTCCTATGATACCTCCAACTGCTCATTTGGAATTCATGTCCGCAAACGTGTCATGGTCATGGCTGAGGCCATTCTGAAGGCTTCAGGGTTGGATGTAGCCCAGCACTATGGAAAAGCAGGATAGTCTTCTTTATTTCTAGCTGTTTCTAGACTCTTGTCACCTCTCCTAACTTGAGCACGTTGTGCTGATGGTTTCCGTGGGCAGCACATATAATCACCCTCTTGGTGGACATTGTGTCCTCCCCTTTGATTGCATTGATTCATCTTGAATTTATTCTTTCAATGTTTATCTTTTATGTTCTCTAAAGACTTGATCTCATACTTGTTTAGTCTTTAAAAATGAAAAACACCAAATCTTAAAAGAATATCTAGCAGCTCTTGTAATGTCTCACTGGGGATTTTGGTAACATTGCCATTTGCTGTTTCTCAGCTCTTGCTGCTGTTCAGCCTCTGACCTTCATTCATTAACCAAATAGTTACTGGAATCTTCTGATTTCAAATACTGTATTAAATGCTTAGTTACAAAAGGCACAAGGGCCAGGGGCAAGTGTGCTCCAACACTATCCCTTAGAAGGTAAAGCACAAACAAGCACAAGCTAACATAGAACACGAGATGTAGAACCAGAGCGAGGTCATAAGGTGTGAAGGAGGGCTACCTTAGATGGCGCCAAGATGCAGGGCCACCTCAGATGGCAGAGGTGAAAGAGGGCCTCTCTGAGATGGTGCCTTCTGCAC
Source organism: Rhynchomys soricoides (assembly GCA_019843965.1). Taxonomy (NCBI): domain Eukaryota; kingdom Metazoa; phylum Chordata; class Mammalia; order Rodentia; family Muridae; genus Rhynchomys; species Rhynchomys soricoides. The sequence continues at coordinate 7,569,379 of JADRCH010000133.1, read as the reverse complement.
TTTGGTCTAAAGGTAGCAGAGCATGAGGTTCTAGGTGGCCCCAGGGTGTACAGGTCCTAATGCAGAGCCAGATGACGTGTTCCAGGAACGGCAGAGAAGCCTGCAGTGAAAGGAATTTCCTTAGGAGAAGCTTTGGAAAAGTGAAGTAGAGCTGTAACCTCCCGGCATGGTGGGCCAGGGAAACAGTGTGGGATTTACAGTGGCTTCACAGAAAGCCACTATGGTGTTCCTACAGTGGCTGTCATCCAGGTTGAGTTGTAGAAGCTGTGGCACAGTGTGTTGAAAGTGGGATCTAGGGAAAACAGACCGTGTCATAGAGAGGATAAGGGAATGATCCAGATCCGTGTACTGAGGGCAAACCAGATGGCTAAGACTTCCCAACAGAGGTGGTTTCTCACTGTTCTAGTTAGGTAGCATCTACTTTTATTGTTGTTTTGTTTGATTTTTGTTTGTTTTCTCTGTGTAGCTCTGGCTATTCTGGAATTAGCTCTGTAGACTAGGCTGGCCTCAAACTCAGAGATCTGATCTGCCTGCCTCTGTCTTCAGAGTACTGGGATTAAAGGTGTGCACCACCAGCCCTGCTAAACAGATGAGGCAGTACTTTTTTCAGAAATTCAGAATCTCAAGAATGGGGGCCAAATGCTATTAAGAGATTGAGTAGAATGACAAGAAAGAGAAGTTGATTCCATAACGACATACCGCAGACAACACTGACCAGAATGTGAGATTGGAGGACAGTTGCTAGCCATTGAGTAGAATTAGCACAGGAAGCAGTAGGAGTGGGGACAGGAGAAAGTGGGTCCACTCTGCTCCACTAGCTCACTGGTGGTGTCAATCTGAGAAAGTTGGTTTTGCTTTATTTTGTCAAAGTCCCGTGGTACCAGAGCACACTTGGGTGTTTCATGGAGGATCTTTACGGAGGGGGGTTTGCGTAGGAAATGAGGCTGAGGGTTGTTGCAGGAGTCACTCAGTGAAAAGGCAAGAAGATGAGGTGAGACCCAGAGCCCAGGTGGAGAGCTGCCAGTAGAGACCTTGTGTGGGTTCCACTGTGGTAAAAAGCTCCTGTCCCCATGAGTACCTGTAAAAATGCTCCTGGTGGGCTCACCTGACTTCAAGATTTCCTTTTTATGATGTGTAATCAGCATGCTTTTAAAAGGCACCAGGAAGCAAAACCTGAAAGGGAACTAGTGCACACACCCTCATGGGTCAGTAATACGACTTCTTCACAGCTCAAGTCCACTCAGGATCTCCTCTGAGTCTAGAAAAGCTGACTTGTGTCATGACACCTAAATGTCCACGTAGCGTGTCCTTGCTGAAGTACTCACAGGACATGTTCTTCCTGTATCAGTTCTTACTGAGCATCCTGAGCAGACTCTTCTGCTCCAGCGCCCCTATGGCTGTGAAACGCATAGGAAGGCCACACAGGCAGGAAACTACACAGTCAGGATTTCAACCGAACCATTTATTTGTAGCCTCAGTGCTTAAGCTTTTCAAAAATATGAAATGCATCCCAGCCTGCTTACCTTTCCAGTATAAAGGAACCATGGTAAGAAGGTAGTACACGGCGCCAGATAGCTCGCTTGAAAATACGGACATCAAATGGGGCTGGAGAGATGGCTCAGAGGTTAAGAGCACTGATTGCTCTTCCAGAGGTCCTGAGTTCAATTCCCAGCAACCACATGGTGGCTTACAACCATCTGTAATGGGATCCGATACCCTCTTCTGGTGTGTCTGACAGCTATAGTGTACTAATATAAATAAAATAAATAAATCCTTTTAAAAAAAAAATTCTGACTGTGAATACAACCCAGCACTGCAGTGAAGGCTCGGCAAGTAGGGATTATTCTAGAAGTGCAAAGAGTTTAGACGTAGAAAATCAATGGATGTGATTGATCATATTAACAAACTAATCAATGGATGTGATTGATCATATTAACAAACTAAAGGAAAAAGATTTTTACCTATTTGTAAAAATAGTAGTTGATAAAATTAAGTGAAACTTAATTGCTAGTAGAATTTAAGAGTATTTCCTTAGTATTAAACATCTGTGGCTAGTAACAGATTTGGGAGAAGAACACAGTGTGTGTGTGTGTGTGTGTGTGTGTGTGTGTGTGTTTGTATTGGTGATGAGTTCACTTTTTCTTCTCTCTCTCTCTCTCTCTCTCTCTCTCTCTCTCGTCTGAGACAGGGTTTCTCTGTGTAGCTCTGGATATCTTGGAACTCACTCTGTAGACCAGGCTGGACTCATCTCAGAGATCTACCTGCCTTTGCCTCCTGAATGGCTGGCATTAAAGGCGTGCCCCACCAGTATCTGGCTGGAATATTCTGATTACGTTTCAAGCTTACATTCCCACCAGCAGTGTATGAGTTCTTTTCTGGGCACCCTCTTCTGCATTTGTCAGTATTTGTTTACCTAATGATTACATTTTGATCTTATTGTGGTTTGATTTGCCTTTCTCTGGTGGCTATTGGAGTTGAACATTTTTTTATATATTTAATATATTTTTTAATATATTTGTCCATTTGTACTTTATTTGTGAGAACTGGTTGCTTATTTCACTGGCCCATTAACTGGTTGGGTTGCTCATTCAGTGCTACAGAACATCTCCTACCCTCTGAAGAGAAAAATAGCACATCCAAAAGGCTATAGGAAAGGGCAGACCCTGCTTGAACAGTTGCTAAACAAACGAGGACTAGCTCCGCACCAGTCAGGTGGCAGGAATTAATAATACCTTTCACAGATTACTGGATGTTAATGGTTTCACCTCTCCGGTCAGAATACAGACAGCAAATGAGTAAGAACAGGATCCTCAAGAAGTGCACCTCACCTTCACAGACAAACAACCTTAAGATGAGGGAGTGATAAAGGACCTATAACTAGAAAGCACATGAGTGCCATTCATTGTCTAATACCTAACAAAATAAGCTTCAAATAAAATTTAGCCAAGTGTGTGTGTGTGTGTATGTGTGTGTGTGTAGCCACTTACTATTAAGGAAACTATGTAGAAAAAATAATTTTAAGCATGCACACCAATAGTAAATAAACTGCAGATATGAACACATAAATTAAGGCCAACACAGTAACAGAGGCTTACTCTGTGTGTGTGGTGGGGGTGCTAGGGATTCAGCCCACAGCCTTCTGGGTAATCAGCAGAGGCTGTACTGCCTAGCTATATCCCAGCCTCGGGGGATTTACTTTTGATTTCCAAACTTACTACAGAGTTAAAGTAATGTGTAACACAAGATAATGTGTGTTAACGGCATAGGGTTAGACATGTAGATAGACAACTAGTCTTAAAAGTCAAGAAGAAAACGGGTTGAGTAAAGAGAAGCTAACTGATTTTCAGTAAAAGAGCCAGGACAAATGTTGATTGAATAGTTTCTCCAAAAGTACGTGAGAGGGTGCTGGAGATACGGCTCAGTGGTTAAGCGTATTTGTTGTTTGCAAAGGACCTGGGTTCGACTCTTCTTGCCCATGAGGTGACTCACAGTTGTCCAGTTCCGGGTGACCGGGTGACCGGGTGACCTCTGACCTACATGAACAGATGTATATTCAAGCAAAACACTAATAACCTTCCCCAGATAAATAAGTCACTTTTTAAATTTATAAATGATCCTGGGATAACAATATTCACATGCAAAACAATGAAGTAACATTAGGCTCACCCTATCTACAAGAGTCAGCTCAAAAACGGATCATAAACCTAAATGTAAAAACTAAAATCATGAAGCCTTTGGAAGAAAGTATTGGGTGCTGATGTTCCTGATCTTGGGTTGGGCAGTGTAGGTGTGGAGCTTCACCCACCTTGGAGCAGGCTGCTGTTTCTTAACCGTGGCAACAAAAGCATAAGTGATAAAGGGTTAAATCCGATTAGTTCACAATTGAAAGCATGCACTTCAGGTGATGCTATCTGAAAGAGTCCACACAACAAGGCAGGAAGTATTTGCAAACCATGTGTCAGATAAGGGAACTATGTCTGGAACAGAGAATTCCCACAACTCAACAAAGTGTACCTCAGTTTAAACACAGGCAAAGGATTTGCAAAGAAGCCTCCACTGGGTCTACAGTGGTCCAGAAGCACTTCCGGAAGATGCTCAGTGCCATTAGTAATTAGAGAAATCCACCTGAGGCACCAACCGCACCCACTAGGATCTGGAGGATCAAATAGCAGACAGTAGTCAGTTGAATTCCACATACCGTGCTGGTGGGAAAGTAAGATGGTGTGCCTGCCTTGGAAAGCAGACGGGCGAGTCTTCAGGATGTTTATCACAGACATGCCACATGACTCAGCAGAGACTCCACCTTCCAGCCAATGAAAACATATGCCACACAAGAACTTACAAATGTTCTTAGCAGCTTTCCTCAATAGTCTCCACATGGCCCAGATGCCCACTAACTTGTGGATGGATCGATAAAATGGGATGTACTTATATAGTGAAATATCCATAAAAAAGATGAGAGGTCTAACGAACCTTGAAAGGTTTTTCTGAGGAAAAGAACCAAGCTCAGTGGTCACAAAGCGTGATTCCCTTTAAGTGTAATCTGGGGAAAAGGCAGATACTAGGAAGTTAGAGTAACAGTTGCCAGTGCACAGGGGAGGGAGAGCAGAGAGAGTGGCTGCCAGTGGCTGTGACGTCTGTGTGTGGTGTTAAAACTCTGGAATTAGTGGCCTGGTATTGGAGTTATAGTCCTGTGAATGTGAATATATTGAAACCCACTGACTACACTGCACATTTTAAAAGGTTGAGTGTATGCTTTATATTAGAAGGCCTTAAAAGGCTATTTCCTGTATTCCTTTTAAATTCAAAACTACAGTGGAAAGAATAGAAGAGTGATTACTTTTTTAATTTTTGAAAAGGGGAAAGCTGCCGTTTGCTTTGCTGGTTTCATTTGTTTTGTAGGGGGTTGTTTTGTTTTGTGTTTTTTCAAGACAGGGTTTTTCTGTGTAGCCCTGGCTGTCCTGGAACTTGTTCTGTAAACCAGACTGGTCTTGAGCTCAGAGATCCACCTGCCTCTGCCTCCGGAGATTAAGGTGCTGGGATTAAGCACGAGCACCACCACAACCCAGTGAGAGAGGAGAAGCTGTAAAACACAGGATCTCTTAATACAGAGCATAAAGTTTAGATAACAAAGAAGATAGAACTAGCATGAGGACACGTAAACCACACAATTCACAGTCTAAAATTACACCTTTAAAAATATAATGAGTGTGAATATAAATATACAAAAAATATAGATATACTAAAAACATTCACTCTTATTTTATTTTTAATTTCTACCACAAAATATTTTAATAGCAGGAAGACTTTCCAATTGTTTGCCCAGATTGCTTGTATGTTACATGTTGTAACAAAGAAAAATGACTTCCCTAGATAGGGAAAAAACAAAAACAAAAAGAGCCCCCAACACGTGCATTGGGAAAGCGACCCTAGTAAAGATGGAGTTCTTCATCCATCGGGGACCAAGTGTAGAGTAACCCATCACAGGTGGTGTCAAGACCTGGCTGACTTATCAGTCGGCAGTGTGGAACAAGCATTACAGGAAGTGATCTTGGGGAGCTTATAGAAAAAACTTTCAAGGGAAGACGTTGGGTGGCTTGGTGTCCTTGGAAAGCCGAGGTCAGAGCTGAAGGAACCTCCTTTGCCTGGGAAAGAGGATACTTAGACTAGGCTACTCCATTCTGCACTTCAGGATGCTCTAGGCATACTGCTGCCGCAATGATAAACCCCCTGTCTCTGCATTTCTCTCACTCCCTCCATTTGATGGGGGGCAGAAATGTGCACAGCAGAGCCCCGGTCGTGAGCCTCCAGCGTCTGTGTGGAGGTAGGAAAGGGAGGCTTACCTACATTCTGCTTCTGGGGTATGAGGCAAGGCTCTGGTAGCATCTCCCCAGTAAGAAGGTGTCCAAATGCAGAGGAGTCAAAAGATGACAGATTCCCACTAACATTTGGAGTGACTAAAATTGACTAAAATTAGAGCCATACTTTCTATCACAACCAAAATAAATTCCACATGGATCCAGAATTCGAATGTAAAACTGGAGATCATAAAAGCACTTACAGAAACTGTGCATGAATATTTATGGGATGTTGGTTGAGGGAAGTTGCTAAGCATGATGTAAATACCAGAATGCCATTCAAATGTCTGATAGAGAATATTGAGTGACCCAGAAAATGGCCCCAGGTGTGGTAGAGTGCTTGCATAGCACATACAGGCCCTGGGTCTGATTCCCAGCGCCACAGAAACAAACGTGCATGTAAAAATAGATATGATTGCATTTTTAAAGCATTATCACATTTTAGTACAAATAAATGTATGACCCTACCTCCAAAAAAATCTTGGCTATTAGAGATGGTGACAAGGTTTATTCTAACTTAACTTTCCTCGCCGTACTGATCCTCCCCCGCCCCTGCCCTCTAAAATGATTGCTCATTTTTAAATTTGGAAAATGAAGGATTCACATGTGGATGAGAATAGGTAGCATCTGGGTCTCCAGAGGCAAATTTAATGCTAACCTCCAACAAAATGAGGATAAGTTTGCAGATCGGGTCAGAGGTCAGAGACAGTGCTTCCCACCCCACCTGCCTGCTTACACCTCAGGGGCTTTGTGTTCCATCTGGTGGCACTTTGGGAGGATTAGCGAAGTGAACCCCCTCTCCCACAAGCAAGCCTGATGTTTCCTCTTACCTCCCCAGCATGGTGTTTTGGGTTTGGATTTGCTATGCCTTCCTTGTCTTGTTTTTAAGAGAAGCCATCTGCTTTAGAAGAAATGCTTAATTCATGGCATTGGCATCTAAGGGAAAGCCAGATGCCTCTGTTTCATTTCTTCATTGCCTTACCTACAAAGAACAAGCCGCCCCAGCACGCCTGGTTCCAGAACCTTTCCATTCCTCGTGTTTTGTTTCCTGGAACTCCATCTCAGCTGAGGATTTGGTATAAGATACAGTGGCGCCCTAGCCAAAGGGGAGTCTCCCTCTTGGAAGACAAGGCCTCCAGAAGCCTTGATGGGACATATGAGGGAGGCCCTTCAATGTCCAGAAAGACTTACTGGTGTGTTTATAAGGAGGTATACTCTATGGGGGTGTGGTGAGGTGTGGGGGAAGGGGGTGCCTTAGCGGGCCCACGCTGAAGCATCCATTCCCCTGCGGGACCAGCCACAGTATAGTATAGAATAGCGTTTATTCAGGGCATGGGGAGGGGAGTTAAGAGGGCAGTAGAGGCAGAGAGAGGGAGAGAGTAGAGAAGTAGAGGTGGGCCATGAGAGAGGGGTGAAGGAATGGGGAGAGAGAGGGAGCAAGAGAGCAAGAGGCAAGAGAGAGAGGCAAGAGAGAGGAGGGGCAAGCAGCCCCTCTTACAGTGGGTCAGGCCTACCTGGCTATTGCCAGGTAACTGTTGGGTAGAGTTTAGACAGAATGCTAACACTAATCAATAGCATGCCATAGAAATAGAGCAAGCTGTCTGTAGACTGCAAAGAAAGGAAAAAGTTTAAGTGCCGTTCCACTTGATCCTGCCCGTGGCACGCAGTTGTTCTTCCTTTGAGACAGGGGACTCAGGACAGTTTCTTGTGTTAAATGTCCTCAGTCTTCACCATTCAGATAAGAGCCCAGTAAATGCCATCTTGCCAGGGTTTTTTCCAGCTGAGATTGGCACGTTTCGATAGTTCTTCCTTCATGTTTAGAAGTAAAAACCTTTTTGCTAAACAGAGTCTCCTTGGGGGTCCCATTGAACATTTCTGCACACTTTCCTCTCAGTTGTAAACAGCGTGACTCTGAACATCTGTGTTTTTCAAGCGACCCCTGGCTTCATCCTGTCTGCTCGTGAGGGAAGCCTGTTGCTCTTGGGCTGGAATGAGGTTGGCATGCAGCTGCTTCTGCTATTAGAAGACTTAGTGATACAGTTTCCAGCCGAGTTACTTTGCAAGATGGCCATAAAACAGCATGAGCATCTGTGTTTGGGCCACACATCTCGTAAGAGCTGTGTACCGCCCTCATGGTTACATGTTCTGTGCTTTTTCTTCTTAAGTTGGCCTTGATGACAGGGAGCAGGCCACTAGCTAGATAGAAGTGTGAGGATGTGTCCCTTTCCTCTGACATAAGTAGCAGGAATTGATCTTAACACAGCTGCTTCGGCATCCGTGGAGGATTCCACATGTTGGTCATGGGAACTGAAGACATGGTGGCTGACAAAGAAGTGACAGATGCTGTACTGTTGAAACATGGCCTCTTCCCTCTGGTACCCAACCCCTGTATCATAATGATGTGTGCAGGAGGCTGTGTCTGTATCACGGTGCCTGTACTCATGACCACCGTCGCATCTGAGTACAGCCAGACTTATCAGCCCCTCTCATTGCCTCTTTGTAGGAGCAGCCTATTGCCAGTTCATGGACATGCTCTTCCCGGGCTGTATTAGTTTGAAGAAGGTAAAATTCCAAGCCAAGTTGGAGCATGAGTATATTCACAACTTTAAGCTTCTGCAAGCATCCTTTAAACGGATGAACGTTGATAAGGTAAGAGGTTTCTTAACATTCCTGTCGTGTGCTCTTTGAATTTGCCTTCACTCTCTCATCATTCCTGAACTGTGTGTATGTATGTGCATTCATATGTGGGTCTGTATGTGTAAGAGCAGTGCCTGCAAGGCCCTTAAGAGGGTGTGGGATTCCCCAGGAGTCAGAGTGACAGGTGATTGAGAGCCATCCAATGGGGATGCTGGGAATTGAACTCCAGTCCTCTGAAAGAGCACTGCAGATACCGTAGCCATCTCTCCAGCGCCCTTAAATACTTTGTAATCAACAATGAACAAGTCTAAGAACGCATCCGTGAGGGATGGACTTGGATAACTCCCCTGGGGAGGGGTGGAGGCTGCACAGACATAAACCACAGCTCTGAGTTCCCGTGTGCACGGGAGGTTGAGTTTTAAGAAATCCTTAGGCCTGCAGCCATTAGACAAACCTCTTAGCAGGAGTCTTAAATGTTGTAGCCTTTAGCTTCTCGGTGTTGCAAATGAGAAACTTCATGTTTACCAGATGCCTCTGGAGTTCTTTGAGTATTGGGTGCCTTTGGAAAAACGACTTGTTAACAGGGGGACCCAACAAGGGTATGAATCTCAGTTCCAAGCCCTAAGCAAGTAATTTACATTTTCTCCTCTGTAGAAGAGAGGACTAGGACCCTCCTCCCTTGTAGTTAAGGTCCCGAGGAGAAGCAGGAACAGTGGCCAGCGTAGTGCATCCCTTAGACTCCAGCCTTTGTAGGTGTTGCTTTTCTCCTTCAGATTATAATTTTGCCCTAGAGTGACACAGATGGAAATCTTTTGTACCCGCTTCCTATGAGGCTAAGACTCACTGGCCTCTCCAGGAGTGTTGGCTGCTGTCCAAATGTTCACTTACTAATATGTGTTCGTTATTTAGGGTTTCTCTCTCATAATGAGTATGACTGGCTGTATCTCTTAGAATGAATTATTAGCACAAGGCATGAATTATAAACAAGGGGAAGGAGATAACCCAGCAGAGAAGAAACACAACTCTTTGAAAAACACATATTAATAAAAGGAAATAAATAGGCTAAAAAAACAGATCCTAGGTTATAAGAGATGAAGACCAGAGGAAAGTTTAATAATTCAATACAATTCGCTGCTTCCCTAAGTAAGAAGCGTCTTACCAGAATGTCGAGAAAACCTCAGAATTTGTATTGTATATTGTATGCTCTTAGCCAGCCACTGTAGTTCCAGCTGCTCTGAAGTATGAGGCAGGAGGATTGCTCAGGCCTGAGAGTTTGAGAACATCCTGGACAAAACTTGCAAGACCGCTATTTCAAATCAAAAAGAAGAGAAACAGAAAATATGTCTCTCTGGAAAATCTTAACTTTTATTCCTTTCCTCTGTGTCTAAATTCCAGGCAGCCCTTCCCCAGCTGTGCAGGCTCTCCTTACTTTTAGGAAACACCTCTTTTCTTTCCCCTTTAAATCCGCTCTTGTACATTTGAAAGGAGAAACACTGGTCCATAGATTTCTGGCTGGAACTTGCTGCAAATCAAATCAGAGAGCTTTGTGCATCTATTAGTGGACACCCAGAGAAAAGAAGAGCTAGGAATGTGGAAAAACAAGTTTGCAGTGGGAGGAGACTGGTCTCCAGCCCGTCAGCCCCACTAGCAACAAGATGCTAGCACAGCATTGTCAAATCCCTAGAGAGGCACAGCATCATGTACCTTTCATGTCTGCTAGAGGGCTTGGTTGACGCTCATGTCCCTGAAACCAGGAATGCAAAATTAAGTGGAGAAGTGAGAGCTGCTGCATCCCACCATGTAACGTTCCCACACGTAAGCAGCAAACTGCTTCAGTTGTTCGTGAAGGACCTTGTGCTCCAAGTCACTTACCAGTCTCTTGTCAAGCAAGCAGGAAAACTCAGGAAGGCATCACCTGTAATGAAATACACAGGGAAGTGTGAATGGGGCGGGAATCCTTCCAGAAGAGCTCAAGGGAAGTAAGAGAGAGAGAGGAGGGGACACGGCAGCACCAGGACCAGGTGCAGCTTGATGAAAAATGTCCCGTCCAGAAACTTCTTTGTTTTGTTCTGCACCTTGGTTGGTTCCTGCCACAGCTGCACTTAAACAAATATTTTCAGAAAATATATTACTGATGACTAGCAGACCATGTAGCCTGGGTGCTTCCCTCCATTTTTTTTCCCCCAGGTAGTGGTTGATTCTGTTCTTTTCCCTTTTTTTCAATTCTTTCTTTTACCTTCGAGATTATAATTGTATCATTTCCCCCTTTCCTTTCTTCCAAACTCTCACGTATGTCCCCCTCCTTCCTCTCTTTCAAATTTATGGCCTCTTTTTTTAAATTAATTGTTGTTCATGGTACCAGAAAATACCATGCCAGCTTCCAGGGGGAAGAAAGGAACACCAGCACGGCATGATAGATTGTAGTAGTGGCACCCCTACTTGGTGGTAACCAACAGCTCTCTAATTGGAGTTAAGACCTTCTCCACAATAGGAAAATCATACCTGGTACAAGAAACCTAGCTAACTACCCAGAGCTGGTAAAGTCATGGATCATGGAGGGGAACCCACAGACACTTTTCCTTTCTCTTTAAAGTGGCCCTATTAGCATTTGTGACCATCAATGGCCTATGGTTTCCAAGGTGGCAAGGACTTGCTGCAGGGTTAGTGTCTTCCGCTTCCATTCATGCTGTCCTTCTACGAAGCTTTGCTTCCTGTGCACTGGGCTTCTGTCTGAGTCACACACATGCACATTTGCATCCTGAGTCACAACTAAGTTCATCACTCTCTCGTAGTTCCCATAGCAGTGGTCAGCCAGTGACAGCGGAAGTAAGATCCGGTAATTCTGCAATGTGGGAAGCATGCTACCATTCCATTTCCTTTAATAAAAGAAATTTCGACCCACTGAGTTACAGCTCAGTATTCAAGTCCCTCCTGTGTCCTTTGTCGTAATTTCAGAGGTTCCTATGAGAGCAGGAAACCTTGGCTGACTCTGGGTTGTAGTGGAAAGCTTTCTCCGAGAAGCTGAGCTTCCTGTCTCTGAAGCTGATGCGCAGGTCCTGTGCCTTCTTTATGTGCTTCCATGACTCTCTTAATGAGCATCTTCCTCTCTGTCTCTCTACTCCCACAGATCCCTAGCTGTGCTCCTGGGTCACTCATTCCTGAGCCTTGGGATGCTTGTCTACATTTTAATGAGCTCTGTTCCACATGTCCCGTTAGTATGGTATCTGTTTTTACTGAGCTGCCCCTGGATCATGTGCTCTATCCGGTAGCTATGTTACTTATAAGAGTTTATATCTCAGGGTATCTCAGTATAACTGGGCCAAGAAATAGGAACACACTTCAACTTGGAAGCAGTACAACATCCCAGGCCTGGTGTTTTGTGGGGAGATTGTGTTAGCTATACATATCCTATACACAGGCGAGATAAGTGCCTCTATTTGTGGTTTGTTGTTTTCTGGTTTTGTTTGTTGGCTTGTTTTGAGAGGAGACCTTACTATGTAGCTCAGGTTTGCTCTCAAACTTGTAACCTTGCTGTAGTCTCTCAAGTGCTGGGATTTCAGGCGTGTGCTGCCACCAGACCTGGCAGGTCACCCCCACGTCCTGACAGCTAAGATATCCCTTTTTTCAGTTGTTCAGGGAGTATGCAATTTTACAAGATAATCCACTCTTGGGGCTTTTTGATTGGTGCTAATTGTGGTAGGTGTACATTTGTTTGTTTGTTGTTCTTGCTGTTGTTTTGCTTTTACCAAGTCTTTAAATAGTTAAAAGTTGTGTTAATTGTAGAATACTCCTGAGAAGACAGGGAAACAATCGGTGGTCAATAATTGCAGGCAATGGGGCCGGAGAAATGCTCAGTGGTTAGAAGCACCAGCTGCTCCCACAGAGGACTCCGGTTCAGGTCCCAGCCCCAGTATCTGATGGCTACAGAGGATTCGATCCAGTGACCTCTCTGGCTTCAGCAGGCACTGCATACACATGGTGCACATACAATACACAGACATCAAAATAAATAGAACTTTAAAATTCTTGCTTACAAAAGAATTACAAGCAAGCAATTTGTAGGATACAATTGCATAAAACTCGAAGCTAACCTGAGGTTTGTGACTCGTGTGGTAACCTGACGTTGCAGGTCATCCCGGTGGAGAAGCTGGTGAAGGGGCGTTTCCAAGACAACCTGGATTTTATTCAGTGGTTTAAGAAATTCTACGATGCTAACTATGATGGGAAGGAGTATGATCCTGTTGAGGCCCGACAAGGGCAAGATGCAATTCCTCCCCCTGACCCTGGCGAACAGATCTTCAACCTGCCCAAGAAGTCTCACCATGCAAACTCCCCCACGGCAGGTATGTATGTATGTCACAAGGACATCTGTCCTTCTCCTCGTAGAAAATGGCTCCAACTCTACAGTGCTTTGGTCTGTGCTTGTGGCTGACAGTACTTTCATGCCTTTGGATGGTTTTCAGTATTGTCTGTGTGGCCATGCTGATCTTTCTATGACCCATTTGTCGTGAGTCTAATGATCTGGATTTCAGATATTAAAAAGGCACAGCCGCACATGCTGTGTCTTGGTAGCTGCCTGTTAAGATAATACCCTGAGGATAGATTTCTTTTTCTCCCTTAATTTTCCTGAAAATATTTTGAGTAGTTTGTTTGGATTTAGCTCAAAAGATTTTAGTGCTTAATTGCCAGCAAGGCAGATCACAATATGAATTGACATAACTGCTAAGTGTGGGTCATTTTATAGAGATGTTCAAAGGAAATTAGTGAGTGGTTTGTATGTTACCTCAGACACTTCATTTATCATGAATCCTTGTCCTCAAAGTTGAAATTATTGAGGATACATACCTGGAACTTTTAGGAGTATTTTAACTTTTGTGTTTTTTTTTTTAAATCTCTTAGAACTATCCTTGCCATAAACAACCAGCTTTACCAGACAGCGTATGTTCTCGTGAAGTGAGGTCATTATTATACACAGTGGTTGCGAGCTAGACCGTTAACAGTGAGCTGCTTGGAACTTTCTTACCATCACAAACGCAGAGCCCACTCTTCAGACCTACTACGATACAGATCTATTTTAGCTGTTGCCTATCCTGCTACCATCAGCATGGGTCAGATACGGGTAATAGTAGGTATCTGTGCCTTACTTTATCATACTTTAGATTCCTACTTGGAAACCTTTTCCCTGTTCTTCTTCTATCTGGATCCATAGCTATATCCCAGGTCATCTGTATCCCCTGGAACTCTGACGTCTTCAAAAGATTTTTGACGTAACTTGTTTTGAAAAAATATTGTTAGACGTGACAAGATCAGTGTATAACATGAGGTCTTCTTCATGTGGAAGCAGAAGAAAAGGAATACATATCTCTAAGAGATATTTGGGGAGGAACTGGATTGGGCGGTGGTAATGGAGTGAGCAATCGAGCTGCCACGTGTGACTTCCTGGCTTGTCTCCCACACTTAGAAGGATGAGGTTATCATTTAGTAAGTGTGGAAAGAGAGCTAGAGCGGAGAAGACAGTGTTTATTTTAACATACTGAGTTTCAGGTTTCTTTGTAGCATCCAAAAGACGATCTAAATATCCTGTGTGTGTATGCGCACGCGCGCGCGCGCGCGCACACACGCTCGCTCACGTGTGCACATGCAGGCACACAAGCAGAAGATACACATTTGTGAGTGTTTCATACAGTAAAGCTGGAAGTGAATACAGAATGATAAGGGAGGGTGCCTTCAGGAATTCCTGACAATTGCTGAGTGAAGGAGAAGACATGTCCCTGGAATGCAGAGAAGATTCCGAAATCTTGGGATGGTCGAAAGGATGGGAAGAAGTTAAGGAGTGGCTTTCAAGGAAGCAGAAGGCGTGACCCACGGTTTCTAACTCCGCTGAGGAATCAGTAAAGCAAGGCCTGGAGACGTTCGTTGGATCGCTCAAGATGGCTCATGAGACGAAGCCTGGATTGAAGAATGAGTTGGACAAAAGGCTCCAAGTCCAGGTCTGGAATGAGTGAGCCGCACCGCTGAAGAGCGCTGTGCTCTGATCTTTGGGAGTCAGAGACATGTGAAGGGAAGAAGCTTTTTTCAAAGGATGAACATAGACAAGCAAGTCAAGAGAATTCAGGTCATTAGTGTGTGAAATGGACAGATCTAGGATATTCTTCTTTCTTCCACAGCCATACTGTGACCTTGACTCCTTTGCCTCAGCCCCAGCACTTGCCTTCCAAGCAGAACTGCGGTGTGTTGCCTTACCCCCATTTTCCAAGAATTCCCCTCATCTGCGTCTCACAGAACAAACAGTAGGAAGTTTCTAGAAAGAAGGTCATGAATATTAATTGCAGAAATAGGAGGTACAGTGAAACTTGAAAATAGTATGTAGAGAGCTGACTCCTACGGCGTGATTAATAATCTTTCAGAGAACTGGTGCCGAGTCTCTGGGCCCTGGAGTCCGCATGGCAGCCATTGATCGAGGCCAGGAGGGGTGCGGAGCAGAAGCAAAGGGAGAGGCTAGATGAAGAAAAGCCGCGAGGAGATTGGGAAGCAAAATGCCATGCAGGTCCAGTTGGACAGCCAGCATCCTTCAGAGTCTAAGAGCTGGAGTAGAGCCGGAGATGACAGCATATCCTCCCTGGGGCTGGGATCGGGAGGCCTGTGAAGTGAGAGGAACTGGGGCAGGAACCCAAGGCAGGCTGTTCTTTCCCTCCTTATGTCAGCTTCTGTGGCTGTGACTGGTGGACAGATTGGCTTTGAAACCAACTGCCACTCACCGCTGTAATCAACTTCCGTATAAACAGGTTTCATATCAGGGTGAGTAGCTGCCGAGGAAGATCAGTTCTGACTGAATTCTGAGGAACTGTGTTGTCACAGTTTTTAACCTGCCACCTGCAGCTGTGCCTTTAAATGCACACGTCACAGTGATAGCTGTCTGTTCGGTGTCTACACCCTCGAGATGTTTATAAATGTAGTTGCCCTGATCCAACCTGCAATTCCATAGCTGTCTGGAGAGATAGGACTTATGTGTGAAGACTTACAAAACTTAAAAGGAAACTCAGCATCATGGTTTCTATAGCAACAGCAGCTCAGACACATTGTAGATTCACATACGGTGATGTATTTAAATCAGACTCCCAATATAAATGTAGTTAGATAGATTTAGAGTTGCTATGGGAATCGAGCTTTCTCTCTTCCTTCGAGACCAGTGCATCAGCCTCAAAATCAGGTTAGGAAGAAATGCTGTTGGTTCTGAAACAGAATGTACCCAGGCAGTGTCAACTGGGTGTCTGAGCAATCTTTATTGAACCCCTAAATGTAGATTTTAGTAAATCCTAACAGTATTTTTTTTAAACTGTATTGAACATTGAGTATCCTCACTCAGTTGTTCCAAGCTGTTGGCTCAGTTTTAAAATGTGACTGTGCTTCTCCATCTGTTCGCTGAGCACTGTACAAGCCCTGCTCTAACATCTGAAATCTAGGTAGACCTCACCTCTCAGAACATCTGAAATCTAGGTAGACCTCATCTCTCAGAACATCTGAAATCTAGGTAGACCTCATCTCTCAGAACATCTGAAATCTAGGTAGACCTCATCTCTCACCTTCTTTAGAGAAAGAAAAGCTGCTGTACTTAGTGTTTTCGTGTTAGTTTTGTTTCTTAAGAAACATAGTGCTAAGTGCTCTGTACACGCCTTTAATCCCAGCACTTGGGAGGCAGAGGCAGGCAGATCTCTCTGAATTTGACCCAGCCTGGTCTACAGATTGAATTCCAGGACAGCCGGAGATACACAGAGAAACCTTATCTCAGAAAAAGAATATAGAAAGAAAGAGGGAAAAAAGGTTTTGAAATACAATAATCACAGTGGGTTTTTTGTATGTTTTTGTCTCATTCTGGTCTTAGTTTTATAGTTCAGAATGTGTTCCTTTTAACACATGTATTTGAAAAGAATATAACTCTTCATTTGAACAGAGCTTTGCAAATATGTAAAACCAAGGAGTTTGACAATATGCTTCAGATTCTCTGTAGTTTAATGGGAGGGACTTGTCTATCCCAAATAGCTGTTACAGAAATAATTTTTAGTCTTTCTACATTGATTATGATATTTTCTGTGCCCCCCCTTAGTTACTTTTGGCTTTTAATTTCTGTTTTTGAAGAGTCTTTTACTAATGCATACACATTTATGATTAAGTCATCCTATTGAATTGAACTTGTGTTTTTGAAACTACTCTATGTCTTAAGAATGATAATAAGGACAGCATAGCCACTATTGCTTTTTTATATTTATGGTTTGAATAGTTTTTGAAGAGGTAAATATCCTTATTAATTTAATACCCACCTATCCATGTCTTCATAGGTAAAGTGTGTCTTTAACCATCATAAAATTGGGCCCTAACTTTTAACTCACTTTGGTGATCTCTGCCTTTTAGAGTGATTAGTCCATTTATATTTAGTGTAACTAGTGGTTTTTCTTGATTTAAATTTACCAAATTATTATTAGTTTCCTGTTTGTTTCTCTGTTACTAAAAAGTTTAGGTTTTGTATTTTACCATATTCAGTTTCTTCTGTTACTAAAATGTTTAGTTTTATTTATATTTTACCATTTTCAGTTTCTTCATTTCTGAACATTGGAGTTCCATACATATTCTTTAAACTGAGAAGCGTTAATATTTCTCATAGCGACAGACTAAGCAGTAAGACACTGTTCAGCTTTTCTTTTTCTGTAAGGTCTTTACTGTGTATTAATTCCTAGTGTTTGCACTGATGAAGCACTTCAGCACTTCTAGAGTTTTAAAGGCCCTGTGCCCTCTATTCGTGAGTGCATGTCTTGGACAGCCTTTCCCCAAGCTTTTCTCCTTAACTTTGGTTTTCCATTTTAACTGTGATGTCTGACCATGATTAATTTGGAGTTCTTTGCCTTTCCTCATCTCTAAGACAGGAAAGCACCATAAATCTCTTGTCAAATAACAGTGTTGCACTCAGCCCCTCTCCCAAACCATTCTATATCATGGCCAGCACATGTTAAGACACAGCTATATTGCCAAGCTGCATGTGGTTATCCCTTAGCTATGTAAAGGCCTAGAGAAAAATTTAAGGAAATTCTCTACTGGCTCGGATCATTAAATCCCTGGAGGGAACCCCCTACCCTCTATTAGGAAAGAAGTATCAGCAAGGTTGTTCCCATTGGACGTCTGTCACATAAGAGATAAATAAGAGAGTCCACTAACTATTGGGATACTGTCTTCTCAAAAACTAATCAAGCCTGTATTTTTCTGCTGATGTGTTTGAGCTGCTATAGTTACACAGCATAAGTTCATTTTATAGACAACGGACATGCATTTCTTGCAAAGAAGAGGGCCAGCAAGTTCAAAAGAAAAGTTCTAGGAGACTCAGTGTCTGATAAGGACCTGTTTCCCACAAACACTGTTCATGGACTATGCCTTCCACTGTGTCCAGAGATGAGTCAGTGGTTCTCAAGACAAACTCACTTGTCTTAGTCAGGGTTTCTATTCCTGCACAAACATCATGACCAAGATGCAAGTTGGGGAGGAAAGGGTTTATTCGGCTTACACTTCCAATTGTTGTTCATCACGAAAGGAAGTCAGGACTGGAACTCAAGCAGGTCAAGGAGCAGGAGCTGATGCAGAGGCCATGGAGGATGTTTCTTACTGGCTTGCTTGCTTCTCCTGGCTTGCTCAGCCTGCTTTCTTATAGAACCCAAGACAACCAGCCCACAGATGGTACCACCCACAAGGGGCCCTCCCCCCTTGATCACTAATTGAGAAAATGCCTTACTGATGGATCTCATGGAGGCATTTTCTCAACTGAAACTCCTTTCTCTGTGATAACTCCAGCTTGTGTCAAGTTGACACAAAGCTAGCCAGTACATCACTTGAGCCTTTTTCTAAGAATGCTGCTTGCATTCCTTTTGTCTCCATGATTTCCTCTCCTATGGAAGACCTCACCTCCTAAGACTATCATATTGAGGGGGATTTAAGTAGATCTTGGTATGCGGATGGGTAGCAAGGTTTTACAACATGGTGCCTACCTATACTGGTCACAAAACTACAGCATAGAATATGAGTAGGACTCTGCCAGAGCAGACTTTCAAGCGAAGAAGCAAGAAGAATTCAGGATGTCAAATCAGAGCCTCTAGCAGTGTCCGTCTTTATTGTCTGAGCTGGTTTGATTGCTGGGAAGGCATTTTAGATAGATGATATGAATTCAGCTCATGTTTTTTTTTAATTATATGCTTTCTTGAACCAATGTCACATGCATAGTTTTCTTTAAAACTAGATTTTTGGAAATCCTAGAGATCAGAAGCTATAAAATGCTGTAGTTTTGTTGTCTTGTAACTCGTAAAATCTCACTTCCTCTCTCAATCAAACTTTTTCATGAGCTTTAAGGGTTCTTTAAAATAGAGAAGCAATAGGTCCTATCAATGGGTATCTGTGCAGTGCGCAGTAAGCACCACCTGCTGTAAATCTTCCTTTCAGGTTAGCGTCACTCACAACAGCCCTGACAGGTGGCTGATAATATCAGCCTCCTTTTAGCAGGTAGGCCTCTGGAACCAGAACTTCAGTAGCTTGCCTGTGTAAAGGACATGGGATCTGAGGTGTGACGCTGATTCTAGAACCCTTGCTCCTCACTGGACCACCTCTCGGATTTCACAGACACACACGCACATTGTGTATCAGTGAAATATACAAAACTACATTGTGAGGTTCAGCGAGGAGGATGAAGGCTGTGGGTGTCTCTAAGAGATGACTCTCAGAGTGGTATGCTTGCATTTGGGTCTCCAGCATCCTCATTTTTTGTCTGCAGTCATGTTTAGTGAGAATACGTGTACTGTTTCTTAGCATATTCATAAATGCAGGAAATGTTAAGTCACTTGTTCCTGGGTGTTTATCTCTGAACAAATGGTGTGAGAGATATTAACCAAAGAATAAGCCTCACAAACAAAATTGGCATATATTTCCATCCAAGAGGGCTGGTGGTGGCCCCTCCTGCAGCCTCAGGTCCTCTTATAGCCAGAAGGGGTTGTTCCCACTTAGACACTCCCTGTATACGCTGAAATGTGTCTTCCTCTTCATGGGCTACTCTTTGTCTCTGAATACATACGGTAAAGTGAAAGTTTGCTTTTCAGCTGACAGTAAACCTCATCAGTTCTCAAAAGGAAATGGCATCACAGTCGCTCTTGGAGTTACTCTTGTAATTCCATAAGCAGGCTATGACAACGTGCCTGTGAACCCACTTTTAGTATATTTTTATAAATAAAAGTTATTTATATTATTATATAATTATAAATTATAAGTTATTATTAACAAATATTTATTTATGATAATAAATAACATATGATTTATTATTTTATTATAATTTCTTAATTTCATTTAGTAGGCTGCCAAAGTAAAAAGCAGGGGTATCTGTATGTGTGTGTGAATATATATTGTGTGTATGCAAATGTGTTTGTGCACATGTGCGTGTGTGAAAAATATGTGTGTATTGAAAAATTTAATGTGTATATGTGTGTTTGTGAACATATATATTGTGTGCATATAAGTGTGTATGTGAATATGTATTGTGTGTGTGTGTGTATATATATATATATATATATAGTGTCTGTGCACATGTGCATGTGTGCACATGTATGAAAAATATATTTGTGTGTGTGGGCGTGCGCGCATGTGCATGCGTGTACCTGTGTGTCACAGCATGATAAAGAGGCCAGAGGACAGACAATCTTTAGGAGTTCTTACTTTCCACCTCGTTGAGGCAGGGTCTCTCACTGTTCTGCATTGCCCTCCAGGCCAGCTGGCAGTGAGCTTCCAGGCTCTTCTGCTGATATCCATCTCACTTCAGGGATAAATGCTGAGATTACAGGTGCACGTGCTGAACCTGGCTCTTTATATGGCTTTTCATGACCAGGGTCATCAGGCTGTGCCACCAAGCGCTTTTCCCCACTGAGCCAGCTTCCCAGCCTGAAAAGGCAGTGTGTAGTGGTTTACGTAGTCCCTTTGAAGGAACAACACGAACTACAAGCCAGTTCTGCCCGTTAGTCACTGTTTGTCCATGAGCTGACACAGGGGAGCCATCTGTCTGTTGAACTTGAGTCGCTCCGGTATTCATTTTTGTCAAGGAGAAGTCAGCACATTTCAAAGCCTGTCCAGCTGTCTCCATTGTGTGCAATGCACTTCACTGTAAACTTAGAAAACAACAGCGTCTACATAGCAGCTCGGGAAATACCAGCAAACAGCTATTTCTTTGACCCCTTGCATTTTTGTGACAGCTTTGCTTGAATCATATTCAGTCATGTGGTCCTAAGGTATGGCTGAGACATTGTAAGGGATCCTGAGGGTACACGGTGATCCCAACAAGACCCATATGTTCGGAGGAGTTGCTGTCATGGCAGAGAGTGAGGTGCTTGCTCCAGGAGTGTTTTGAGGAAGCCCACCTGAACTGGCCTTCTACGAGGGTTTTCTGGGAAAAGACAACCTCAGCCAAGACTTAAGGATGAGTAGAGGTAAGCCAGATGAGAGGCATGGCCAAGAACATTCCAGACAGAACAGAATGTTGAGGTCACAAGAAAATGTTCAGTTCAGTGACACACATGTTGTTTTGTTTGGATATTTTGAGCCATGAGGCTGTAGAGGTAACAAGATCCCTTGTTACTGCTTTCAGAAATAAATAAATATGTCAAAGTTGGTGCCTTAAAACAGCAAAGGTGTTGTCACCGTGCAGGCAGCTCAGCTGGTTTCTCTGATCTGGAACCCACACACAGCAACCCAATATCCACAGGGCTAGGATCTCATCAGTGGCTCCCCTGGACGAAGAGTCACTTGATGCTGTTTCTTTTTTTTTTTTTTTTTTGGTTTTTCGAGACAGGTGCTGTTGTTTCTTGGACCTAAGGGGTGGAGCCTCTCAGGGTTCTTTCCGTAGGCTACTCTTGCTTGGTTCCTGGAAGTCACTTGCACCACTCAATATGGGCCTTTCCAACAAAAATGCTTACTCCCCAGCAACTGCTGCTTCGTGAGCAGGAGGGAAAGTCTGCCTGGTGTGTGTGCTAGCGAGAGTCCTAAACATGGTGACAGAACAGTGAGCATGTCTTCCCAT
Organism: Rhynchomys soricoides; assembly: GCA_019843965.1. Taxonomy (NCBI): domain Eukaryota; kingdom Metazoa; phylum Chordata; class Mammalia; order Rodentia; family Muridae; genus Rhynchomys; species Rhynchomys soricoides. The sequence goes on along the minus strand of JADRCH010000133.1, from coordinate 7,547,794 downwards.
CACCTTCGTCAAAATCTCTTGGTCTGCACCACCACCACATTCTAGGATGAATGTCCTACAAGTGTGTAAACACCAGCAGACAAGAGACCCCTGGAATGGGTGTCCTTTTCAAGGCTGTTTGTCACAGAGGATTACAGAGCTTGTACTTTTATAATGGGATCTGTTGGGAGCCATTGGAAGGCTCTGCCTTATGCCCTGCCTTCTGAGAGCATATACAGAAGGGACATGCTCAAATATCAGCTTGCGACCTCAATACTAGCTCAACTGCGAAGAAGAGAAACTAGATGGTGGTTACAGTATGTGCCATGAAGAACTCAGGGAGGTACAGTAAACACAGCACAATGATTAGTGTGATATCGGAAGTGAAGGGGAAAGGCAGTGTTGGGAACCGTTAATGCGCACGCGTGGTTGGCTTGGTAGGTGGCTGGTGGAAGCCACAAACCCTAGTACCGAAGCCACATGCAGTAAGTAAAGGAGACTGGGTAGCTGAAGTGTGCTCTGTTCATCCTCTCACTTCCTGAGCTCTGACACTTTTCTGAGAAGTCCAGACAAGATTGTGTTATTGGAACACAACAGGCTTGCCACCATCAGAAAAGGGACCTTGGATGTCAACAGGCACTCAGACTGAAATGGAAGGCAGCCCATCTAAAGTAATTAAGCACGGAGGTACCCCAGAAATGGCCATGTTACTTCATAGGCTTCCTTCTTAAATGAGCACTGCATGCCAGAAGTACAGTGGCGCCCACCATGGTGTTGTCATGGCAACGCCTGTGTGTCTTTATTCTCTGTGGGCTGGCTCAGTCTGCTGACTCCGTCAGCCACTCCCTTCTCTGCTACTGCAGAAAACAGGCAAGGGGCCACTGCTGTCAATTAGTGTTGAGATAGGATGTGGGAACCATTCACTGGGGTGAAAGAATCCTCATTGTTTTTCTCTGAGGGCAATTGAAAAATACAAATTTAACCAAGGTGGTGATTGGTTTCAGCATGTAATATGTTTGAAAGCCAGATTGATCTTCCACCAAGGTGTGAGAAACATGGAAAGTCAGCAGTTTTTTGCAAGATATACATTCCACATTGAAATAGCTATTTAAAAGTTATGATTTCAAAATCCTGAGCCATTTCAAGACATGAAGCACTTTCTTGCATTTTCCCCTCTATGAGAAATTCTCTGAAACCAAAGTGACTCAAGCAGAGTCTGGAAAATACTAGAGAATCACATGATGCCTAAAAATAAGCACATCATCCCCAGCAGGGACCGTGAGTGGGGCAGCAGAGGCAATATGTCAGGGCTCCTACTCCGGCATGCACCAGTAGCTTTGCCTCTACCCCATCCTTCTCAGCGGCTGCCTTTGTGCAGGCTGGTCAGCTGGGGGAGGGGGTCCTGAGGGGTCCTCTGGTACTGCTTACTTGTCAGTGACAGCCACACCCTCAGCAGTGAGGGTGCCTGCCTTTCAGGGAGCCTCTGTAGTAGGTTCTCCCAGGGCAGAGCCGTTTATCATGTTGTGTAATGACCCCAGAGCAGTGACTGGGCGTGGCTGACTCCCTGTTCTGCCTCTGCCTGGCTTCCCTTTGGCTCTCCTTTGGAATCAATAGCACATGGTATCCATCTGAGAATGTTTCCTTTCTCTTTCTCCTGTTAACATTAACGTTACACAAAATATAGATTGTGTAAAAATGGGCATCTGGCAGCTGCAGTAAATGGTGTAGAAGAAGGTTTTTAAATTACAGCATCTCAGTGTCCAAAACTAAACAAGATCTATGGTGAACGTACGGAGAGGTATGGCTGCAGTGACTCCTTGCTGGCATCTTGTGGGTCTGCCCTCACAGTCTCTTCTGAGAGCAGACAAGTGACCTCTGAAAGCCAGCATTAGGACATGCCCCTCCATCCAGGGTCCTGGATCCTGATGGAAGCCTGGGAGGACCTGGACTTCCAGTGTGCCTCTGTATTTCTGCCCCATGCATATTCATATTCATATTCATATTCATATTCCCTCTCTCTCTCTCTCTCTCTCTCTCTCTCTCTCTCTCTCTTTCGGTTTTTCGAGACAGGGTTTCTCTGTGTAGCCCTGGCTGTCCTGGAACTCACTCTGTAGACCAGGCTGGCCTCGAACTCAGAAATCCACCTGCCTCTGCCTCCCAAGTGCTAGGATTAAAGGTGTGTGCCACCACTACCTGGCAACCCCATGCATTCTCTACCACAGCAACCTGAGCTGGCCCGGAGCTGGTGAGGCAGAACCCAAACACATTCGGCCTCCACACAGTCTGTTTCTCTCCCTGCTTGGTCAGATGGCCACATTGCTTGCTTCCATCACATCTTGGTTTAAATCTTATCCCTTTGTTGAGGTCTTAAGGACCAAAGGATGACCCCTGCCTCTTCTGTGTCCTTTGCAGGGATCCTGGAGGACGTTCTAAGAGCCATTACCCCCTATGGGGAGTAAGACTGTTAAAACAAGATGGCCAGCTCCCCCCTCCCAACACACACACACACACACATACACACACATACACTCACGCATATGCACACACTCACACGCACATATACACACATACATACATATGCACACATATACACTTACACACGCATATATGTGCACATACGCACTCATACACATACACACATGCATGCACACACTCATATACACACACATTCACATATACACTCACACATATACACGTATATGCGCACATACACACTCATACACACACACATATGCAATCATATACACACACACACACACACACCTGGCTGATGGCTTTTGCTACCTTGTTGATCTACAGATTTTCTGAGCAGACTCCGCTCCAGTGGCCTGTGAGAACCCTGCAGGTCTAAGAGAAACTGGAGAAGCCCTAGAGCCCACATAAAATCACTTAGCCACTCAGCCCAACGCTCCTCACACATGAAACTAACTGGGCCTCCTCATCCCTCCTGCTCTACTTGCTCCCAGAGCAGGGATGCTCTCATTGGCTCTGTTAATTACCAGCTTACTGTGTTACTGCTTAGTCCCATGTTCCAGGATGGAACGGAAACTCCACACAGACAGGCATCGTTTGTGTTTTGTTCTCTATTTGATGCCAGTGTCTACTTAGTTTGCCAGCTACGTGGTAATATTAACTAATTAACTAATGGAGAGAGATAGTGTGAGCACACGCTTGCACTGTCGCACCTGGATTTTCATTGTAGTTTCATTGATGTCCCTCCTTCTCTGAAGGAGGGACATCCTATACCTTGGAGCTCATAGTGGACTATGGAGGTTCCGGTAAAGATGAGTCTCTTGTTTGAGCCCTGCTGTTTCGTGTTCTAATGTCTGGAATAGGAAGCCAGTACCTTTGAATGCCTTAAGCCAGATCTCATTGGCTGAGGAATGACAGTAATAACAAAGTGAGCACTATGTACTAGGCTTTGGGGTAAAAGTTGCCCAGATTTTAAGCCAGGTGTAGTGACACACAACTTTAATCCCAGCACTTGGGAAACAGAGAGCAGTGGATCTATGTTTGAGGCTAGCCTAGTCTATAAAGTGAATTCCAGGACATCCAGTGCTATTGAGACAAACCCTGTCTTGAAAAGCAAATAAATAAATAAATAAATAAATAAATAAGTAAGTAAATAGGAGGGGGTCCCATGTTTTAAAGATTGTTTGTTTAGTGTGATTATGTTTGCATGCATTTAAGCATACCGAATGCATATAGGTGCCCATGGGGACTAGAACAGGAGGTCATAGCAGCTGGAACTGGAGTTACAAGTGGTTATGAGCCTCTTGATGTGGGTGCTGGGAGCCTCTGCAAGAGCAGCAAGCGTTTCTAATTGCTGAGCCAGCTCTCTCCATCCTCAAGTATTCTGTGTTTTTACTCCAGTGATCCTCCTAACTGGAAAGCTACTGGAAAGCTACACCATTCTTCATGTCTTGAACTTAAAACCAGTAGGGTGGCAGCGAGTTACCCCACTTAGCTAGGAGCAGGTCCAGAGTCTTTTGGACCCATGAGGCCACAGGGCTCCACTAGTAAATGCCACATCCCACAGTCACCCCAAGATGAACTGACAGATACCCAGTGCCATGCCAGGTCTTCGTTCCCACAGGATCAGTGTGGTTCATGCTCTGTGCAGCCCTGATAACAGCTCCTGTTATCAGCAAAGATTGACTATAAAGAGCAGCAGCCTGGCTTTGCCACAGACTGTCTTGGTGAAGACAGAGCCAGAAGGGCTCTGAATTGCTCCTTGCAAAATAAACAGCCAACCTTGCAATGAGCTCATAAAAACCAGGGACCCCAGAACTCTGTTAAAATTCCCTTGGGTTCAGTCCCACCTCTGAGACTGATTTTCCCCTCTTACAGAGTAAAATTAATGGCAGTCTACAAGGTGAAGGGGTGGCACCAATTATGAAGCAGAAGACAGAGTCTTTATTCCTTGAATTTGTAGAAATCAGAATCATATGGGAGTGGTCTGTGTCCTTGCTGTCTGATGGCTCTGGTGTCAACTAATCACAGAGGAAGGCCTTCCTGTGCCCATGGGGCCTCTCTTCTCATCCGTCAGTCCAGCTCAGCTGCTTCCCGCCAGACCTAGCCTTTTGTTTGATTTAAAGGCAAGTTCATTATCTCAATTAAAAGGCAAAATATGTGTGCCAAGGTGAAGGGGACCAGGAAATTATGTCAGATTCATCCATGAATGATTAATCAATGCATTTGTGAGGTATTGTCCAACTGCTATGTTTCAGCAGTCCTATGGGGTTTTAATGAAGGAGGCTTGTGGGAGTGGAACAGGGGAGGAACTGCCTCTCCAAGTAAGGACGAGGTCAGTGGCTTTGTGTCGGGGTGGAGCATGTGAGGGTCCATACACTTGTGTTTAACACTAATGTCTTTTTCGTGAGTATTAATGTCATGTAATTAACTACTTTCCATTTATGGTTTTGGTAAAAGGAGTCCAGCAGATTCTGAGAAGAGTTTCTAAACTCTTAAGAGAACGCGCGCCCAGGACACTGCGCGCTGAGGACACAGCTCTCGTTTGCTTCTTTCTCCCTTCTGAACTTACCCAGCCTCCTTTCTCGAAAATCCAGCATTTTCCAGACACATCCAGCAAGCTACTAATTACAGACATTAGACACAGCGATGCTCTGACTTCATCAAGACACCAAGTCAAGCCACTCACTCCTTTTTACAACTATGGTTAAAATATCTTAGAATTATATTTATGCCCCAAATCCTGAAAGCATTCATTAAGATGGGACTGCTCAAAGACAGGCATTGTGAATCATGTCCATCGCTGGTGGGGAAATGTTTGAGAATCACAGGGACTTGGGCAGAGTTTATGTCCATTTTCCTCTGCTTCTGAACCCCCTTTTTATTTTGAAAGGGAAAATTGAGGGTGAGTAGAAAAGCTTAAGTTCAGAACAATTTTGTCCGAAACAGAGCTACTGCTATTAACTGTCTCAGGATATCATCAAATGCAGCTTGAAAGAAACTCAAGTGTTAGATAGCTGGAAGGGAAAAAAGCTCTGTATCTGAATTGTAGTCAGAGTGCCTGCATGGCCTTTAAACGTCCTGACGTTTTCTACGTGTGCACCCTTGAAGCACAAGACCTGGGAAGACACAGCAGCAGAATCACTGGTCAGGATGAGCATTTGGGCTGCAAAGAAGGCAGCCATTGAGGACCTTGGCCTCTAAAGCCAGGATTGGACACTAGATGAAGTGACTGGGTCCCTTGAAAAGATGGAAAAACAAATATTAGCTTACATAACTAAATTATACCCACACCAACTATACAGATACTGATAGCTGGGTTTTCTTGATAACATCCTTAGGATGATTGGTCCCAGTAAATGAGGAAAAAAAAATACCTGGCCGCAGAAGCTAGATCTGCTTTACAGCATGGTTTAAGGTAAAAGAGAAAACAAGGCATGACTCATAGAGAGGCAAAGTATTCTGAGCTAGCTGACCAGGGGTGAGCAGAGCAGAGCTCCGAGGACTTCCTACTGTAGTCCTCAGAAGAGAAGGACATCAGTGAACGAGAGGAAGATCACAGCTGTCTTCCTTTACACGTAGTGACTCTCGTGTGTGTGTGTGTGTGTGTGTGTGTGTGTGTGTGTGTGTGTGTTACATGAGGGTCGTTTATGTGTAGTGACTCTCTGGAGGGGGGTGTGTCTGTGTGTTACTGAGGGTCCTTTACATGTGGTGACTCTCTAGGTATGTGTGTGTGTGAATGTGTGGTGTATGTGGGAATAAGTGTGTGAATGAGTGTGAGAAAGAGAGGGTGTGTGTGTGTGTGTGTGAGAGAGAGAGAGAGAGAGTGTGTGTGTAAGTAGGTGGTGGAGCAGCTGGCAACCCCAAGTCTGATTCTCATGCCTTCCTCTTTCTCATCTGTGGGATCCCTATGGGATACTGATGTAGACCAGCATGAAAGACCTGGTTCCTGGGTCCCTGCTGATCTCTATAGGATCCAAGAAACCAGTGCTATGTTAAGGGTGAGCCCATGGGCTTGGAGAACCAGACCCACAGAGAGGTTCTGCTGAGCTCTGGCCACAGTGAGGATGTGTTCCCACAATCAAAAAGCAGTCTTGCTACAGCCCCACAGCCACCAGCTCGAACCTCTCTCATGAGTCGTGTATGTCACCCCAGCCTCTGTCCCCTTGTGATGGTCCTTCTCCTCTGTAGCTAAGAGTTCAGTTTGTTTCAGATTTCATTCGACAGTCCTGGCAGTCACTGTGGTAACTCTGTGATGACGACCTTTAACAATCTTCTCCCTCGTCCCTGTTCTTCTCTCTTGGAACTGATGTCAAAATGTAAGGCCATGACTTCCTGGTAACCTGAGCTTAGACACTGTCACCCGCCCCAGCCACATATTTTCATGACCTACTTAGAACTGCCTGGGGTGAGAAGTATATATGCACTCTCTTAGGAAGGCCTTTCTGTGAGCAGAGGCCAGTGACTGAGATATGGACAGCCCAGCACCAACCACCTGGCTCCTAACCCAGACATCAGCTGACTGTACTCACTCCATCAGTGGACTGGCCAAATTCCACATGGAAAGAACCCTGCATCATAACTTACAAAAGGGGCCTGGAAAGAAAACCCAGGAAGGACCCAGCTGGGAGGCTGACACACAGATGGTTTCTTTCTTGTTGGCTCTTTCAGTCAGTGACTTGGACATTGGCATCAGTACCTCAAAGCTTCCTGGGTGTCATCGCTGATTTGCTGCCTCTGCTGAGTGTTCAATGACTCCTGGCAATGCACAGAAGACACCCAGGTCGGGCGCTGAACTTGCTGTATTCATCAGTAGCAAACAAAACACAAGAAGTTCCAGCCTGGTGGAGTTCTGTCCAGTTCAATATGAGGCATTCGGTTGTCACCACAGTGGTGCAGTTGGTACAGCCTCTGAGGAAAAGGTTCAAGGCACAGTGCCCTCCAGGGGATGCGACAGCACAAGCTGAGACCTGAAGGAAGGATGGAAGTCCTAGTTACTTAAAGGCGACAGATCGGATGTGGGGGGAGGAGGGGTGCTGCGTGTAGAGGAGATAGAACCCCAGTGTGACAGGCATGGCATCCCAGAACACTGGCCTGTTCCCAAGAACGCCAAGAGGGTGCCATGTCTGGGGAGTCTTAGGTGACCGTCACTCAGGGAGAGGCTACATCTTTATCATTTTAGCAGCCCTTGTGCATGGCTGTGGCAGACACTTAATACAGGTTTTTAGATAAGAAGAAGCACTGCTTTCTGTACCCTTTCCATTAGACCTCCATCTATCAGAAAGGGCTTTATCACAGCAAAAGAGGTCTTCCCTGAGCCTAGGCTGGTGGCTGTCTGAAAAGGGCTCGTGTTCCCTGCCTGCTCCTCCATAGTCTGTTCTACAGCCGAAGGAGCCGTGCAGCAGAACTGAGAAGTCAGGATCTAGAAGAATTCTGTGTGGACCTCTCCAGAGAGAAGGGTTCTTACAGCAGTTTGTCCATTCTAAGCAAACCACAATTCCCTGGTGCCCGAGTCTGCTCTACCTAGTGAGGTCTCTGGGCCCACTGATCACCTTTTCAGATGCACACTGACTTAAGTCATTCACATCTGATCATCTCAAGCGCTGTTGGCCCCTCCCCCATGCTTTTAAAGAAGATTCCTTTTCCCCTGTTGTAACAAAAGGGCATGTGTGTTTAAAGGCTGTGACATTGTTAAGACTTCCCAAAGGTGTGGATGACTCCCATCTGTAACCAGTGACTCCAGGCACCTGAAGACACATCATATAAATTTTACAGCTTTTCTGTTGGCTAAGGTGTAATTAGGGTGTTGGTTGAAACTTGCAGCTGCTGTTACATGCCTGCAAGTAATCCCTTGCCTCTGTCAGAAAGACTAGAAACTGAAGTTGGAAACCACAAACCAAGTTTTAATTGCCTGTTTATCTATTTATCTAAAGTTGGTCCTTTACCAAAATGTATTTAGCCTAGCATTTTTACAAGGCACTGGGGTTGCTGACATGAGTAAGACATGTTCTGTGCCCTCTAAGAACATTCTAGACGGGAAGCGGATAAGAGATCGTGGTGGAAATTTTAATTGGGCAGAGGGAACCCACAGGAGAGCCGTGTGGACAGGAAAACCAGAACTGTTGCCTGTCAGACCATGCTATAGCAAAGGCAAAGGGATGAATCCCAGGAGAGGCCCGGTCCTTACTCTGAAGCACACCAACTTCTTTCTATATACCTAGTTGCTACTGTTTGGGCTCCAGAAGTCACTCCTACAGCTGTGTTGTGTTCTAGAGAGTCAGTCCACTGTAGGTTGAGTGCCCAGTGAGTAAAGGCTTACCTGAAATCACAGTGTGCCATTCTAAGAACTTGGTAAACTTCCAGCTATGAAGGTCCTCCCTCTTTACATGTGGTATCTCCCATCCAATGCCTCAGCACCCCTTCAGGAAGAGCTCTGGGGTTTATGCTTTACTAGGGCACCACATATCTCTCTCTCTGGCAAGTCCTCGGCTTTCCCTGGTGGTTACAGTCCTCTCCTCTCTCCCCTCCTCATGGCCTGACAGACTTCATGTTCCAAGACATTTCATTCCTCATGCTAGGCAGACTGCCCCCTCCAAGCTGGTCCACGTGCCCCTTGCCTTAGCATCTTCGCGTCTTGTTACAAGTGGTCCTGCGCTTACCTTTCCAGTTCTGCACCATCAGCAGCTTTGCAGGAAGCCCTTTTGTTGAAGAATGACAGTTAGAAACCAAGAATGGACCTCAGGGTGCTCATCACCATGTAGAAGTCACCATCCCTATGAAGCTACGGAGTGTACTAAACGAGAAAGCACATACCTGTGTGCCAGTGTTTCTTCTAAATTATGAACCTGTCTTGGGGCCTTTGCTCTTAGAATAATAATTTGTGTTGACTAAAGAACGTTTCCTGTCATTTACTTTTAACCATTCATGTGTATGCGATATGTGTTTACATGTTCATGTGTGGGAGCACATGCATGCACTGTAGGTGGAGGACGGAATATAACTTGGAGTGTTGGTTCTCAAATTCTCTCTGGCTTGAGACAGCGCTCTTGATGTTTGTCACTGAGTGAGCCTGTCTCTACCTCCTGGCTTACAGTAGGAGCCCTACTGTCACATCTGGCTTCAGAGAGGTTCTTGGGATTTGAACTCAGCTCCTCAGGCTTGGACAATAAGGATTGACTCACTGAGCCGACTCTGAAGCACCCAAAGTCTTTCCTCTCACTCAGGTTCACTGCAGCTGTGCTCTGAGGCCTGGAGGGAAAGAGTTAACCTGCTCACTGGAGCAGCTGCTCTCCAGGCTTGGTGCATCCTTGCCCCTGGACACTGCAGCTTTTGCTGAAGCTGATCTGCTCTGACTGTATTGAGGAGGGGTTGGCACATTGCTTGTAGTTTTTAGGAAGCTCATTTTATATCATGCATTTGCAGTGTATCTGAAAATCTGCTTTAATGCTGGCTGTTCTCATAATGTATTCTGCTTGCTTCTAGGCGCGGCTAAGTCAAGTCCAGCATCTAAGCCAGGATCCACACCTTCTCGCCCCTCATCTGCCAAAAGGGCTTCATCCAGTGGTTCAGCATCCAGATCTGACAAAGATTTAGAAACACAGGTCATACAGCTCAACGAGCAGGTAACTCATCATCTCCACCCTTGTCTCTGGGAGCAGTGCTGTGTGTGAGGGGTGAGGAGGTCACACCCGAAGGCCTAAGGTAAGGGAGCGAAGGCAAGACAGCCAGTGAGCTTAGGAGGACCTGCTCAAGAAGCTGGTGACGAGCAGTATTAGTCACAAAGCTTGACGCCAAGCATGAGGATGTGGGAGATGACACAGTCTGATGCAGGCCAACCTCCTAGCTCCCTGTTCCTCAGGCCCATCCTGAACTCCAGGCCTAGCCTGCCCACTCCTGGCCAGTCTAAAAAGTGTCATGACTGCCTTAGAGTTCAGCTGGCTCCATCTCCATCCCTTCCTTTCTTTCAGCAGTTAGTGGATGAGCCCGTTTTATGTGATGGAGACCATGCTTAACGATAGCAAGATGGGTGATGCCACGCCCCTCATTTAAAGCTACTGACAGCAGTTATACAGCAGAGCTTAGAATTAAAATTAAGTAAAACACCAGTCCTCTACAATGGCAGAAGTGGGGTGCCCGGAGCCCTGACTGACAGCCGCTATGTATTAAGTAGACATTTCCTCTGACTTAATAGCCCTTACAATTATGGTAAACCCTGCTATACCAACTGACATTTCCAACTCGAAACCTTAAGTATGGGAGTGGGGTGTGGCTTTGTGGCAGAACACAGATCTGGCAAACAAGAGGCCCTGGGTTTGATCCAGAGGCAGAGGTGTTTTCTAACTTGTAATGCCTAATTTTTTTATACAACTTACAAATAATAAAACACTGGGCAGTGCTGTGCCCACTGGAGAAGCCATCTGCTTCCTGCACCAGGGCCCTGTTATTGTAAAGGAACCTCTGACTGCAGATTCTTAGGCTATACCCAGCTACTAGCTGGGTCTGTCTTAGTAATGACTCTTGTGCTTGATAAGGCAGGAGTCTGAAAAGTATGCATTTTCAGTCAGGAATTCGTTAGAGAGGCAGACAGCTGCCTAACAAAGGTGCTACAAATTGGTCACATTAGCACCTGTGGTAAAATCTTAAGCCACCTTTGGACTCGGATTGGGTAACTGTTGAATGTTCTGTTACCTGCTCATCTCCTGTTGGAGCCAGAGGGTAAACAGGAACGAGCCTCAGGCCACAAGGTTAAGACTCCACACAAGCCTGAGTGGACCTGGTGAAAATCAAGCCTGAGGTCATCATCCTCTAGATCTGTGCCCCTTCCCAAAGCAACACAAGTTTTTCTGCAATCATTTGAAGCTCATGCTCAGGCTTCCTGTCACCGTCCCCACTCCCTCTCCTCCGTCCACAATAGTGGCCCAAATTCTGACCATGTGGAAAACTCCAGTCCCTTAGTTGTCCCCAGTGCCTTGTGGCCTACACTAATCAGGCACTTCTTCCCCTTGAGGCTGTCTCTAAGCTCCATAAACTCTCAAATCACATACAGAGGGTCTGCTTCCAAAAGGCCTCGTCAATTTTTAGGGCCACTCAAGAGAGGACAGAAGGGGAATCGTCTACCTATTGTTCTGCCCAAAGTACTTCTGAGAGAGACCTTACTCTGCTTCCTGTCCCAACCCCTTCCTCTGACCTAATAAACTTGAGAAGGGCATATATACCTACCTCCACTCCATCCTTCAGAGGACAGGTGAGCCACAACCTAGCCGGGCAGATGCTTACTAAGTTCTCCATACAAGTTTGTTTTCCTGGTGACCTGAGTCTGGATGCCTACCTTTGAAGCCCCCAAGAAGAAGGCCCTGAGGGTAATGGGTGATCACACAAATGTCCCAGTGCTGGAACCAAGAACACGGGGAGAAGGAAAAGCCACGAAGAAATGCAGAGGCAGGACCATGACTTACAGTGGTCATAGAGAAAGGGACAACTGCCGTAAACTTAAGGAACTTTCATGTGCTTGGCCCTGTTCCTTTCCTGAGGCAGTCTCCATGATAGACTACAAAAGCACACTGCGCTACACAATCCCAGTGATAGCAGTGAATCAGAAGTGGAGGGAGGAAGAGGCTTTCTGGTCAGTGGGTTAGCCAGGAGGAAGTGGATGGGAGTCACTCCTGCCACGGTGCCTCTGGGAGGACACGCCGATGGGAAGAGTTTGGAAACCTGTGAAAGGAAACTTCCCCTGTGGGGCCTTTGAACTTTCCTTGGCTTCCATCACCTACCCATCTGTGACCTGTGAGGACAGAGGCTGGCATTTGGCTCTAATTCCATCCAAGTGGAATTGAATTCGCCACCTGATCTCTGATTATTTAAAGTAGCTACTGGCAAGATTTTTCTTTTCTTTGTTGTCCAAACTGGTATTGAACTCACATGGATTCTCCTGCCTCAGCCTCTTGAGTACCAGAATTACTGGTGTGCACCTTCATGCCCAGCTGCTGTCAGTGTTTATGGGGGGTGTTGACAGGACTGTAACCCTTGTCTAATTCATCAAGAATGCCAGTCTGGCCCAGCTCAGACTGAGTACTTCCACAAAGGCACAGTGTGCTGTGTAATCCACTGTCCAGAGGCCACGCCTGGGTTTAGGACGTTAACTGTGTGTCTGCTGTGATGAATGTAAACGCCATCCCCATCCCGTGTTTTAACACTTGGTTCCCAGCTGGCTGTACTGTTAAGAGAGGTTGTAGAAACTAGGAGCTGAGGCCTAGCTGGACAAAGCAGGGTGCTGAGTGTGGTAGGCCTTGAAGGGTTTAGCCCAACCCCACTTCCGGACTGGGTGGCTACTGCCTGGCCAGCACCATGTAACAAGCAGAAACTGCTCGCTCCTACTGGCTTCTGCTGTCACAATCCATTTCCTCTGCAACACCACCTGTGCCGTGATGCCCTCTGACTCCCGAACTGCAGGTCACAATAATCCCTCCCTTAAGTTGTATCTGTGGAAAGGAGCTAATACAGTGCCTCAGCTTGGTTTGTGGGAGCTGCACACTATGATCCTTTGCCTGATTCAGTGCAGGGCTGGGATTAGGGGAGCTTTCTTCTGTCTGAAGCACAAGTTGGTTACCTTGTATTTTTACAGATGTGTAGTCTTAAAAGGAATGAAAATTCAGGGTTAACAAACTAAACCTTCTCACCCTCACAAGTAGCTATCTGAGGGCATCCATAAGGTCTACATAGATCCCTGCATATAGATGTTTGTCAGATGCAGGATGAAGCAATGGCTGCGTGGACCAGTATATGTTTGAATGTCAGTAATTGCAGGGATAATGTACAAAAGTAATCACTAAAAATAATGCACAGAATGATTATGTATCTATAAAAGCAAACCTCACCTAAAGAAAACCTTGAGACTTCGTTTCTTCCCCAGTGTCTATGGTGCCAGGCCTTCTTCAGCCTTGGGCACCCACAGCCTCTTTTCACTCCAGAAAGTTCACGTGACCCTGGGTTTATAGGACCATAAAAGGGTGCACAAAGCAAATTAATTGATAATAAATCATAACAAATTTTTATTTTAAAATAGTCCTTTGGAGTTAGCATGACAGCACACCCTTTTAATCTCAGGACTCAAAAGGCAGAGGCAGGTGGATCTCAGTGGGCTCCAGGCCAGACAGGACTCTATCTCAAAAGCAAAAGCAAGCAAATTTGCATACTAGGTAGATGGGGCTTCTTCATCTGACAGTACCACACAGGTACTGCTAAGGAGTGATAGTGTTCGTTTTCTGTAATTAGAGCACCATGTTTCTGTCAGAGCAGTGTACACAGTGACTGAGTTGAGGCATCTCATGTTGGCGATGTGTGGCCTGCCTGACAGTGTGCTCCATGTGAAATGTCAAAGGTCAGAGCCAAAGCTTTAGTGAAGACATGTGGTGTGACACAGGAGAGCTCTGCCAGAAACACCTCACATCCATTGTGCAGTTGATTTCTAATAAATTTTAATTGTTGAACACCATAGACTTTTACTATTGCCAGATATTTCTTGTAAGCCCACCCCCATTCCCACCCCCCACCCCTCACCTCCCACCTCCCACCTCCCACCTCCACACACACTCACACACATTCAGTTACATAACCAAGTGTAGGGTCAGGGCCCACCATTTAGAATTTTTGCTCTACACAAATGTAAGCAAAGTATTAACAGTGACCAGAAACAGGGCATAGTTTGGACCTCTGTGTGGCTGTCAGAGAGTTGCATCTTAAGATTAAAAGTCAACAGCACCCTCCCCAAACCCGCCACCAAGGGCCTTCTTCAGGACTGACTGACACCACCCGAATGTGGTTGTTGGCCCAGAACTTGCACTGACCTAGAAGTTAGAAACTTCACAAATCCAGAAGGTCCCTAAACCCCCCTGCCCTTCCAGTGATAACAGAGCCAGAGCTGGACAAAGGGAGGCAGATTGGCACAGCTAGGCTTCCACCTCTGCCCCGTCTATGTGCACCAAGATCTGCCCTCTTGATGGACAGCATATTTCTGCTCTGACTTGGCATCTGAGGAGTGGCTTTCAATACCAGTGATCTAAAGAAAGAAAGGGTCATTTTAAAAATATGTAACTCTTTTACCTTCCTTCTCTGTAGACTATGAGTGAGTGTTTGCATCTGTTTGGGATGCTGTAACAAATTACCCTAAACTGGGTGTCTTGTTAGAAACAGAATTTTCTTTCTTAGCGTTGGAGGCTGTGAGGTCTGACATCAAGAAGTCAGCAGATCAGTTGTCTGGCCTCAGTGGGAGACGATGCACCTAGCCTCACAAACTTGATGTGTCAGGGTCAGGGGATACCCAGGGGGACCCTCACCCGCTCAGAGGAGAAGGAAGCAGGGTTAGGGGGAAGGATTGTGGGAGGGGGTGACCAGGAGAGGGGCAGTATGTGGAATATAAAGTAAGTAAGTACAATTTAAAAAAATAAAAAGATGTCAGCAGATGAGTTGTCTAGCCGGGCCCCAGTCCTCATGGTCCTCATGGTTTTCCCATGCTGAGAAGGGTCCCTAGGTTTCTTTCATACACAGATCTCATTCACATCCCAAAGGCCCTGCGCCGTGATACCATCACATTGTCTGGTTCTATCGTAAGACATGGTAGGGAGACATCCTGGATCACAGCACCTTACCAAGAGAGCAAAGGCTTGTCTTAGGCCAGCTACAGCTCTGCAGGTGAACGGAACACCTTAATAAATACTCCCGTAGCAAACACTCAGCGTGCTCCTGAGACTGGCCTGGTGTCTGTTGCTTCTCTCCTACACTTGTGTTTCCGTTCCTGTCTGTGTTCTGCTCCTCGTGGTTTTCATCATTCACGGACATGGCTGGTTGCATATTTCTTACGCTGCTTGGGGGTTTTCTTCTATACCCCACTCTTCCGCAGGTACATTCATTGAAGCTTGCCCTGGAAGGTGTGGAGAAGGAGAGGGATTTCTACTTTGGGAAGTTGAGAGAGATTGAGCTGCTGTGTCAAGAACATGGGCAGGAAAACGATGACCTCGTGCAGAGACTGATGGAGGTGCTCTACGCGTCTGACGAACAGGTGGGTGTGCGAGTCCTGCAGCAACTCTTGTTCAAAGTGTGGCACATCCAGGCGTCGTGGATCCTTCCCTGGGGTCTCATGATGGTACAGCAGCCTTGATGGTCCCAGAGAAATAAATGTGCTTGTCATCAAACCTATTCTGCCATGCCTGTGGGATGTGCACCCACCAGTTAATTTGGGAGGAGCTGGGTAGAGACAGAGACTTTAACTTTGACCAAATAGACGGTAAGAGTTGTATGCAGCCAGGCAGTGGTGGTGAATGCCTTTAATCCTAGCACTCGGGAGGCAGAGGCAGGCAGATTTCTGAGTTCGAGGACAGCCAGGGCTACACAGAGAAACCCTGTCTTGAAAAAAAACCAAAAAAAAAAAAAAAGAGTTGTATGCAGATCTGTTTTCTGAGAATGGTTAAGGGAAAAAAAACTTTTCCCACCCTGTGAGCCCCACAGACATCTATTTTTATTACATACAGACTTCTTTGTAGACAGGACCTACCACTGAGCAAGTGTGCAGGGGAAGACCCAGGGTGTAGCTTTGTGAAGGTAATGAAAAGGTGTGCTGGGGATGGTGGAGCAAGCAGGAGTGTCAAGTGAATCCAGGGCTATCCTGGGCTACATGAGACCCTGCTTTGTTTTGTTTTAAAAAGTGGAAACCAGGCTTGGTGGCATGTGCCATTAATCCTAGAACCTGGGAGGCTGAGGCAAGTAGATCTCTGTGAGTTCAAGGCCAGCCTGGTCTACATAGCAAGCTCCAGGCCAGCCAGGGCTACATTGTAAGACTCTGTCTCAAAAAAAAACAAAAAACAAACAAACAAACAAAAAACCAGGACAACAAAAGGAAAAGAGAGGAAGGGGGAAGGAAGAGGAAGAGAAAGAAGGAAGAAGAGAGGAGTGGAGGATCCGGAGAAAACAGGCTGGTGTCAGGAAGGACACTATGACCAGCAGTTGACAGGCAGGATACAGAAACACTGCCAGAAACTGTCAGTACAGTCTGTGTATGCAGGATGGCAGAGCCTGGCCGGAGGCAGAAGTGAGGGACCTACTGTGGCTGGGGGAGGCAAGTGGCCAGGGCTGGGTATCAGGCTTCTTACCTTACCCTAGGTCAAGGCTGGTGAAGTGTTTGGCTCTCTGAGCAGAGGCCTGTGGGTACTCAGAGGGAACTATGGAGCATCACATGTGCTAGTGTTCCCACAGAGCAGAGTGAGCGGCCAGAAAGTTTATTTTCTTATTCCAGACAAAGGCTGATGTTTGCTCCACGTGTGCCTTAAAATCCTAGCATTGAAACTTCTGTCAGCTCCAGAGAACTGTCCCATGCTTGGGAACTTCCATTGGCTACAGAGAACTGCCTCGTGCTTGGGACCTCTCCACCATTGCTTTCTTTTCTCTCAAATTGTTTTTGGTAACTTCTTTCTTGGTTACTAGTAGCTCAAAATGTGGATTTTGAAACCTTGGGACTCTGCCTAGTTAAGTCCTGAAGCCAGGATGATGTCACCAAATGTGGCTCTCAGCCTGGAGGCTGGATTGTAGTGTGCCTGTGACCGTTACGGCTGTACTGAGGTACACCTCAGTTGTGGTGGCTGCCTCTAAAGCTTGCTTGAGATGACATCAGATGAGCACACCACATGAGGCTGAGTGCCATCTGTGCTGGTGGGTTCCAGCAGGAGCAAGGCCAAGTGCTTAGATCTTCCCAGCAGTGCCCTCGAGGCAGGAAGGAAACCTTACTCAAAGCCAGAACTGATCCCAAGAGGGAGGAGACCCGGTGCTGGAATGTGGCCTGGTGAATTATGTGGCACCATTGAATTGCCTGCTGAGGATAAGCAGGTGAGCCCGGGGCAGGAACTTCACCATCCTCCACGGAGTGACTTGAGGCCCTGCCTGGATGTCTATACTTGGTTTCTTTCCGCCATTCCAGTCCCCCACACACTACCTTGCCACCCACTAGAACCACAGAACAATTCTTGTACTATAGACATGGTTACAGAGCAGATGGCCCGGGAGCACGGTGAGTAAGGCCAATGGGTTCCTTAGACCCTGTCTCAGATACCTGGAGTCTGAGACTGACGCCTGGGCCTCTGTGCTTTATGTAAGTACTTTCCCAGATGCTTTAATTCCCTTGAGAATCTTATCAAGTACATATTGTCCTGTTTCTAGATAAAGGGAAAGAGATAGAAAAGAGCTTCAGTACTTTGTAAGCAACTAGAGTCTGAATCCCGAGCTTTCTTGCTCTCCCTTCTCTGTTTTGGAGAAGAGTTTGGTACTGAAGATTAAACTCAGTCTTGTGCATGCTGGGAACAGGCTCTACCACTGTGCAGCACCTTAGCCCTTGGATTATCGTTCAGTAAAGAGACATGTGTTAAGGAAGAGAGACGTGGACATGGGCACACCCACTTAACTATCCCACAGCCAGGAACCAAGTATTATCCAAAAGGGACATCAAGCTCAGTGTTGTTGAAGCTGTGTCTTCACATGCAGTCCCCGGCTTAGTGTTTCCAGTTCAGGATGCATTACATTGCAACTCTGTGTCTGGAAAATTCCCATGAGATATCAGGTTGCAGTGAGATTCCCATGGGGGAATAAGGAATTTGATCCACAGTATACCAGGAGACCTTGCTGCATGTGTGACAAGACATAAGACCAAGGTTTCTAGACCTCGTTTCTACAGTAAGGAAGGGAAGATGTGTGCATAGACACCATGCTGGATGGGTGTGTCCTATGCTGTGCACAAGCATTGTGTGTGTACACTGGCCCACTCTCCATTCTGCTTTCCTGTTGAAGGCTCAAGGAATCATCCAAGAAACCTTGGAGACTTCAGGCATCTGCTTTCATCTCTGAGGAGCATGGATCCTGCTTCCCAGGCAGCCACCCTAAAGCACAGCCAACATTAGAGAGGGGTGGGTCTAAGAAAGAGGCTGCCTGCCCTTTAGGGCATCCCTCTGGAAATGCATGCCAGGGCCTCCGTGTCATTGCACACTCCCACCCACAACTTTCAGATCCTCCTTTTGTCCCACTGTGTTTGTCCCAACACTATGTCCTATGTCCGGGCCATTCCCACACCTGGGTGGTGAGCAGGTCTGTACTCCTGGGTAGGTCCGAAGAGTGCCGAGTCCAGAAAGAAATGTCTGTATGTTGCTTGAGGCTCTTAGTGTGAGTGTGTGTAACCCTCTGAGATGGCAGAGGTGTCTGGCTGTCTGGCTTTCCCAGAGGGGGAAGATGGGCTGAGGAATCAAAGGCTGGATCGCATGTGTGCTCTTCAGCTAAACTGTCTGAGCATGGCTTGATTTCCCAGGAGTATCTGCTGGGGGATCTTCCATTTTTCTTTTTGCTGGTGACTAGTCACTGCCTCTTAGAGTCAAGCAATCCCAGAATATGATGTATAGATGTCAAACTCCAGCTCAGAGCAGTGATTGGGTTATTCAGCTTTGAAGTGTAGAAGCCTGGTGGAAGCTTCCAGAACCAATCAACAGCCAGGAATACAGTGCCTCTCTTCCTAGACTATTTACCCTCATGTAACTTGGGCCACAGGTGTCTTGGCTTAATCACTAGCTGCCTGCCTGCCTGCCTGCCTGCCATCCCGTGGGTCCCCTCAGCAGTCATACCCCAGCTGATGCACAGCTGCTCATTTCCTGAGGTACTGTCATGGAAGCCATTGTTGAAATGAACTGAAGGCTTTCTTTCTCCTTAGAGTTTTTTTGAGACGGTCAGTCACTGGAGAATCTGTGCACTCCACTGGCCTTGAAATGCTATGTATCCAGAGATAGAAACAGCTACTACCTCAGAGGAACTCATAGACCTAAGGAGGGAGACAGCCAGGGACTCAGCTGACTGGAAAATGTGGCAGATTGTGATAAATGTGACAACAAAGACATAAATAACTTGTGTGGGACACACACCACATAGAGATCCCAGCAGACGTCACTGTAAAAATGGCATTTGGGTTGGAGGTTGAACTGTGACTAGGGACATTAGCAGTTATAGAGCCAAGATGGAAGAGAAAAGAGCAGCCAACTGTGACTGGACCAAACAGGGGATGAGGTTAAGTGTCTCCCAGTTAGGGATCAGGAACATCAGCTTCTGGTGACCTCCGTCCTCATTTTCCATCCATCACGGCCAAGATCATCCTTTGACACTCTCTTCCAACCTGCCTCTCTTTCTGATGGGTAAAGTAAAAATAAAGAATAGTACCATTGCTCACAGCTAAGCACTGAGAGAAGTACAGGGGTTACCATGGAAATGTTGATATTCGTCTGGTGGTAGATACACCAGTATATCAGTCCTGTGTTCAGCATAGGTTTTACCTAGCTACCATTGGGGGGGTGGGGGGGAGAAGAATTGTAGTGGCATTGTGAGGGTCCTAAGTCAACTTGTGCCCAAGCAAAGCAGCTAAATGGGCATGTTTGCTATTTACACCAGTATTGCCCAATGAGCATGTCTTGGAGATCAGCAGTCTCTGTAGGTGTGTGGCATCACCAACAGTTCCCATGGCTGGCCCTTCAGCCTGGTGAGGGGGGACTGCGTTCTCCAGCGAGAGACTGCAGAGCCACGTCCTTGTTCAACCTAGACCTGAGGAGAGGGGTCTTGACTGGTGGTAAGGACCAGGACCTGCAGCTTGCTCCTGGTCCTGTGTTTAATGCAGTCTGGTCCTCCTGCTTTCAGGCCTGGACTAACTCTGTTATCCCACAGTTAACTCCCAGTGGTGATGAGAGTTAACTGTTTTACACAGTTAACAGGTGTTACAATCATAACAGGTGACAGTGGTACAATCATAAGCAAAGTCAGAGCTCATGTTTACCAAATCATGTGGCCGTTGACCAAGAGCCAGTGAAGGACAACGCTAGAATCAGTCTCGGGTCTACAATTTGACGTCACTTTGCACTTTCAGCTGCTGTAGAAAGGGTAACTGTCTATTAATTGTTCGCACATTTGAAATATATTCCAAAGTGTTCTCACACTAAGAAATTACAATCACAGCTCACATTTACCATATTGACATGAAAAACATGCAGCTAGGCAAGTTACAAGTTTTAACTTACCTGTTCCCGTTAGATGAAATGAATGCAGTGTTGAATTGGTCAGTGAAATACACTCTAAACTTGCTACAGAAGTAGAGCAGTTGCACTGTAAGCCCAGAGCCTCACAGGTCACAAACTGCAGAGCTAGGCAGAGAGCTCGTCAGTACACATAACCTTAACATTATACAGTCTCTGAGAAAGTGCCGTAGCCTTGGCTGGTAGTCTGTCTTGGTCATCCGTTCGGGAATCCAATTTTTTCCTCTTGACGTGGCATATGTCAAACGTTGTAGCGAATGAGATGCAATTCAATTGAACAAGGCTACCCATCTCAAGAACCTCAGGCTCCAATTGAAAAGGGCTTCAGACATCAAGATTCCAAGTGAGTTTCCTTTGGGGAGTGAGAGGATGGTTGGGGTTTTTGTTTTGTTTTTTCGATACTGGGGATCAAACCTTGTGCATGCTGAGCGTGCACTCCCCCACATACCCCAGCCCCAAGTGAGTCTTACAGATGCAGAAGGCGGAGGGAAGAAGCAGACTGATATAGGGAGATGCTGACGTCCTGTCTGAATAGGATCTTAATGGGCTTGCCTCGACCTACAGGAAATGGCCAGGTAGGAAGCAAATGGGCTTGGGCCAGAGACAGTGTGTCACATGTCCAAATGTGCCAGCATGCATGCAAGACTGCATCTTGAAGTCCTGTGCCATCCCTGAGGGGCAGTTAGCCACTCTCAGTTTGCCCCGCCCTTTCTGCTTGGGTGGTAAAGAATTAATTATTCTGTGTGACAAAAGCTGAGGCTGAGATGATGCCTGTGATCTGCTTCACTGAATAAATAGGACAAGTGGAGCCAAGTGAAGGAAAACTGACTCTATCTTCTT
Source organism: Rhynchomys soricoides (assembly GCA_019843965.1). Lineage (NCBI taxonomy): Eukaryota > Metazoa > Chordata > Mammalia > Rodentia > Muridae > Rhynchomys > Rhynchomys soricoides. The sequence continues at coordinate 7,526,408 of JADRCH010000133.1, read as the reverse complement.
CCCAGTCAGGAGCAAAAAGTAAGCAGATAGGGCCTCACACACCCTAAAGATGTGTGGCAAGGTCCTGGAGCCAGAGCTTCTAACTCAGTGCTGAAAGGGGCCTCTTTGCTTACAGCAGTCTGTGAAATATGTTCTCACCCCTTTCCTTCCCCTCAGAAACTAACAAGTTGCTTCTCTGGTGTCTTCAGTCTGCCTCATATTGGTGTTAGGTGACAGAAAGCATCTCCTTCGCAAAGACACTGCCCAGGCATGATGAATGACAGCATCGGAGGGAACGGGAAATAGGTCAGAAGCAGTGCATGATGGGCTGATGGGGCAGGACAAGCATCCTACACATCTGCAGAGGCCTGGGGTCCTATTTGAGGCTTCTTTGTGGTTACAAGGCTGTGGAGTGGCCACAACTGGCTTCTCATACCAACTCTTACTGAAGACAGCAAAGTGTAGAGCTTGTCCTATGAAGATTTCCTGGGAAAACAGTTGGAAGAAGAGATGAGTTGGTAACACCTGCTGCTTGTGCTTTGCAGAATGGTCCTCCTTGGGCGGCACTGGTTTGTGAAGGTATCCCTGTATCTGGGGTTGACACCAGGAAGCTGAGAAGCATTTGTGTGTTGAGTTGTGCCTGAGGCTGGTGTACTCTAGAACCTGGCGTTTAGGTGATTCATGCTGATTAGGCCTGACACCTCACAGGGCCTGAAAATAAACCAATTTAGCTAAAACTCCTTCCCTATCCCACAGGAGGGCCAAACAGAAGAGCCGGAAGCAGAGGAGCAAGCCCATGACCAGCAGCCCCAGCAGCAAGAAGAGTACTGAACCGTCTCATCAGCTCTTGACACTTCCATCGTGTGTGGGGACTTTTCTTCCGGAGAATTGGAACGTGTGTGGCCCGGAGCACAGTAGAAGCCAGCTGTTCCCAACCTGTTCCCATCAACAGCGATCTTGCATCCGCCAGCCATTGCTCTTGGTTCCCACTTCCTCTGCCAAGGCGCATTAGCAGATGGCCATTCTGGTCAGCTCCCTGACAGGTCATAGGGTCACATACCTTCCACTTCACCACCTGGCTGCTTGAAACTGGTTCTACTCCTCCCTCATAACTATGTCCTGCCCCAACACCACCACCATCACCACCACCACTACCACCCCTTTTTATCCTGGTGTGAAACAATGGTAATTTGATATATGGTATTTATATTGGCATTTTTCAACCCAGTGTCAGTAGAGTCACGCGCATTTGTGGTGCTTTGATGTTTGCGAGTCCAACTTCCTCTCATAAATTTGGTCAGATAATTAATTGGAACAAAGGGAAACAGATATTTGATATGAAAGCCATATGACAGTAGCTTGTGTCATGGGGAAAACAGTTTCTCCCTGTACTCACAACACTAAAGGGGAAAAAAATGGATTCAGAACTATGACTTCAGGGCCCAGCAGTGTTGATAGAGCAGTGTATTAGACAACCACACAGTCGTTAGTTTTCAGACATTCGCTCACGGACAATACCATCTCAGCTTTGCCCTTGCTCCGTGTGTCCAGCCCCCCCCTCCTGGTTCTCCTATCATTTTCTTTCTCAGGGTCCTTTCTTTGGTGGGGGGTCCACTCCCCGAAAGATGTTGTCATTGGCAATCTGCAGTTGCAAAGGGGGTGGGGTGGTCTCAGAAGGCACGAGGCTTCCTGCCTCATCCCGCTTCCTCCTTGTAAGGGCTTCAACCCAAGTCCTCCAGTTCACATTAAGGAATCCATACTAAAGGGGAACTTGGGGGTGTGTACCCTACACGTCAGCCTTCTGCATCGTGTCAGTGCTGGCTGCCAAGGTCGGAAGCGAAGACTTGATGATAGCAACTGTGGCCGCACACACCACCAATGACTCCCATCACCTTCTGGAGTAAGAACTCCACCCTCTCTGTAACAAGGGGCCCTCCTTGTCACTGACATTTGCTAAACCATGGCAATTCATAAGTGGGAAACATTAGTGAATTGAAAGCATTCCTTGTTTTTAACTAATATTTGCACATTTTCTTAGTCTCCTTCCTGATGGTCGCCTGTCGTCCCCTTTTGACAGATGGTATTCTTTCCTAACTCCCTCCATTTTAGCTTTAGGTTTGCTGTCACTGGTCATATGGCCAGCAAGTGCAGAGAAAAAACAAATGTGCCCTCCCCACCTTCTACTTAAAAAAAAAAAAAAAAACTCAAAATAAATTTCTGAATTATGCATCATAAAGCTTTGAAATTTCTTTATGAATTGATGGGATACTAACCTTAAATTCTAGAGTTGAACCTTTGCACCGAGAGAAAGCTTTCCAAAATAAACCTTCGCAGCAGCATTGTATGTAACTGAGGCCCATGTGGAAAAGATGGCTTGTATTTTTGAAATGATCACAACACACTGTGCAGAAGTGGACAGATGTTCCATGGCATTTGGTTCTCCTTCCTTCTCTCTCCTGCTCACTCAGCCCTGCAGCACAGCGCATCTCTCTGAGGCTGGAAAGCCTCTCCCCTCGCAGTGACGTCCTCCCACACCTGGCCACAGTAGTGGCTGTGCTTCACACAGCATCAGGTTTCATGGTTTGTGGCTCTCCTGAGCCTTTCTTATTCACTCGCTTTGTTTTGGTTTTTTTAATGGCTGTTATTAAGAGGTACAAGAGCAGCTATTCACAGACACTTGGGTGGTCCCTGGACCTGCCCAGGATAACTTTATAAGGCTAGGGGATCCATGACCACACGTCTATGAATGGGTACCAGGGAGTCAGGATCTTCTCCCAGTGGTTCTTGCTGGACACACTGTTCCTCTCCACCTCCCTGGAGACCTACTGGCCACATGTCTGAAAAGAATGTTCCCCAGCTAGTGTACTCCATTCTCCTTCCTAGTGGCTCAAGCCAGACCATCCATTTAGAGAGAAGCTGTACCTCCTGTTCGCGTGTCCATCTTAAATAACTTGTGAAGTGCTATGTCCCAGATAGTGCCATAGATGCTTTGGGAAATCATTCGCAGCTATTTCCACCCCTGCCTCTGGGCACCAACCATTCATGGATGGTGGAACCCATTCATTCTCTTAGTATTTAGGGCACACAGTCCTCTAAGTCCTAGCCCAGCCACAGAAGATCACATTAGGTCCAGAGGCATCCCAGCATGGATCCCTGTTCCTCCCTCTCAAGAAGTTGATTTTTTTCCCTCAGTTTCCCCACACCCACTGTTGGCTGGTAGTGCATCCATTACTACTGTCAGATTGGAAGTGATCGAAGCAGGGGATGAAGAGAAGGCTACATTCTGAGTAGAGAAGCAGGAAAAAAAGTGTCCAAAAGACAAACACCCTGAACTGAGAGAAGTAAACTCCAGAAGGGAACCAAGATTTCCTCCCTTTCCTGGTGAGTGTGTCCATTATTCCGTTAAGGTTTAATATGCATTCAGATTACTTTTACTAAATAGTACACCATAAAGCTTTTGTTATATATTAAATGTAAACTGAAAGGAATGTAAACATATGTATTGTTAATTATAAATATTGATAAGTAATGGCGTAATAGATGAAGAGGTCTTATTCAGATGCATCATGTTCATTTTACATTACCCACCTATTGTCGCATGGTAGGATAGCCTTTTGTCTCTGAATATGTGAATAACTTGACTTGCGTTGATCTTTTTACATATTTAATAAAAAAAAAATATATGTTAAAATCTGCCTGGACTTACAGATTCTTCCATTCTTATCCGAATGGTTATCTTTCCAGTGAGCACTTGTCTGTGTAACAGGATGTCTGTGTGGATTCACAGATCAATCCATACTTCATTGCTGACTCACACAGGGAAGAGACTGTTTCCTCATATGTGTTGATGGATAAGTATTTTAAAAAGAAGTACAGATTCTTACTTGAAATCAAATATAACTATAATATCTTAGAATTTACGGTTGCTACAATTGTACCAAGTGCCATAGCTAAGGTTACTGTTGAAGTGATGAAACATGACCAAAAGCAACTTGGCAAGGAAAGGCTTTATTTGGGTTACAAATCTTGAATCATATTCATTGAAGGAAGCCAAGACAGGAACTCCAATGGGGAAGGAACCTGGGGGCAGGAGCTGATGCAGAGGCCATGAAGGAGTGCTGCTTACTGGCTTGCTTCACATGGCTTGCCTGCTTTCTTATAGAACTCAGGACCACCAGGCCAGGGATGGCCCCACCCACAATGGACTGGGCCCTCTCCCATCAGTCACTAGTTAAGAAAATGTCCTGCAGACTTGCCTACATGAAGCACTTTCTCCATTAACGTTCCCTTTTCTCAAATGACTATAGCTTGTGTCAAGTTGGTATTGTAAGTTTCATTCCTCTAGAGAACACTGACTAATACTAACCTGGAAGTTTTCCATCAGAAGGAATAAGCTCTTTGTATGCTGTGGTTCTGCCACTCCCATTGATTGCTGAGTCTCAACAGTGATTTAGCAACTTAAGCTATAGATGGAATACAGAACTTAAAACTATTGAAATGAATGGAAAAAAAAAAAACATACTAAAATTGGCCCAGCGGAGAAGGGAGTTCCTGAGGCACCAAGGTCAAAATATGTAAGAAACCAATGACAGAGAAAGGTAGAAAAGAAGCCCCTTTGAGCTCAGGTTACCCGCAGCAAAACAGAACATATGCAGGATGGGGATTAGGGGGGATTAAGATCTCCACTGTCAGAGAAAGCAGATGCTGTGGACATGAGCAATGAGGAACTCTTTGGGCACAGAGCCTTTGACCTCAGACCTACCCAAGCTCTCTGGACACACTCTTATAAGCAGCATGGTGGACCCAACTGAAGTTAATAAGCCTGACTGGCTTTTTATTTCCTCCGAAAGAAGATGTGACGTCTCTTCAGGTTGCCAAATTTTAATCTCAGAATCAGGTTTCTTGTAATGTTTTGAACTCCTTTATCAAGACTGATATAAATTCTGTGTTTCTGAAAACTAATGACACATTAATATACCTTTAAGTGTATGAATTATCAGTAGAAACCAGCCCAAGTCCTGTGTGCTCTTCCAGAGAATTACAGGCTAAGTGTACACTTCCTCCAGAGCAGTAAGTAACCTCATACTTTCACACTGTAGCCTGCCTCGGGACTGGAAGGTCGTCTATACAAAACGAAAGGTTTTAGAGGTAGGTTTCCAAGGTGGAGTATATAGCTCAACTCTAGAACACTTACTTAGAGGGTTTGAGGACCTAGGTTCAATCCCCAGGAACTGATTTCTCTCGGTAAAAGGTTTGCAACTCTGACCTATGAGTGAGCCTATAGGAATTAAGAAGTACTGGAAAATCCACGTTTATATGTGCAAAGTTTCCCTTGATCTCTTCCAGTGTGATATAGTTATTAGACAAATGTACTGTGACCCCCACTAATGCCCCCCAAAAAACAAATAAAGTGAGCTATGTTAGTTTTTACAATTTTTTGCAATAATAACATAAATAAGTTTATTTTCATATTTAATTATTTTTGTTGTTATTGTTATCATTATTATTGAGACAGGATCTTACTCTGTAGCCTTGGCGGGCCTGAAACTCACTATATAGACCAGAATTCACAGAGATCCACCTGCCTCTGTCTCCCGAGTGCTGGAGTTACAGACACGTGCCAGCATGTCTGGCCTTGTATATCATCCTCGTCTTCAGGGTGTAGGTAGCACAGCACACATGGAGGTCAGAAGACAACTGTCAAGAGTCAGGTTCTCTCTGTCTGCCATGGATTCTGAGAATAGGTTCAGGCTATCAGGCTGGCATAGCAGATATCTTTGTCTTCTGCCATCTCCCCAGCCCCTCCTTAGTTTCTTATAGGTTAAAGTATGTTGTAACTTTAGTTTTTTCAAACCCTATCTTTAATGATGGTTCTTGAACACTTTAACCGCCCTTGTAGCCCGCCATCCACCAGAGGCAGTGGGAAAGAAAGGTCACAGGGGATGTGGACCTGTTTAGAAAGGTTGTTCGGAGCAACGCCTGTCTGTATTGTCTGGAAATCAGCGGTTCAGAGGCAGCTCGTCGATCCACTCGCAAACACTTCACAGATATAACAGCAGTCCAGTTAGGTAAGAGTCAGGTTAGCAAGGAGCAACAAGACCTAGCAGAGACAACCAGGCCTCAGCCTCTGCTCCAGTCAGCAGGAGGGACCCGGATGAACGCTGGGAGAAGTCCTCAGCTGCGCCTCTCTCAGGGAAATGTAGATCAGCTAAGGTGAAAGAGCCACAAGCATTGCACAGCTAGCTGTATCAGCAAGCCCAGCTCTGTCTCCGGCACTCCGTGGAGTCCTGTTTATATTCTCCAAGCATCATGTGTCCTCCATGTGCCTTGCCTCAGCACGTGCATCCAATCAGCCCGAGTCCAAGGAGTCCCAACAAATGGAGTCCAACTGCTCAGTGTAAGGCGGACCAATACATGCGTGTCGTTAGCAAAGACTCCCTTATCACGTGTCCTTTCTCACGCTTGCTTTAGCAGAACATCCTCTCTCCTGTGTCTGCTTCAGTGAAATGTTCCTTCACGAGTCTGCCTTAGCCTTTCACCTGTGCCCACTTCAGGAAAACACTCCTTCACATGTTTGCCCCAGCAAAACACCATCCCACACAAGTGACTCTCCAAAGAACTCTTAACTTTCCACTTCAGGATGTCAAGACAGACTCACGGATGTCATAGACGATGTCCAGGCACACTAGCCTGAAGAACGTGTGAAAGAGAATGCCAATTTGAATTTTACCTGGGAACTTTGTTTTCAGTTTTATTGAGAGAATCGTTCTGAAGTGAGAGGATGCTTCCCTGTTGCGGCTTCTACTGAGGTTTGCTGGCCAAACCCCTTTACTGGGAGCCACACAACACAGCTTCTGTCTGAAAGAATGAGAGTAGAAAGGGACCAAAATATGAGAGATACTCACCCCCTTTTTTCCTTCTCTACTTTTAGAACCCTCCTGTGGCCTTCTGTTGGTTGTCCCTGTTTTTACTATCAGCCCATATTTGGACCAACAAAAACTGCCGTCATAAAATGAGGTTAGTCACAGGCTAGACCTGCCTTCATAGGACAAGCAAGGTGAGAAGCCAGGTCTACATGGAAGCTAAATGTCCACAGAGCCAGGGTGAGAGTGGACACTTGGAAGCATCGCATAAAGACACACCATCCACACAAAAGAGGCAACCTTGTCAAGTTCCTTCCCTGTCATGTGACTGCTCCAGAAAGCCTATGTCCTACAAACCAAAGGAGAAGCTGGAGGCTGCATCACAGATAGTGCCTGTTGGCAGGCACAGTTCTTAGAGGAAAAACACATACAGCCTCGTGTGTTGGGACACCACTTTGGAATCTCCCCAAGAAAGCACAGTTGGTGAAAATCACCATGTTCAACCTTCAGTTCTCTTTAGTTTTGCTTTGTAGGGCAGGTAGCCACAGCCCATGCTGCCCTGGAACTCACTGTATAGACCAGGCTAGACAGGAGCTCACAACAATCCTCCTGCCTCAGTCTCCTATGGGCTGAGATTACAGCATAAGCAACCATGCCCAGCTTAAAAACTGAACGTCAAGTATGAAGGTAGACCAGCAGACAGAAGCAACTTTTTCTCCGAGAACCGTGTCACTGGTTCCTGTGTCCTGTGGTAGCAACGGGAAGAGGAGTTCTGGACAGAGCAAGTTCAGGTTACCTGCCTCAGGTAGGAGAGAACACCAGCCCTTTACACTGTTTTGTTGGGTTTTGTTTGTTTTTTTTTTTTAAAGCAGCATATTATACACAATTAAAGCAGAGAGGAGGGAATGGAAGAAGAGAGGGTCGAGACAAAACCGAAAGCAAAGTTCGTAGTTCTGTAGACACCCCATCCCCTAGACTCTCCCGGGACTGATGGGAACACAATCCTGAGTTTCCAAGTAGCCAACACAGTCAAGATGACATCATCACTTAATTAAGTGTCCATCAGAGCTGGGGAGTAGCTCAGTTGCTAAAGTGCTTGCCTTGCAAGCTGGGCATAGTTGCATGAGCTACTAATCTCAAGGACATGGAGATAGGCTGGTCCCTGGAGCTCACAAGCTAGCCAGGCTAACATATGTGACAAGTCCCAAGCCATGAGAAACCATGTCTCAAAGAAAAAGAAAAAAGTGGTTGGCTCCTAAGGAACACCACTCAAGGTTTTCCTCTGCCCCCACCCCACCCACACCCTCACTATCCTGAATGTATCAATAAGGACGCTAATGCTAAGGCCTGAAGGATTTCCGCATAGCTCCTACTATGCACATACACAAATATGCACTCACATACACACACACACACACACACACACACACACGCATACATATGTATATACATAAACACATACACATGGGTACACACACACACACACACACACACAATCCATGAGATAAGCATATATCATTGAGCACACTGATGCTAAGGCCTGAGGGATTTCTGCATAGCTCCTGCTAGATGCCATCCTAAAGTGACTTAGGGAGCCTGACTTTCAGCACAGAGAGGGACTGTCCCAGCTAATCCTAGTGGCACAATGACAAGATGCAGTTCAGTAGGATGCAGTCTTTCAGTGACCAACTGGGCATGTAACAGCTCCTGGGAACTGGCTTGCATCCCAGAACAAAGAAGTTGTCAAGGGTGGAGGAGAGGACCAGCCCTGCCTACTGCTTGCAGTGTCAGTGCGGCTACAGTGTGAATGGCAGGGTGTAACCTTATGTGGCCTGACTAACTAGAGGGCAAATGCTGAATGCTGCTGATTAAGGGACTTGTCTTCCCCAGAAGTCCACAGACTTAGGAGTGGAGCCTGATGCTGGAGATCCAGGCCAGGCAGGCCACCTCCCAACCTGGGGAGGAGGGAGGGACAGTCCCAGGCAGGCCACCTCCCCATCCTGGGGATGAGGGATGGACAGTCTCACAGAGACTGGCTTACTAGAAGCATAGCAAGCATGAAGCTTCTGGGAAGTTTGTTTCTGTTTGTTTGGTATTTCAGTGTAAAACAATTGGCTTTTAACCTTAGAAGTCTTAAAAGAAGCCCAGGGTAGAACTCAGTGGTAGAGCATTTGCTTAGCACGTGCAAGTCCCGAGATCATCATCCTCAGCATCAAACAGTTAAGTTAAATTAATTCTGAAAGCCAGTCCTGGAGAAAATTCTCTGACAGCTGGTGAGTTTCCCAAGTCTAAATGTGAAAGGAGACTGGGAGATAGCAAACCATGATGTATCTTCAAAACCACTCCACCGTGCAAACTGGCTTCACACGTGCTATCTGCGCAGAGGAGGCAGAGGAGGAAGTGTGTGACTGGACTCCTCACAGCTACACCACTTCTAGCTGAGTCGTTTCAGTCAACTGCTGTCCATCCTTCCTTTCTTCATTTTTAATTTTCATTACATTTATTTATTCTGGGGGGCAGGACATGCATGCCCCAGTAGGCACATAAAGGTCAGAGGACAACTTTCCAAGAGTCACCTTTCTTTTTCCATGTGGGAAAAAATTAGGTCCTTGTGCGGGGTGGCAAGCACCCTTACCATCTTGTAGACCCTGTAAGTGTGATTTTATATTGTATACCCATCTTACACAGATGTTTTGAAAAGCAAATCAAAATGATATACATAGAATACTTTGCATGGAGTAGATAAGAAGTAATAGCTATCTTCAGTAACCCTGCTTCAGCAGGAGTCCCATGAGGGAGATAACATATAATGTTGTTATATTACTCTACTTTATAAATATCACATATGTATTAATAGTGCTCTATTACCCTTGTGCCAAGCATTTCAGCGCTGTTCCAGTCTGCAGCTGGCACAGCCCCAGGCAGGGTGTGCTAGTCACATGACCCTAAAAGGGCCTCTCACCCAAGAGTAGTATTAGGAACCCAGAAATCTCATGGTTTGAGCCTCTACACTAAGTGATTAGATGTTCTCCCACCCGCCTCATTCTGTGTGCTGAGCATCAGAACCTTCAAGGTGGGAGCTTAAATCTAAAGGCTGGAAGGGCAGGGAGCCTCAAGGAAGGATGTGGTGATCAGGAGTCAAACATAAACCTGTTCTGAAACAGAAAGGTAAAAATGGCCACCACCGAAGAGCAGACCCTCGGGAAAGAACCAAGGAGTATTTTAGCTTTGACTTTCTAAGTGCAGTCAAGCCCCTGGCTTACAGCCAGCTCACCTGCCTGTTCCATGCCCAGCTCCACCAGCCCGCAACTGAGCATCGAGCCATGAGACAGCCCTTCAGCGTGGACCCCGAATGGGCACTGCCCAGCTATGTCATGGGGCCAGGGGGAAATTGAAACACGCCATCGGCAACCACAGGCAATTATGGAAGCATGATGATTATGAAGGGCAGATTGTATTTTGATGCTTGCACAGGCATCATGCAAAAGGAATGCAGTTGCTGTAATAGACGTCAAGTGATTCAAGCCTATCGCTCTAGTAAGCTTCACAGAATATAAAGGAGAGAATCAGACCTCAGACCTCATGATTTCTGAGTTACCTTGAAGGGCTAAGACATTCTCATTCCTAAAAGCAATGCACCAGAAGAACGGCTTTGAACTACATGCTCCTTTCCATCCACTCCCAGACTACATTGAAAGGCCGTGTGTTGGCCACACAGACTATGCCTTGACTGTGACACCAGTTTTGAAGCAGTAATGCCCTTCCCCAGCCTTTCCAATGGCTTCGCATGACTGGGACTGAAGAGCCAAGACAACACTGAACCAGAGACGGAACTTTGATGTCAAACTCATCTGGCCAACGCCCTTCTGCACAGATGATTAAGTCACCATGTGTCAAGGTGGCAGGGAGGCGCCATAGGCTAAAGAAAGCTCATTCAAAGTTGCCATTATCTATAAAAACTTCCTCTTCCTGCCCTGCTGTCCCCCCCAAACTTCCTCCTGAAAACACCTTCCTTGTACTGAGGGCTGGGAAACCTGGGCTCCATCCAATGACGAGGTTATAGGAAATGTGTCCTTGGAATAAACGTTTTTCATTTGTTGTAATTTAAAAACCAGCTTTGGGTCACTTAAAGCACACCCTTTACCAGACACACTGTTCTCTTATAACACAGAAATCATATTCCCTACCTCCCTCTGTACTCCCAACTTGTAAACACTGGAGAAGAGAGACTAGCCATTGGCTCATACATCAGGATACCGGCTCTTGGTAAAGCCTGGTGAGATCCCACAGCACACTGCTGTAGACACAGTGGGAATCTGGTGATAGTTATGGGTTCAGTGTGTCCCCCCAAAGTGTGTGTTACCAACTCAATCCCAACACAGGTAGAGAAGTGAGGCAGTCCTAAGCATGAAGGTTTTAGTGCCCATCATGAAAGACTTTGAAGATTATATATATATATATTTATTAGCTTACAGTGTTTTAATCATGATATGATGCAGCCACCTCACCCTTAAAACTCCACAGCCTCCAAAACTATAAGAAATAAATACCCAGGACCCCCAAGATAGCCCGGAGAGTAAAGGTGCTTACTGCTAAGCCTGACAACCAGAGTTCAACACTGGGACCCACACAGCAAAAATAAAGAACCAACTCTTGCAAGCTGCCCTCTGACCTCCACATATGCACAGACACAAATTAATTAATTAACTAATTAATTATCACTTTTAAAATAGAAAGAAAAGAAATATCTGGGTTTTGTCACATGTCTCATCTCAGTCATTTCTCAGCCTCTCAGCTGAGACCAAGTTTAGTCAGATGTGCAGTCCTGGGTGTTTTATAAAGGTTGAAGACAGGCTCAGAAATTAGTGGTCTCTCTCCAACACTCCCCACATGTTCTCAGTGATCCTACTAAGTAGCCCAGTAGATGAGGCCCCATCTCTGCAGTCTGTCTACGTTTCATGTTAGTTCCTAAGTCTTATGCATGCTCCTCACTGAAACACAGGGATTACAGCAGTATCCCTAACATGTGCTGAAGGCCTGGTTCATAATAAGTGCTCCATAAAAGCTGTATTCATGAGTCAGGTGTGGTGGAGCATGCCTTTAATCCCAGTACCTAAGAGGCAGAAATAGGTGGGTCTCTGTGAATTCAAGGCCAGCTTTGTCTACAGAGTGAGTTCCAGCCCAGTCAGAGCTGTACAATGAGACTCTATCTAAAAAACAAACAAACAAAAACAAAAGTTATGTACAAGAACACACACAGTGTATAGTTATTCATTTTTAGCGAGATTATTTCCTTAATTATTATATGAAACTTTTGCTTCCAAGCACCCATCCAGACTATCTGTTTGGCTGAGCAGCTAAACCTTAGAGCCTAGCACACTTAACTGACACAATAGGCATACAAAACCCCAATGAATGAAAAGAATCCTTGTGTACCCTGTCAGGGAGAGTTAGTAAAACAGTGGCTGCAGAGTTTAGCAATTCACTTACCAGTGTAGTTAGTACTTGCTACGTCCACCACTAGCAGCAGCTGTGATTGATTAGTGGCAGCAGTGGGGACCTGGTGTTGTCTCTCTCCATCCCTAGCTAAACAAACGGAAGTGTGACATGAGAAGGAGAGCCATTCAGTGAGTACTACACCACTGCTCCCTTTCAGATCCGTCCCACCACCATTTTCGATTCTAAACACCTCCTCTCCTGCTAACTGACCTGCCTTCCACACAGCCAGACTCTTGGCTTACATTTAACTCCCAGAAGAACAAAGCAGCCTCTGATTCACTGAGAAGTGATGAGCTATGATCTCAATGTTGAGCAAAGGAAATCTCTGGATCCACACATCCTACCTAAATGGTTTCTTCTGAGACACCTGGGACTGAAGGTCCCTGGTCAGCTTCTGCTATCCACGAAGGAAAAGAAGCTGGTGAGATGGCCCATTAGGTGAAAGCACTTGCTGCACAAGTTTGATGCTCTGAGGGCTTGAGTTTTAATCCCTGCAGCCCACCATAGAAGGAGAGACGTGACTCCCAAAGCTGTCCTCTGATCTCCACAGGTATGGCGCCATGGGACACCCACACCTACCTCACACATATCATGCATATCACACACATACAACACACACACACACACACACACACACACACACACACTAATAAATAAAATAACATAAAAAGTATTTAAAAGAAGACAGCAGCAGCCCACATGTCAGTCAGGCTGAGGCAGCTAAGCCACCAGCACATTCCATGTGAGCACTGCTGTTGAATCTCTTCCTACTGGGGTACTGTTTTCAGGTGGAACCATTTGGTCTGTAAATTTAATATGCCCAGCCTTTGGCAATATTGAGCATTTATCAAAACTCAATTTGCCAAATAAAAACAAAAGAAAGGGAAGAAGCCACAGCAGAGGTTCATGTCAGTGTTATTTGCTGGAAATCCATTTTGCCCTCCATGAACACTGAGAAAGAAATTTGACTTACACCAGAGAAAAATGACCATCTAAGAGGTCTGAATAGGGCAGATGAAATCATTATGGGGAAAGAAATGAAGTACAGCTGACTCTGTGCATGGAAGGCAAGCATCACGATTGTTAAAAGCTACACTTTATCATAGGTTAACGCTTAGAGACGGAACCAATTCTATCAACAAATATTACAGGGCAGTGTTTAATTTAGACTTTCCTTATATAAAACCTCATGACTAAACCCAAAAGGTCATGAACCAGAAACACAAAATGCCAAGTCAGAAAAAACATAGCAACCTTCTACTCAATGTTTCTCACAAAGTGACCCTGAACCTTTGCAGTCCCTAAGTGCCCTCCACTGAATCTTTGGAACCCAAATTTGTCTTCATGGTGATCCAAAGATATTATTTACCTTTTCCACAACTCTTTCACAGGTACACAGTACATCTTTTCTACATCTACATGTGGGGGGAGGTGGGGTATCCCAGCAAACAACCCAGAAGCTGACACAACAGTCTGTCTGGCAGGGAGCACACTCCCAGTAGCTGCAGACAACCAGGTTGGGACTAGGAGAGAAGCTATTGCATCCTGGGTTGGATAGCAGATGCTGAAAGCTGAGATGTCCTGCAAACTGCTGCGAAGGTGAGGAGTCAGAACCAGTGGCGCTCAAAGGACACTATCATTAGGACAAAACAGCAAGCAAAGACTGGGAAAGGATCTTCACTAACCCTACATCCAATAGAGGACTAACAATCAAAATATACGAAGAACACAAGAAGTTAGAATCCAAATAACCCAATTAAAAATGGGGTATAGAGCTTAAACAGAGACTTCGCAACAGAGGAATCTTGAATAGCTGAGAAGCACCTAAAGAAATGTTCAACATCCTTACTCATCAGGAAAATGCAAATCAAAACAACCCTGAGATTCCACCTCACACCAATCAGAATGGCTAAGATCAAAAACTCAGGTGACAACAGATGCTGGCGAGGATGTGGAAAAAGAAGAACACTCCTCCATTGCTGGTGGGATTGCAAGCTGGTACGACCTCTCTGGAAATCAATCTGGCAGTTTCTCAAAAATTGGAAATAGTTCTACCTGAGGACCCAGCTATACCACTCCTGGGCATATACCCAGAAGATGCATTTCCGGAGCAAGGTAGAATAGCACAAGAGGAACTCCATACAATTTATACCAGTGAAGACTCCTAGTAATGGGGGACAAGGAACCTGAGCCAGCCATCCTCTGTACCCTGCCAAGGCCTCAGATGGGGAGACTGGAACACCAACCCAGCCACCAAACCTCCCACCTACATCTGCTTGTTGTGCTGTGACCAGAGTCTAACATAATCATCATCAGAGGGACCAGAGAGACTTCATCCAGCAACTGATGGGATCAGATGCAGAGTCCCACAGCCAAACATTAAGGTGAGTTCAGGGAGTCCTACAGAGCAGAGAAAGGATGGGAGGAGCCAGAGGGATCGAGGACACCACAAAAACAAGGCCCACAGAATCAACTGACTGGGACTCAAGTGGGCTCACAGAGATCGTGGAGCCTGTATGGTTCTGGCCTAGATCCTCTGCATACACATTATGATTGTGAAGCTAGGTGTTCTTGTGGGATTCCTAACAGTGGGAGCGGGGGCTCTCTGACTCTTTTGCCTGCCCTTTGGACACTTTTTCTCCTACTGGATTGCCTCCTCCAGCCTTGATGTGAGAATAGATGCCTGGTCTTATTGGAGCTTCTTATGCTGTATTTGCTTGATGTCCCTTGGAAGGTCTTCTCATTTCTAAGGGCAGGTGAAGGGGGTAAATCTGGAGGAAAGGGAGTGGGGTGGGGAGAGGGTGAGGAAAAGAGACTGGAAGGAAGGGCGGGAACTGCAGTCAGGATGTAATATATGAGAGAAGAATAAATAAAAGGAAAAATGTCAGCTCCTAGCTGGCGGGTCCAGGTGAGAGGAGAGAACCCGGTCCAGCCAAGTCTATCCGGGGCTGAATGGGATGGCAAGTGTCTGCAACCAAAAAGAAACACACCAGGACGGGAGTCTTGTCGAAGCAGGAACTCAACTTTAATGTAGCAATTTCTCTCGCTTATATAGAGAAGGCAAAGAGGGTGGGCACTTAGGTATGGGGAGAGATGACGTAGGAGGTGGGGAAGGGGAAGGCGTGACCGACAGGGCCAATGGCATAGCTCTACGTCAGCAATGATTGGGTAGAGGGAGGGCCAAACAGGTCTTGCTGAGTCACTCCTATGAAAAAGTGACTGAGCCAGGTCTCAGAACTCGAGCCAGGCTCTGCTTTGTCCCCAAAGGCTCAAACCAGGGTCAGAATGGGGCCCAAGACTACCATTTCCCGGGACCCCACCCTCATGCCCTCGGGACAATGGGAGGAGGAGAAAACCCTCAGTGCATGCCTTCGGGGTCCAGTTCCAAGCCCTGACCCAGAGCTGCCACAGTCACTGCTGAGAACCTGGGGCCCCTGCACCCCCACTCCTATGGCTGGGGTAGCCCCAGGCTGCATGCTGTGCTCCCCTCTGTGGGCCAGGGAGGTGCGCCCCATGGTCGTCAGTGGCTCCTGCTCCTCTAAAGAGGAAGCCGGGGCGCTCTCTTCCCCGTGCCATTGCCAGCTTGAAACCTGGGGCCCTGCCGCCCCTCAGACGAGGTTCGGAGGGCCGTCACCATGGAGACGGCCATGGTCTGGGCAGTGGAAGGGGACCGGCTCCAAGGGCTGCCCGCTCTAGCGGCACCGCTTTGCTCACGAACTGCAGCACAGCCCCGAGCGCAAGCAGCACAGCTGTGCTGCTCGTGATGCAGAGGCGGGAGGCGCCGCCAGAGGTCCCACATCAAAACAGAGGGTCCGTGACTCTGAAGGAGAGCTGGAAGAGAGATATGTGAGAGTCTGGAAGGAAGACAGGGAAGGAAGAGATACTGTATTGTAATCTCAGAAATTAAGCATGTGTGGAAGACAAGGGGGGGGGTATAATTTGGCTCACAGTTTCATGGAATGTTAGACCATCATGGTGGAAAGAACATGACAGAAGGAGCAGCTCAATTTATGTGGGCGGAAGTGCAAGGCCACATCATGGTGACAAACAGGAAGAAGAAAGTGAGACCAGAAGCAGGCCCAGCTAAAAACTTCCAAGGCCTCCCTTACCGACATACTTCTGCCAGCCAGGACCTACATCACAAAGATTCCACAACTCTCAAGACAGCACCACCTGCATTCAGACCAGGCATTCAAACACATGATCCCGTGGGGAATGGTTCACAATGAAACCATAAGAATCTTCTGAATATATACAACTTTAAATAAGACCCCAAAACTACAACACACTCTGAGACAACTGTAACTACCTCAACCCTGTGAGGCATGGCCTGCTATTGCCAAAGACAGATAGCTACGGAAATAGGCAGTGTCGAAGATGGCCAAGCTAATCAAAGCAATTTTGGTTCAAGGACTCAGACCATCACTTAGGAAGAGCATTTGTCAGAAATATGAACTGCTGGAGCCTTGTGACCTTTTTCCACACTATAGAAAGCATGCCAGATATGAATATAAACCTGAGATGCCTGACCAACATGCCACAAGGAATAAAGCCACCAAAAGAAGGAACAAGGTGTGAGACGCTAAGGGAAGCAAAGCTTCCCACAACCTCTTTAAGATCCTCTTTCGATCAACCTTGCACACACTCACACAATCATATACACCCTCACACACACAGACACATACTCTCACACACACACAAACATAAACTCTCTCACACACTCATACACACACACACACACCAGATTTCTTACTAATTCTCAGAAGACTGATATACTTTCATCTTTGCTACACAAATGTCTCTTAGCTAAATCTGACCTAACAAAACCATCACAGTCCTTGCTGTTGACAACATCTTGCTCTCCCTGTTTGCTGTTATTTCCTCTCTCACCTCTGACCTCCCACCACCTACTAGACAAGGTGAAAGTCCATAACACACGTGAGAAGAGAGAATGCAGAGGCTTGGTGTTGCCTTTACCCCACGTTCCTGCCCCTTGTTCCACAAATGCTCTAAGCCCAGCTAGGAGCAGCCATCCTTCTCAGAAAAAATGTTCTTCTCTGGGCAGAGGACCCACATCAAGCAAAACTTCAGAGATCCACAATGCTAGTGAGTTTCCCATCTGCTATTCTAGTTGAGACTGCTCTCAACAGCAGCCAAGTATTTTCCTCATCAATACATTCTGTTTACCTTGTTTTGTCTATCCTGTCTTATAAATGATGTGTAGAGTCTGGCCAAAGGCAAGGGTGCTTAGAGACTTGGGCATGACAATCAGGAGAAATCAATTACAAACTGTACCAAAGTAAAAATTATAGAAATAATAAAGTTCTTTACCAGATACACTAAGTTGCTGCCCACAATGACAGAAGCATCATTGACACAGTAAATGTTGTCATTAGTATAGTTCACATTAAAAGGACCAGCTTATATGGGTTGTTTGAGTATTTTAAAATCAAATGCCTACCATTCCTAAAGAGCACATGGTAGAAACTTTAAATGTCAAAGACAATCTCAATACCAAAACAATAATGATGTTAAATGTTGTTTCCCACAGACTGTTGATTCTACACATCATAGCTATGTGCCACATGTAACACTGGCACATTCACTGGTACACAGCAGAAGAGCCATGAAAAGAACTTCAATCTGCTTATTAATAGCTTTACAGATACTGCCTGTACTGAGAGTACTGAGCTAGATGCTACAAGTGTCTGTGGAAGTCATGACCGGCCATCCATTCAAGCTATTACTACCTTGACTAAACCCCTGTTGTGGAATGCAGTCCTTGGGGCAGAACATGGTCATTACCCTCTTGAACTTTCAGCAGCTGTAATTACTTGTATGAGACCTGAAGAAGACTGGACACATTAACTTCCTACCGTAAAATAGAGGAGGGGATCACAAGACCTTGCTCCTCCCAAAGGGTGGCTAGTTAACAATTGTTAGTAGGATGAAACTCTTGAGGCCCCTCCCCTTCCTGATACATAGGCAGTTAAGAGTTGCTAAGTGTGATGGTTTGGATATGCTTGGCCCATGGGAAGTGGCACTATTCGAAGGTGTGACCTTTTGGGAGAAGGTGTGGCTTTGTTGGAGGAAGTATATCATTGTGGGGGTGTAGTTTGATGTCCTATGCTCAAGCTCCACCTAGTGTAAAGGAACCTCCCTCCTGGCTGCCTGAGGAAGGCAGTCCCCTCCTGACTGCCTTTGGATCAAGACATAGGACTCTCAGCTACTCTATTACCAAGTAAGCCTGCATAAAGCCATACTTCCCACCATGACAATAATTGGATAAATTTCTGAGACTGTAAGCCAGGCCCAATTAAATGTTTTCATTTATAAGAGTTGCTTTGGTCAAGGTGTCTCTTCACAGTAATAAAACCCTAAGACACTGAGGAAAAGAGATAATTTTTTTCCTTCAATAATGTACCTGCCCGTAAGTTGTCCATGCCCTTCCTGTGATGAACCCCAATTAAGCTTATTGGTTCGCCAAACAACACTAGGGTAGAATCATTTGTCATTGGTGCCTTATATAGGATGAATGAGCATTTGTCTCCTCAGGAAAAGTTCACATAATACATGCAGTTGCCTGGATGCATGCCAGAATGATGCCAGTCACCTGGCTGCTTTGACCAGCAGCTACTACATTCCAGAAGCAATATTCCATCTCTGGACATCTCTGACCATGCCATGATTAGTCATAAGTACAGAGCACAAAAATCTGGGGTGCCTGAGGACATATGTATGTGTTTATTTTCCTCAGTAACACAAATAAATTTAAATGTCTATAGTCACATAAATCTAAAGGGAGCTTACTTTGTGACAGGTATTTTTAGAATATAAGAACATATCACTAGGGCACCATATACAAAATGGACCCAAATTATACAATGGGTATTTTCATCTCTTAAATAAACTTACTACTAAGCTGAAATAAAAACTTGGATAGTGAATTAAGCAACAAGTAGATATGGTTGAGTTCACTATATCAGAATCACTGATCATATGCTATTCTTCTCTGACAAGCTGATGAGAGACGGTAATTACACTGCACAGAGCAGAACCTGGACACTGGGACAGTCGCTGAGCTACTCTGTGAAAGAGTGCACTTTAAATGGAAAAGCACAGGCAGTGTGAACTCAGAATGTGCTAGAAAGTGATATCTCAGCTACATTACAGACCATCCAGGTAACAAATGGACACAGCTCAAAACAAGAACACTTAGGAGGGGTACTTTTCCAGCGAACACTTCGTTTTTCTATCTTTGTTTGTTTTTCTATGCCTTCCCCCTCCCCCAGCCCAGAGGAGATGCTTTTCCCTCAAACACTGCAACAGTTTAAGGGTTTGTCATCTGTGTAAATAGCCTAAATGTATCCCCTCTACTCAAGATTACAACTTGTAGTTTCTGAGTTTAATGAACACTGAAGTTAGACTGTTTCCCATTACAAAGAGAAGAGGAGCAGAACAGACTCAATGAGTGTTCATTTAAATAAAGCCATCCTAACATCTGGGTTACATTACAAGAGACACCAGACAAAACACTGACTCTTGAGATTAAATCTAAATTTCCTGCTGGAGTTCTGAAAGACCTTGAGAGTCTAGGTCCACAAAGCAACAAAGAAAAGTGATCCAAAAAATGTCCTCAGCTCAAGATTCAAAAGCTACTTAGCTATCTCTCTAAAGCACAGATTTAGTCAGCAATTACCCAATAGACACACAGACAAAACTCAGTAAAAATTCTGCTTTATGATCAAGCCTTTCTCCACACTACAGGACACACACCTGGAGTCTGTGTGTCATGGGAGATGCCAAGGCTCCTCTCCAATTCTCCTCCTCCAAGATGGCTACATCTTCCTCTCCAGAAAACACTGTCAACACACTTAGATTTCTAAAGATGTTATTTCAGTCTTCTTTTGGGATTGGGTGGGCTTTACGTAACATACACTTCTAGAAGAAATCTCAAACTGCCTACAAATCAAACCAGAAAACAAGAAAAGCAAAAAACAACAACAGAAACAAAAAAACATGCAGTTAGAACTCAAGGAGCAGCTCTTGAGTTTACCGTAGCAAGCCTACAACTGCTTCCTTGATCAGCCTTTTTAAAAAGCAATGCTGACCTACTGTGTGATTACAAGATGCTTCTGTAAAATACTACCACTGCACATACACACACACACATGATGTTTCTATAAAATGCTATCGTTACACACACATGTATATATGCATGTGCATGAACACATACACACAAATGCAAGCTTTCCAAGGGTAGTAATTTCATTGTGGTTGTGTTTACTGGTAGGATGGTTGTCTTAGATACTTTTCTATTGCTGTTAAAAGAAACCACAACCAAAGAAACTTATAAAAGAAAGCATTTAATTTGGGGGTCATGATTCTAGAAAACATTGGAGTCCATAAGCATCATGGTGAAGAACTTGGCAGCAGGCAGGGAGGAAGGCACAGTGTTGGAGCAACAGTTGAGAGCTTACATCTGATCCACAAAGCACGAGGCAGGCAGAGAGCCTGGGAATGTTGTGGGCTTTTGAAACCTCAAACCCTAGTCCCAGTGACATACTTCCTCCAACAAGACCACACCTCCTAATCCTTCTCAAAGAGTTCTGCTACCTGAGGAGCAAGCATTTACACATGTGACTGTACAAGGGCCATTCTCGTTCGGACCACCGTAATGGTTAACCTTCACTTCCACCTTAACTGTATGTAGAATAATCATGGAAGCATGTCTATGAGGTTCTTTCCAGAAGGACTTTAACCAAGTTACCCAGATCAACTCTCTACAGTCCCTTACTTTTTGAATCAATAAGCAACTGAGGTTTTTGGCTTCAGCTGCATCATTCAAACCATTTTTTAAAAGAGGGAAATTACATGCTATTGTTTTAAAATGTTTATTTCATTTGTAAACAGAGCCTAGTTCTCTTGATAGCTGATACAGGTGAGTTACTGGATTTTTCCTACACAGGAGAATGAGAATAAATTTCCACCCAGACATGTAAAACTTCCTATTTTTTCTCCTACTGAGTACTCAGTTCCCACAACATCTACCCAGCCTCTTTTCTTCTGCAGATAAATGTGAAGGACTAGTTTTCCCCATTACTCAATATGCACAGGTCTAAATGAGTAATTAAAGCTTAAATATACTTGTCAGATATTGACTATTTTCCAGTGAATGAAGAACCACAATTAGTATATTCATATATGCAAATAAGTTGCTGGTACTGAAAATTACAAGAATGATTCTAGCGTATGCTGGGCTGTTTTACTAAAGTACCAGATGTTTTCCAGATGTTTCCTATATATTATCTCTAACCATCATGAAAACTATGCAGGAAAGAAGACCAAGTGGAGGCTGGGGAGTACCTCTGTTTGCCACGCAACTGTGGAGACTCTTGAGTTCAATCCCTAGAACCCACATAAAGAGCCAAGTGTGGCGGCATATGCTTTGTAATGGTTTGAATAAGAATGCCCTCCACAGGCTCAGATATTTGAACACTCGGTCTCCAGTTGGTGGTGCTGTCTGCGGAGATTCAGGAGACCTAGCCTTGCTGGAGGAAGCATTGCCACTGGGGCAGGCTGTGAGAATTAAAGGCTTCATTTGCTCCTAGTTTTCTGTCTCTGCTTCATGTTCATGGTTGAGCTGTGAGCTCTCAGCTCCAGATCCTGCTGCTCTGCCTCCCCATCCCTACAGAACCACAAACCAAGAGCCTTCCTTATAAAAGTTGCTTTGTCATGGTGCTTTATCATCCTGCCAGAAAAGTAACTAATGCATTCTTGTAATCCCAGCACTGGAGACACACAGAGAAGAGGTTCTCTGGGGCTCACCAGCCATCAGCCAACCCTAATCAGCAGTTTTCAGGCCAGTGAGATATCTTGTCTATAAATAAATAAATAGCTCCTGGATAGCAACACCGGAGATAATAAAAACAAAAAATGACCTGAACAAACACAGCTTGCTTGCTTTTCTTCTCTCTCTTTCTCTGGGGTGTGCGTGGGGGGCTGGGGGGGGGGTCGGGGTTTGTGTGTAGGTGCACTAGCCCATGAGAGCATATGTGGAGAGAGGCTGACATCAGGATTTCTTCCTCAAGCATTTCTCCACCCTATTTAAGATGTATATATTTATTTATTTTATGCATATGGGCACACTGTAGCTATCTTCAGACACATCAGAAGAAGGCATTGAATCCCATTATAGATGGTTATGAGCCGCCATGTGTTGCTGAGAACTGAACTCAAGACCTCTGGGAGAGCAGTCAGTGCTCTTAACTGCTGAGCTACCTCTCCAGCCCCTCTCCACCTTACTTTTTGAGACATGGTCTCTCATTGAACCTGGAGCTTGCCATTTTGGTTAACCAGGCTGGCTGGCAAGCCCTCCATCTGTCTCTGCTTCCTAGCACCAATGCTTATAGAGAAGAGAATAAACAGAAACTGAGCAAACTAGGTAAGTAAATGATGATGTGTACTGGCTGGTTTTGTGTCAACTTGACACAAGCTGGAATTATCACGAAGAAAGGAGCTTCAGTTAAGAAAATGCCTCCATGAGATCCATTGGTAAGGCATTTTCTCAATTAGTGATCAAGGAGGGAGGGCCCCTTGTGGGTGGTACCATCTGTGGGCTGGTAGTCTTGGGCTCTATAAGAAAGACAGCTGAGCAAGCTAGGAGAAGCAAGCAAGCCAGTAAGTTACATCCCTCCATGGCCTCTGCATCAGCTCCTGCTTCCTGACCTGCCTGAGTTCCAGTCCTGACTTCCCTTCGTGATGAACAGCAGCATGGAATTGTAAGCTCAATAAACCCTTTCCTCCCCAACTTGCTTCTTGTGCAGGAATAGAAACCCTAAGGCAGATGGTAAAGTAGAAGTTCACAGAAAGCAGCGAGTGTCCAAACACATGACACGAGTCGTGGGAAGTGGAGTACCACAGCTGGTGCCTGAAAAGTGAGAGGGAAGACATCTCGGGATAAATATGTCAAATAATAACCATGATGTGACCAAAACAATGCCGCTAAGTGAGAATATTTATTTTAAAATGCACGTGAATTCTTGCTCCCAAGCATAATGGATTAATAAGAACCACATTTTTACCAGCTCACTCAAAAGTACTGGGGTTGGAGAAGGACTTCCGATATGAAACAGTGGTCCCCAAACCACTGGATACCAGGGAATAACAATACCTCCTGGTAAATGAGGAACAAATGAGGTAAATCGCGTGATTTTCCCAACAAACTGGCTTGATCCGGGCCATCGTACAAAGAAGGCAAATTGAACTGCACCCCAGCTATGCGTGGCCACTAAAGTAGTATTTAAAATGAAATGTGTAGTTTTAACAATCTATAACAGAAAGAAGGAATGTCTTTTAAACTTTAACCCCTAGCTTCAACTAGAGGAACAAAGAACAAGTTCAAAAGGCATCATGTGTGAGCCCAAGAAGAAACTAAAAGGCATGCTGCTATGTAGGGGAGATGTAAGTGGGGAGGCCAGAGCCACTCTTCTCAAGAAAGAGCCAGCCAAGAGCTCTGTCACATCTAATTTGGTCCTTTAAGTCACACCAAACCCTAAAATCAAGTACCGATAGGTGGTCCACACTAAAATGAAAAGATTAGACTCACCTTTGGTAAGAACGGAAAAGAACCGGAGCTCGCAGGAAGGGTTCTCTGCATTGGGAGATAAACACTGCTCCTTCAAATTCCAGCATACGGTTGAAGCTCTCGGTATTTATGAACACTAATATTCTATGTCCAAAATACAAATAGGAATCAGGTGTGTTCCAGTGAGGTTGAAATGGACAGAAAAGAAATGAAATGGAAGAAAGATATATTGAAATATTTAGCAAAATAGCAGTAGAGGTAACTGTTAGGCTTGAACCCCTGCTCGCCCATGCACAAGCTGGGAAACCCTGTCTACCCTCCTTCCCCCACCCCCACCCCTTCCATCCCTGCTGGCCGGAAAAACTCCCCCACCTACAAAGAGAAAACTCTGGGCTAACACGTCATCACTCCTCACCTCCGTGTTTCTGGCAATGCACCCAAGAGTGCCCACCCAGGAGCTCATTTTTCGACCACGTATGGACATATCCCCAGCTCCTAGCTGCCACGTCATCACTCCTCGCCTAAACTCTATAAGATCCTCTTGCTTTAGCCTGGGTGCACGGCTCCATTGACCGCCTATGAGAAGAGTGAACCCGCCAGGGAGCTGCCTCCTAATAAACCTGCCTATATCTGCTTTTAATCTGGTCTAATCTGGCCTGAATCTGCATCACCGAGGGGGAGAAAAGGCCTATCAGTAACAGACAAAATACAGTATTTAAACTCTGTAAAGAATATTTAAAGTACTTACGGATAAGTATCAAGAAAAAAGGAATGGAAAAGGGCAGGCCAGCAGCCACCAACGCGGAAGTTTAGAAGTCATTAGCATAGGCGGCTATGAGGCCTAGCTAGGTTTTGGCACCTGTTCCTAGGCCAGCTCGAGTTTCCTTTAGACACAAGATTTCTGATCTTGCATCAGCTCGGCTAGTACCACCACTGCCTGTGCCTATAATCAGTTCTACTGAACGAACCCCGCAGAGCAGGGAACTGGCTTTAGCTTTTTTTAATTCTCTATTCCTGATTGGGTGCCTCTAGTGCCCGGGACTTAGTAAGTGAGCATGCATGAACTGACCTGAACTATCAAAAAGAACGCAAAGAGCTTGTCTCAAAGAAAAGTTCAGAACAAGAAATCAAGACAGAATGTAGAACTTGAGAAAACGAAGGTCTAGTTACTGAACTGTGTGGTGGTTTATGGCCTACAACCAAGAAGTTTTACAATCAGTTTTACAATTCATGTGAGCGCGTGCTCACATGAGCCATGACACAGGTACGGAGGTCAGAGGACAACCTTGGGAAGTCCATTCTCTCTTCAAATCGTATGTTCCAGAGATTAAACCTAGATGGTCAGGCTTGGATGGGGAATGCTCTACCCACTGTGCTGTCTCACTCTCCACAATTCTGAGGTATTGGGTGTGACTGGCCACAGGGTTGCTCTGCCTAAGATAAACTTCTCCCCTAAAGCTTTAAAGACTGGGAATTCCCACAGGAAGGGGACAAGCAGCCAGGATACGGAGCGCTGGCTGCTAGCCCACTGGTGTTTCAGGCTAGTTCACAAGCTAGTTCTCTTAGACTCCCCAGGAAGCCGGCCCCTAAGTCCCTCCCTTTCCCACGGAGGACAGGAGGACAGTTTATTAGGGGAGCCGCTACAGTAGCTACCAGAAGCAGCCTTTCTCATTTTAGCATCTGGAAATCTCACTCAGAGAGCATTTCAGACCTTGTGTGCCAGGAAAGAAAACCTTTAAAATTTAGTCACCAGAGTATATTATTTTTAAAACACATCTACTGAGGAAGAACCACTTAGCACTTGAAGTTTTTAATGTTTGTCAAAATCCAAGACCTAGAAAATTAAGTTTCAAGAACTGTTAAGTTTTGGATTACGTTACTAAAACAGTGGTTGTGAAATCAAATTTATTACCTAGACCAATAAAAGCATGTTTTAGTTACCAAAATTATGTTTTGTTAGGTTTTTAAATTTCATCAAAGTTCTCAAAGTCTACCAAAATAATGTGTTCATGATGCCATTCTTAAGAAAATCAGGGCCAGAGAGATGGTTCGGCATTCTTCAGCGCTGGCCACTCAAGCAGGAGGAGCTGTGCTGGGATCCCCAGAAACAGGGCCAATGTGGCAGCCTGGCTTGTAATTCCAGCAGCAGATCCTGGAGAAAGCCAGCTAGCAAGACTAGCTACATGGGTGAGCTCTGGGTTTGACTGAGAGGGCCTGACTCAGTAAAAAAGTTTGAAGATCAGAGTGATGGAGGAAGATTCCAGAAATCAATCCTACATGCACACCACACACACGTGTGAAAATGGAAGAAGGAAAACGGGAAGGGACCGAACTAGTTTTTATAAGTGCGTCCCAGACAGCAGACATTGTAGGCTTGTTATAACTCTGAGATACAGGTGTAACCACACCTGTTTCAGAACCAAAGAAACTGCAGACCAAAGAAGAACTCTGATAGTAACGGGGCAGAAAGCAGACAGTGAGAAACAGTGGATAAGCAGATGATCCAGTGTGGTTCTCTGTGAGCCCGGGATACTGAAAACTAAAGTCAAAGCAATAGCTGGTGGTGAGAGGCTCCCCATAACACAGCGCTAGTTAGGGACAGAGCCTCAGCCCATGTTCCCTCCTGTCAGACCTAAAAGTTCATGGGTTTCCCCACAGTGTTGTGTTGTCTCCCTCGAAGGAATAGCTTGAGGGTGCCTTACAAGCCCATAATGAATAAGAAGACCTACCTTAGGTGTAGCTCATTACTAAAGGGACTCTTGGCAGCACTGGTGACACAGATGTGACAAATCTTTAGGTTCACATAACCTTCTCCCCAACGTTTTTTCTCCCCAGTTAAAACATAACTACATCATTTCCGCCTCTCGTTCCTCTCATCAAACCCTGCCATATCCCTCCTTGCTCCCTTTCAGATTCATGGTCTCTTTTTCTTTATTGTTATTAATACATATGTATGTATCCCTATGTGCATAAACATGCTTGGTCCAGTCAGTGTCACTTGTCTGCACATGATTTCAGTGCTGAGCACCTGGATGACCAGTTAGGAAGCTCATGCCTGGGAATGGCTGTGTCTCCTGCTCTCAGCAGTCCTTACTTGCTTGTATTTACTGGGAAAGTTGTCCCTCATTCCTAAGAATCATTTTAGGACATAGTGTATGAGCTTAGAAGTAGCCTCTCTTTTTCTGAATCCAAGGAGGAATTTAAATCAAATAGTATCCGTGCAGCACACACAGATAGCACAGTAAGTAAGTGCCTGCAGGCCAAGCATAAAGGCCTGATACAGATCCCAGCTATGTCACCCACCGTGGGGCTGTGTCAGAGACATAAGGATCCTTGGACTCACTAGCTGGCCAGTCTAGCCAAATTAATCAATTCCATGTTCAGTGGGAGACCTTGTCTCAAAACATAAGGTTAAGGAAGGCATCCAATCCTGCTGAGGGTCATGCAGGAGGAACAACGAATGGCTTTAGAACTCATGGGATGCAGCCCATGGTTACCACAGCCACATGGGTGAATCTCCCTGTGCTACAGCCCTAAGGACTGTGTCCTGAGGTCTCTATGCTGTTCTGCTCTGCTTGCTGCCCTCACATCCCTCTTAATGGAAGAATTATATGAAAACTTAAGGAGGCTTCCAGCCCTCACTGGGCAATATCTCTGGCATTTACATATTAATGTTTGATCTCTTTAAGGCATTACTACCAGGGCAGATGAATGATTCTATCACCACCTTAGAGGAGAATTTAGAGACGTAGATTGTCAGCAGTGACCACCACCCTTAGGAAATATTTGGAAAAATAAAGTTGTAAGTGAAGCTAGGCTGAGCTGCTTTTACTGCTGGCTCTGATGTAGAAAATCTTACAGAACAATTTGAAGTTCAGACAGGCACACTCTTATTAGTTAAGCTAGGGACCTTTAAGGTCAGGGAACAAGAACAATGGCAGCACTGGCTGATGCGACTCTCACTGAGGCTGGACTGGTACTGATTGATTTCTTATACCCATTTTTGCCCTAAGCTTCCTGATAGGATTTATTAAGAATGGCTGATGAGTAGATATGCATTCTGAGGCTTTCAGGTAGATATGACTGATTTTTATATAAAAGTTTAGATGTGTGATTCTTTTAAGATTACTTTTAAAGATACATAATGAAATAATTACTCCTTTCCTTGTGAATAAAGGCACAAATTGCTGCCTGCCAGTAAAAGAAACTAGCTGAGAAAACTACCTTGCTTGCTTACACTTTGTTAACCTATATCAAGTTGCTTGGTCATGAATGTACATGGGTTTTTTAACAATAATTTGTTTTCTGTACCTGTACTGCGTAATGTTATTTCTTGTTAAGGTATTGGAAAACACACTGTTTTTTCATAATCGTTCTCTAGAAGAAAACTAAAATGTAATCACATTGTATACTGCTTTAAAGATTTTGCTGGGATACATAAGCTATGGAAGAAAGAAGATAGAATCTGTACCTGGAACATTGCTTCTCCCACCCACCAACTATGTGTGCGCAAATGGTGTGGCTGGAACATTGTCTGTCCCATCCACCAACTATGTGTGTATGTGTAGTTTTGTGCAAATGGGGGTTAGAACATTGTTCTTTCCATCCACCAGCTGTGTGTATTCATGTATGGATATGTAGAATACTTGGAGTCTGCTTGCTGGAGGTTTGCTCTAACCATTCTATGTATGAATGTATATATGTCTGTGTGTAAGTCTGTATGTATATATGTGTGTGTGTATGTGTATATGCATGTATATTTGTGTGTATGACGTTACTGGACTCTGCCTTTTGTTTCATCCTCTCTCTCTCTCTCTCTCTCTCTCTCTCTCTCTCTGTGTGTGTGTGTGTGTGTGTGTGAATTTTCTTTTTCCTTCTCTTTTTTGCCAGCCCCAAGGAGTTAAAAGAGTTCATAGTTTTTCTTCTGGCCATAGAGAGACCCAACCCCAGCAAATTAAGCTTTGTTCCCTCGGAAAATCTTCCCTGAGTAACTTCTCTAATTGCTGGCTGCCTTTGCCTCTATAGGTATTTGGATCTACCCTCATCAGCAGCTCTGACTCCCGATGGCTGTCAGCCTCGGTTTACCCACCAAATGGATGCCAAAGCCAGTCATTGGCACAATACTGACCTCTGACCTTCACATGTGCACACATACATGCATACCCACATACTTCCACATGAGCACGGACATAACACACATACACAGAGAAGGAGAGAGAGAAAGAGACAGACAGACAAACAGACAGACAGAGATAGAGACAGGCTAAATGCAGTAAATACTGAGGAAAGAAGGAAACAGTTGACAACAAAGACTGAACGGGAGGAGGCAGCTGAGCAAGCCAGGAAGAGGAACATGAGAGAATTCTAAGCCTGGGGGCTAAAAAGAGAAGACAGGACAGAAAAGATCATATAAAGCGAAGCATAAAATTCGCAAGAGAGGGTGGGTTTCAGAAACAAAGAAAGAAACGAGTTCCAGAAAATGAAAACAATACAGAATGAGAAAAATTAAAAATCCCTGAAAAGAGAGGGTGGAAGGCAAGATGACTGACAGAAAAGACAGCAAGCAAGACCTCCAGTCATTTCACAAGTTAGTGCTGTGCCCTGCAGCGGGGGGCTCCCCTCTCTTTCCTGACAATAACAGCACCAGCAACTTTGAGTGATACATTTTGCAATAGCAGGATAATAAATTGAAAGCATCAGTGAGCTACCAGACCCTCACAATAAAAATTAAGCTCCAAGGAATGCAAATTAAGCCTGTATATGACATAATGATTCAAAATGTGGCACATGGCGCTGAAACGGGGCCACTTTCTGAAATCATTTTCATTCCAAAGTGAGCTTCCACACCACAGGCTCTGCTACAGATTTTATTTCTACCATCCTTTGTCCACCAAGCTGTAGCTTGGAATCTATTCCATCTTTACTCCAGAGCCAGCAGAGGGACCCTACATAAGCATCCTTGAAGCTCGTACACACTCCTACCAACCTCCTTAAACACTTGTTGTCTGGATCGTTGCATCTGCCACAACAAACTTCCATTCACTGTTCCAAAAGGTTTTTTTTGTTGTTGTTGTTTTTTGAGACAGGGTTTCTCTGTGTAGCCCTGGCTGTCCTGGTACTCACTCTGTAGACCAGGCTGGCCTAGAACTCAGAAATCCGCCTGCCTCTGCCTCCCAAGTCCTGAGATTACAGGTGTGCGCCACCACTGCCCAGCTGTTCCAAAAGCTTTTTACCTCTCTGATTTGGAAAGTTCATACACACAGTGTGCAGATCCTTACTATACCTGCAGTTGAAATGGGTGCATCTTCCACACTTACTAGTCTCCTTTTGAAGGTAAGTATTCCTTTCTTCAAAGGTAGAAGTTTAGATGCATAAAGCAGGGGCTGGAGGTGTGGCTCAGAAAGAGACAGCTACCTAGGTCCGGGTCCAACTGCCAGCACTGCAAAAGCAAATAAACAAAACGTGTGTGTGTGTGTGTGTGTGTGTGTGTGTGTGTGTGTGTGTCTGTGTGTCTGTGTGTATCTGTATGTGTCTGTGTGTGTATCTATGTCTGTGTGTGTCTGTGTGTGTGTGTCTGTGAGTATGATTGTGTGTGTGTAAGCATGTGTGTGTCTATATGTCTCTCTGTGTGTGTATCTGTGTGTGTGTTAGAGGAAAATTTAGTCAATATATTAGTTCTTCAAATGGGGATACATTTTTGAAAAGAAGAAAAAAGTAGGCTTGAGGATACAGCGTAAGGGTAGAGCACACGTCTAGCTTGCTTGGGTGGCGGATTGGATTCCCAACATTGAAAAAGGAATGGAGACCAGGGATGGTGGAAAGGAAGTGAGGGAAGCAACCAGGAAAGGTATCTTGTGGCTCTTGTTTTTAAGAGAAGTGTTTTACTAAACCCAGAAGTATTTTATTAAGAGATTCAAGTTAAATATTTAACAAGTGCAGCCTCTAACAAGACAGGGACCTGAGTTACACAATATTCAAATCAAAGCATCAGCTATGTGCTCAACAATCTCCTGACGTGACCAGACACTGCCATGAACAAAACAAAACAAAAACCAGCAAGCATAACTTGCCCACATGGCCACTACTTGCCATCACTGAGAACTGCAGCTTCCCCCATGGCAATGGGTGTCTACGCTACAATCACAGGGCCCTTGGTCCTCTCTACAAGCCCTGTTGTTCCTCGGCTGTCAATCAGCACTGTAATCTTCCTTAACCGATTCCACCCATCTCCACAATGGACCCAGCCTTTCTCCTACCTGCATAGCTATGTGCTTCCTGCATGGATGCCCTAATGCAGAGACTACAAGACTGCATTCTTACCTAAAGTCAGTGGAGGAACAGCTTTTGGCCTCCAACCAAGTCAGGCTGAGCTCTAATCCCAAGTCTTCCACTCACTCACTGTGCGTCACCAGACAACTTACTGAATCTCCAAGAGCTTTGCTCTTTTCTTCATGGGATTGCTATGAAGGAGTTGTGAGCCTGATACATGGGAGGGCATTTTCCAAGGCCTAAAGTGATATTTACTTATTCAGAAGTAATCATTTTCAGAGCTATGCCATGGTAAGAAGTGGTCTGATCTTACAAATTACATTATAATGGAAAAGTAACTGGTCTTAAAAAGTCAGGAGTTGTAGTCACAGCCCTGGCTCTGCTGGATGACACTAACCAAGTCACTTAGCTTCTGTGATCCACTGCACAACCGAGTGGTTTTACTAACTTGAAGGTCCCTGAAGAGTCTTCAAGTACTAGTAAACTTGGTTTATAGCAGCTTTGCTTGGTACACTTAAGTTTAAAGGGGTTTTAAGAGCGAGCCTGGGAAGGGACTAACAATATAGAATTGTTTACACAGAAATAAGTTCTGGGTTCTGACAACTTATAAATGAAATTTAGGAAGAAAATCAATTCTCAGTTTGGAGACTGCTTGAGCTACTATGATATATTTCCACAAAACTGCAAAAACCAAAGAACTTTGGTTAAGTTAGGAAGTCTCTCCCAAACTCCTCTGGGGTGGATCTCTCACATCTATGCTTTTGTGCTTGATGAGACCCAGGTTGTACTCAAGTTTTTGGTTAACTAAACACTACTGATTCTGAGGACAAAGCTGATTTCCCTTTGGCACACAGTAGGTGCATGCACATGAATGTGTGTATGCATGCACATGCATATGTGTTTGCATATGTGTATGCATGCACATGCATATGCGTTTGCATGTATGTATACATGCACATGTATGTGTGTTTGCATATATTTACATGTATGCATGCATGCACATGCATATCTGTTTGCATGTGTGTATGCATGCACATGCATATGTGTTTGCATGTATGTATGCATGCACATGTGTGCCAGCCCCCATCTAACTTCCTAATTTCAGCTCAAACGCAGCATCCACCCTACCAGGAGACTCTGTTAATTTAAGATGCAGCTCAAAGCTCCCTGAGTCCCTCCTCCCCAAATCATGAACCCAAAGAGCAATGACAATGTCACAAAAGCAAAATGAAGAAACCTCATTGGAAAATATCTCACTTACACCATGCTGCTCCATCAAGGTTCTGTGCTCTTCCTGCTCCCCAAATTCATCATAAACAGGAGCCACACTGAGTTAGGGCCCCGCACTCAGGACTTCTTTTAATGTAATTGCCCCTTTGCAGGTCTTACCTCCAAATAAATTTTTAAACACCTTAGTAAATACACTAAGGCCATAGGGGTGTTAGGATGTCAACATGTGGCTGGGGGGGGGGACACAGTTCACCCATCATAGATGAATTACAGACCTCACTGTCCCAGCTTTTTGCTGTTATAACAATGCTGCCATAAATACTGTCATGTGTGCATTATTGCGTGTCGGTAGAATTAACTCCTCGAAGTAGACTGCTGAGTTGTGGGAATGCATTCATCTGTCTCTTGTTACATTGTCCCCCAAATTTCTGTGTGATTGGAACTTCCTCTAGCAGTGAATGAGCGCTGTCATTTCCCATCATACACGGCACATGGCCTGCATCACATCTGCCCAGCTTGCCGTTCTGCCAATGTTAAGTTGTCTCATTTGGATCTGCTTATCTTAACTCTGGGTGAAGTTTACACTGCGCATATTCTGTAAGATGAAGCTGCACATGGTGTGTATCGTGGTGTGCATCGTATGATGAGGTGCCACCGTGATTAATTGCTCGTGTTCTAGATATTAAGTTAGTGAATCAAAAAAACAGGAAGTGTCTGCAATGGTTGACCTGGCCAACCTGACAGGATTTAGAATTTCTCGGGAGACAAGCCTCTGAGCATATGTATGAGGATGTTTCCAGAGAGTATTAAGTGAAAGGGGAAGACCTATCCCAACTGTGGGTGGTCTCATCCCATAGGCTGGAGTTCCAGGCAGAAGAAAGAAGAGAAATGAGGAGTCTGCCAACATCCATCTCTCTCTGCTCCTGGATTACGAATGTACTGCAAACAACTAAGGAGCCTCAAGCCCCTGTCACCGTGCCCCCCATGAGGGACTGTGCCCTTAAACTGTGAGCCTCTCTTTCCTTAAGGTGTTCTTTATAGCATTTTGATGTAGCAATGAGAAAAGTTTACAGCAGGACAGAACCATGATTCCAGGATAGCCCAACGAAGCAGAGCCTGTTCTCCATAAAGGCTGTTTTAAGTGGTACTTGCTGAGCAAAACTGATCACTGGGCAACCCATTAGTCTTTGGTCTGCGGTACAGACTCCTAACTATCAGTGCCTTGCTGGATGGCCGCATTCATGTCTCCTGGTTTTCCTCCAGTTGGTATGTTCACCATGATTGGACCTGATACTTACAAACTACATTGAAAGAAACAGTTGGTTTTCATTTGAAGCTTCTCTGGGAAAGTTTGGCAAATAAGTCAAGTTTGATTTTTCGTCTCTGACTAGGAGAGACCGCACGGTTTTTGCATACTACCACATTTTTAGAAACTGTAAAACAGGGCCCCACAGGCAGGAGCTGGTATCTGAAACAGACACATTTAGCGAACAAAGAAAGTTTCAAGTAAATAGACAAGAGGCTGGAAGGATGGGAGTACTTCGCTCTAGGACAGACTTTCTTTCTTTTTTTTTTTTAAAGGAAAAATGGCCTGCAAGTCTTCGGCATGAGTGTCCCTATTCAGATGAGAACCTCAGAATGGGGAAGACGGTCCTTCTTATCTAAGAACCGTCTGTGTTCCTTGAGAATCTTCTAATGCAGCAGTAATATTTGTGAACATTCGTAGATTCTGCTGGCCACATGTAAATCTGAGGCGCACATTAAGGTTTCCGTGCCTTGGGATTTCATCATGCTTTTGGCAGGGGTCTGCACACATAAGGAGACCTTTTGTCAAACCACATAACTCTGGCTTGTTTATGAGCTCTAAGATTAAATTATCTTGCATAAATGCTCTGAAGGTAATCTTCATATTAGTGTCAACAGTCCACAGTGCCACCACAAAAGACACAGTCACAATTCATTCTGTGACACTGGGCAGCCCTTCAGCTTCCTTGGTGGTACATTGTGCTGTTTCATGGGAGTTTTGTGACCTACAGACTCTCACGAGTCCGGGGAGGGAAACTGTAGCTGGGGACACTTCTGCCAGATCTGTAGCAAAAGCATTCACTATTGAACAATGGAAATACATAAATGTAAAAGAACAAAAACACTACTTCAGAGCCTACAAACATTTTTTCTATGTGGGGCCAAATAGTAAACACTTTACATTTTCCAAGTCATACAGTCTAGGTTTATGGGCAGCTACTAAATTTTGCTGTTAGGTCATAAGAAAAGTCACCATAGATAATACATAAGTGAAGAGCTGCTGGCTGTGTTCTAATAAAACTTTATTTAAATAAAATGGACGGCCACAAAGATTTGACTTTGTGGGCCATACACTCCACATAAACATACAAATTGCTCTGGACTGTGTTTCTCTCCCCATCTCTATGCTCTGCTTTTGTAGATATATATGGTTATTATGTACCAGACCCTGCTAGGCTTAAAAAAAAAATGCCAGATATAGTGGCACAAGATTGAAATTCCAGTACTCAGGAGGTAAAGGCAGGAAGATGAGGAGTTCAGGATAGCCTTGTCACATAATACATTCAAGGACAGAGGGCTACATGAGATTGTATCAAAATAATAATTGTTACTGGGGCTAGGGAGCCAGCTCCTCGGGTAAAGTCCTTGCTGGGTAGGTGCTAACACCTGTGCTAAGGTCCCCAACATCCATATAAAAGTCAGGCCTAGTTATGCACATCAGTGACCTCGGTGTTGGTGGCTCAGGGACAAGCAGATCCCTGGAGCCCTCTGGCCAGACAATCTTTCCAATATCCTTTCCTAAGAAGTTATCTTGCTACCAAAATGTGCTGTTTTTTAAAAAACAAGAGTTTGCACTAGAAAATCGTCATATCTTGGGTGAAATTAGTGACTACAGTGATAAAAAAAATATATAGGACTTTGCATCTGTGAGGACACACCTAACAGGTTCCATTACACACCAAACAGTGACCTCCACCAGACACCAAATCTGCTGCCATCTTGGCCCTGAACTTTCTTTCCAAGACTGTTAAATACAATTTTTACTATTTTCAAACCAAAAAAAGAAACACAAATGCTACCCAACAAACAACAAATCTATGAGGACGGAGAGAGGCGATCTCTTCACCATAAGTGGTGGACACTCTGTGCTGTAGAATTTGTCCAAGACTGTGCCGGGAGCCGTTCTGACCACTGGTGTTCTGATGGCACTAGGGTTAGGAGTCGAATTGTAAGTTGCCGCTCACCTAACTTTCCGGACGGTTTCAACTTCTCTTGCTATGCATGCCATCACACCATCTGGAGTTTTCTTTTGATCAAAACGTACCTCCTCCAGCAGGATTAAAGCCACCAGTATCCTGTGTGATTTAAGAAGGAAGAAAGCTGAGCATGTGCCTTGGAAACACGAACGTTTTCTGCAGTTGCCAAAAACAATTGGAAATACTTGAATATTGAGATTATACATTCAGTCAAATCAGCAATTACAAATTACCAGCCTTGTACAAAGACAAAGGAAAGTAAAACTACCAAAGAGGCTGGTGGTGGCAGCTCGTGTTTACCAGACCACGGTCTCCTGGCAGGGTTGGTGGGACTGAGAACTAGTCCGGGTTGGAGGGTCTCAGAAACGCCAAGGCTGAGACAAGTTTATTACAAATAATCAGACTTTTAATACTTTTATCAGAAACAGAATAAAGTGACAGTCACCAGGAAGAATGTAATTGTAGTTGCTGGATACAGTGACATTTGCAAGCTCTACAGGGTACACAAGATGAAGGTCTAAATACTGATTGTCTAGCCAAGCTTCTATATACTTCACCGACTTCTAGGGAGTTCAGAGACACACAGGTGGCATGAATGCTCCACTGCCTCAGGAGTGCCTCAGTTTCTCAAGAACTGAAAGGTGTCTGGTGGGCGGCTTACACCTTTAGTCTCAGCACTTGGGAGGCAGAGATAAGCAGATCTCTGAGTTAGAGGCTAGCCTGGTCTACATAGTGAGTTCCAGGGCAGCTACTGCAACACAGAGGAAAAAAACAAGAGAGAGAGAGAGAGAGAGAGAGAGAGAGAGAGAGAGAGAGAGAGAGAGCCAGCCCCAGGAGCCATGGACTCTAAGGAAGCTAAACCAAGCCAACCCCATGACTCCTTGCAAAGGTTATTCTCTGACAGAGCCTCTGAGAAAGGAAAATTAATGTTTTCATATCCCACTCAGGAAATCTAAATGCACATCACTAAGCTAGTCTATGGCCTTTACTGCAGGAAACGAAAACCAACAAACCCGCTTCTATTTTTTAGAATTCATCAACATGCACGTCTTGTGAGAACAGAAGAGACTCGACCCTAAAGGAGTCCGCGAATCCTATACAGATCGTGTTTGGTTGTCAGAGGTGAAAGGATTGCTCAGCAGTTAGCGCAGTAGGTTTCCAGCACCCACCTGGGGGCTCACAGTCAACTCCAATTCCAGGGGATTCAGCATCCTTTTCTCCTGCACGATTAGCAGGCACTCGTGCAGTGTGCATACATACATGCAGGCAGCACACACACATAAAATAAAAATAAATCATTTTAAATAGATTTTGTTGTATAAGTATGTTTTGTAGTTCACTAGAAAATAAAACACTACTGTGGTATTTTGACCTCAGTTCCTCAGACACTGAAGATTTGGGGGTTTGTTTGTTTAAGTATATTTTTATTAATCCTTTGAGAGTTTCATGCATGTGTAGAATGCACTGTGATAATATTTAGTCCCCACTTCTCCCTCTTTCTCCTCCAGGTCCACCCTAATACCTCCCAACCCCTACCAACTTGGTGTAGGTAGTCTTTTCTTGTTATAACCCACCAAATCCAATTTGTACTGCCCATATACTCATGGATATCGGGCCATCCGCTGGAGCATGGTCAACCTACCAAGGGCCATACCCTTAAAGAAAACCGATTTTCTTACCTTCACCCCTCGAAGCCATCAACTACCAATAGCTCCTCAGCTGGGTGGAAGCTCATTTTTCTCTTCCCATTCCATGCTGGAATGCTGACCAGCTTGATCTTATGTAGGTCTTATGTAGACAATCACAGCTGATGTGACCTCATTCGACAGCAGCCCTGTCATGTCCAGAAAACACTGTTTCCCTGTAGTGCCCCCTGACCACTGGCAATGGTCACTGAGGCTCCTTGGGGGAAAGGTGTGACACAGATGACCTATTTGCAGCTGAGCACTCCAATGACACTTATTCTGTGGACTTTGGTTAGCTGTGAGTTTTTCCATAAATCACCATTCACTGCACAAAAACCCTTCTCTGATGAGGTCTGAGAGCTGCACCAATCTATCAGCACAGAGATGCAAATTTATAGAGAAGTTTGCTGCTATGCCCTTATGTTACTATGTTAGCAAAGTAACAGAAAAAAAAGGTTCACCCTTGGGGCCAATGAGTTGTCCATGCATTTGTGGCCAGATTTATAGTAATATTTCCTCCTGTGGTATGGATCTTGATTCATATTTGTCAAAGTAGTTTGTTACTCTCATAACATTCATGCCTCTATTCTTGACACACTACATATCTTGGCATAACAGTCATTATTGTGGCTCATAATTCACAGCTACAGCTACATAGTACTGTTGAATACACACACAAGGCAGAGTGGGGGTGGGAGAAGAGAGAGAGGGAAGAGAGAGAGAGAGAGAGGTTACATAGCACTATTAAGGAGGAAGATTTCTGGCCAGAACCAACTTGATCTCTCCATGTCCTGTGACCACAGTGTGTAATCTTCAGCAATAAGCTCTAAAGTGTTTGTTGAATGAGAAAAGCATGAAAAGATCAAAGAGAGAAGATGTGAGCCCTACTATGTGCTTGAGTCTGCTAGAAAATATAACTTTCACTAAGAAAACACATAACTTATAATATTAATTTTTGGATTCAAGTTTTGTAGACTGGTGGTTATTGCTTGGAATATTTTCTCATTTTAGTCTCTGCTTGGAACCTTTGGGAAAGCTTTCTCTGACTAACAAGAACTCTCTCTTCTGCTTGAGGTAGAGCATTGTGTCTGCTGTCCGTAACTGCCATATGACAAACAGGACCTCTCCACCATTTTCAATGTCCTTCTTTTCCACCTGCTACTCTCTGTCACAGGTTAAAGTACAAGGACCCTTGTGTGCTCATGACTGTGATAACTGAGACATAGCTAAAGTGGCCTAATGTGGCCCTGGGGGTCTCTAGTAGAAACTGTTTTGGGAACTTCTCTTAGGGTTTTACTGCTGTGAACAGACACCATGACCAAGGCAAGTCTTATAAATGAGAACATTTAATTGGGGCTGGCTTACAGGTTCAGCAGTTCAGTCCATTATCATTAAGGCATGGCAGCATCCAGGCAGGCATGGTGCAGGACAAGCTGAGAGTTCTACATCTTCATCTGAAGGCCTCTGGAAGACTGGTTCCCACGTAGTAAGGAGGAGGGTCTTAAAGCCCACCCTCACAGTGACACACTTCCTCCAACAAGGCCACACCTACTCCAGCAAGGCCACACCTCCAAATAGTGACACTCCCTGAGCCAAGCATATTCAAACCACCACAGAACTGGAGGCTGACACAAAAGAATGGGGATAGGTTAGAAAAGAAGGCTGAGAGGGTTAGCAGGAAAGAGCTACGTGAGCTTAGTGAGCTAAGGCCTCACTAAGAGGCAGAGTCCCCCAGAGGGTGCAAGGAGGAGATCCTGGAGCTGGCTGCTTCAGGACTGAAAAGAATGCAAGCTTTTCACATGTAGGCCGTGCCATCTACTTCCTGTGTGGTCTTAAATGACTCTCCCTTCTTCACCCCTTCTCAGTTTCTTAATCTACAAAATGGAGATAATATTTCACATGTTAATGTTTAAATGAGATCCGATGACACTAGATAACGCATGATACCTTTTATAATTGTCAATGTTCTGGCTATCTGGAATAATTATACAGAAAGAATGTCCATGTCAATAGTACATAGACCTATTTGCCATTGTTTTTTGTTTTGTTTTGTTTGGGGGGGGTGCCATTGTTAAAAGCACTCTGTATGGACTGCTGGGATGGCTCAGCAGTTAAGAGCTCTTCTTGTTGTTCCAGAGGACCTGAGTCAGTTCCCACTGCCCACATCAGGTAGCTCACAGCAGCCTATAACTCTAGCTCTGGGGACCTGGTGCTTTTCCAAAGATGTCCACGTGCACGAGCACACGCGCGCACGCACGCACACACACACACACACACACACACACGTGCAAACATGTGGGATTAAACTGTGGAACTTTTGCTTGTTCCCAGAAGAAAACCCAATCAATTGATTAGAGAATTTTACTGTGATTTTGGACTTCTGATTTGTAAGCAGTTCTGAAAATACTTCAGAGAGATATTTCAATGCATGTTACATAAGCATCACAACCTGGGATCCATTTCTGAAACCCAATCAAGATGGAAGGAGAGGACCAGCTACACACAGCTACCGTCTGACCTCCACATCCATGCCATCGCATGCATGTATCCTCTGCATATCAGACACTTACTCAATAATAATAATGGTGGTAGTAATAGAGACATTTAATAATAATAACACTTAAGGATGAAATCACATGACTTGTACTATCTTTAATCATTTGTAAAGATCCTTGTGGTTAGGATATACTAATAAATATCCACCATTATTACTATACAGTGGACATGCAGATGTATAGACTAAGAGAATTTGTCACCATAAAATATCATTCTTTACTGTAGCCAACCATTCTGTGACATGTGCTTTTGTTTTTAAAATATTTTTATTTGTTCTTTG
This sequence comes from Rhynchomys soricoides, assembly GCA_019843965.1. Classification (NCBI taxonomy): domain Eukaryota; kingdom Metazoa; phylum Chordata; class Mammalia; order Rodentia; family Muridae; genus Rhynchomys; species Rhynchomys soricoides. Next base: position 7,486,179 of record JADRCH010000133.1, on the reverse strand, counting down.
AAAGTTTCATACACGGTGGCTTTCTATTGCTGCGATGAAACACCATGACCATGAAGCAAGTTGGGAAGGAAAGCGTTTCTTCTGCTTACACTTCTACATTGTAGTCCATCATTGAAAGAAGCCTGGAAAGGAACTCAAACAGGGCAGGACCCTGGAGGCAGGAGCTGATGCAGAGGCCATGGAGGGGTGCCACTTACTGGTTTGCTCTTCATAGCTTGGTCATCCTGCTTTCTTATAGAATCTAGGATCGCCAGGCCAGGGATGGCACCATAGTAGATGCTCTCCAGCTGGATCTAATCGAGGCATTTTCTCAATTAAGGACCGGTCCTTGCAGATGACTCTAGCTTGTAAAACCACCCAGGACATGTGGATACCATGTATATTGACCACAATAACCACAACTTCCTCAGGAACCCTTATATGCATTTATTAAGAAGTCATCTGTACCCAGGTGTGGTGGCTCATGCCTACAACCCCAGCACTAGGGAGGTGCAAGCAAGAGGATCTGAGGCTTAAAGTCATCCTCATCTATATAGCAAGTTCAAGACCAGTCTGAGCTTCATGAGACCTTGTGCTGAACAACAACGAAAATGGAAAGAAGTCATCTGCAGAATGTAATTTTGAGTGATACTGTGACAGTGTTGAGTATTTGATGTAAAGTCCCACATTAAATTAAAGGCCACACTGGAAAGCAGCGATGCCAGTTACTGCCCAAATCCTTAAGGCATTTGCTCTTATCTATCTCCCCCACTCTCCAGTGGGCTAAAGATTATACCCTATTTTACAGGTGAGCCAATGCCTGTTAGAAATTTTTTTAAAGATTTATTTTATTTATGAGTACACTGTAGCTGTCTTCAGACACGCCAGAAGAGGACATCCAATCCCATTACAGATGATTGTGAGCCACCATGTGGTTGCTGGGAATTGAACTCAAGACATCTAGAAGAGCAGTCAATGCTCTTAACCGCTGAGCCATCTCTCCAGCCCGCCTGTTAGAAATTTTAATGTCCAGGATACACATAAAGTAACTGCTAATTAGTGCATCAACATTCTAAGTCTGGCCCAACTTCAAATCCCAGGTTGTTCATACTCTACCGACTGCCAAACTTTACAGAGAAAGATAAACAATTTCCAAACCAATCAAATTCCCTGCCTACAAAATATCTACACCCCCACACACACACACCCAGCCCGCACCCAGCTTCAATCTGATAACTCCTAGTGGGGGTGGGGGTGGCAAAATTCAAGAAACAGATACGCAGAATCTGGTCCTCTAGAGTAAACAGGGAGATTTCGAATTCAAAAAAGCAGAAGGTTAAAAAGTTCAGTAGCTCTGATCTGAGACAACCATTTAATTAAAAATTACAGCATCACTTTTGGCTCGTAAGGCAGCATCACATAAATGAGCTACATCCTAAACTAATTAGAACTCCAAGTTATATAAACATAACTTGGCAATTTGATTACTTACTAATTTGGATAAGGCACTGCAAAGGGCACGTGAAAACTCTACGCATAAATCAAGGGAATTTCTCCAGTTCCAAAGAATCTCATTTTCAGGAGTTAAGTCACAATTAAAAGTGAGTTTCGATGACAAGGAAGCCGTACAACTTGTCTGAGCCTGGAGTGAAACACAATAAATCCAGGATCGTTTCTCTTTCATCTGTGATAGTAATTTATTTGTGTGATTATAAGCAAAACATTGAAAAATAAAGGATTAGAATCTAAGTAACAGAACAGAAGTCAACAGGCAGAGTAATGCGAGCTGACACTCAGCGCTTCAGAACCATCACTTCGGGAAACAGGCACCAGTTGTACAATGGTTTGTAATCTTCTCTGGGAGTCTTAGTTTTTAAACCCAATAGGACTATGTTGTATACAAATTTCTCATTCTCACTTAAAGTACTTCTCAGGGAGGATCTCACCGTGGTATCATTGCAGCCCTTCCTTCATTCCTACGTGATGTTTCACCACATAAACACACCATAAATTATTTACCCACCCCTATAGAAAACCGAACAGTTTTTACTGCTGTAAACAGTGCTGCAGAACTTACATGGTAGTGCAGATATGCCAGTTCATTAGCAGATGAGGTCCGTGGCACAGACCTGAAGTTTCTGTTCAGTTTAGCAGCCTGATCATTTCATGGAGGATTCTGCACACAGTAAACATTTCCATATTGCTCTAGAGCAGAGGTTTTCAACCTGGAGGTCAAATGACCCTTTTACAGAGGTCACCTAAGAAACAGATATTTACATTATGATTCATAACAGTAGCAAATTTACAGTTGTGAAGTAGCAATGAAAATAATCTTACCGTTGGGGGTCACCACAACATGAGGAACTGTATTAAGGGTTGCAGCATTCGGAAGGTAAGAGCCCCTGCTCTAGAGCCTCCAGGACAGACATGTTACTTTATTATGACTTATCCAGGGACATGTTCAATCTCTCTTCTGTTGGGTTAAGTCATCCCAATTACCTGCTGCTATACCAACTGCAGAGTCCTAGGGGCCCTGTCCTTCCTGTCACACATTCCTCGTCACGGTTAGTGGCACCTCTATGCTAGAACATGTCCCAGTCCCAGTGACCTTAGAAGTCTCAATGTGGCTCCATGCCCAGTTTCTGGACATGTGGTCTTCCTCCTGGGTGTCAAAGCAAAAAAGGTAGCATGGGGAGCTGCAGGTTGGGTGTGCACAAGATCCACACGTGGTCCTTACCCGACAGGACTAAATCAGGCAGTTCTTGGGTCTCCATTTATTCTGCCCCACTCCAGGCTCCCTGGATGTAGGAATAGTTACCATGACACACAGTATCCGATTCTCAGGCTCCACAGAGCTCCCTGAGTGGACCCAGTAGCCTAAACATAGGAGAAACACATAAAATAAAGGATTTCCTCTTCTAAATTGTATGTGGCCTTACTTATGCACCTCAGCTGCCAAAACATTTGATTTGACATATTTAAAGTCTTTAGCTTTGAGGGGCTAAAATTGTGTAGGAGAGGGGTGGAAACAGGCTGGCTTTGCTTCTGATTCTGTGCCATCCAGACACAGGAAAGCAGGGGTTTTGTCATCTCAAGAAGAGCCCCCTCCCTGTGCGTGCATTCCACCCCACCACGTTCTAGAAGTAACTCCCTCTAGCTGTGTCTGGGTCCTCTCAATCTTGAGTCCACTCCACACTTGGTCATGCACAACAGCCCGTCAGCATTGGTATCTAAATGTCACCTTGTCCTCTAGCTCGATCCATTACAACATATACATATTGCTTAATGAAGAAAGAATACCAACAGGCTCTAGAATTAAACAGTGGGTTGTAAACGTCTCCATCCTCTCTGGCAAGCTAAGACAAGAAAAAACATAACACAGTTCATGCTCAAAAGTTCTCAGCGGAAGTCGAATGTCAATCCAGATTCTAAACAGTCTATCTTTGTCAAATGTAAAATAACACCAAGTTTGGTTTTATTTCCTTGCAGATTGTTTAACCAAACGGAATAAGCCATACACACGTCCAGATAAAATTAGCCTTTTTTAACCTAAAGCTCAAGCTTTTTATAATTAGTAAAGAGGTGTCTAGACAGTGATAACCAGCCTAAAGGAAAGAGACACGTGATTAACCAAGCAGATGGCCCCTTTCAGTTTAATGAACAGATGGGTTTTTATTTAGATTGATGGCTCAACTAGGGAAGGTATTTAGTTTGAGCTGTTCCCTTGAGGACCCTAGAAGGCTGGACCCCAATGATTAGTTCAGATTTGAGCCTTCCTCCTACCAGAAGTGGCTTCCATAATTCATAAAGCCTCAAGTCTACACCAAGCAAGCTCAGAACAGATGTACGCACTCCATCAGATGGCATGCTAACTTACTCTATTTCCAGTCTCAGAAAAGCAGAGTAGAAGAGAAAAAGCCCTTTCCATTTTCCAAAGGTCACATCAAAAGGGGAGAGAGAGAGAGAGAGAGAGAGAGAGAGAGAGAGAGGAAGAAGGAGGAGGAGGAGGAGGAGGAGGAGGAGGAGGAAGTGGAGGAGGAGGAGGAAGTGGAGAAAGGGAGGAATGAAGGAGAGAGGGAGGGAGGGATGAAGAGAGGAAGAGAAAACAGAAGAAATTGTTCCTCATTTAAATCATTTTTCCATGTGTGACTTAAATTGACATTCATAAAAGTCTGTTGGAGGTAAATGACCATAGACGTGGCACGGGGCGGGCACTGGTTGAAGGTTCCTTTCACACGCTCCTCAACTTTACAACTTGTGCTCCCATGGTCAACTTTTAAAGCCCTTCCCCAGAAAACATCCCAAGTCAAACAGTGTTGCCAAGCCTGACAACTTGAATTAGATCTCTGCAACCTACATGGTGACTCCTACAAGTTGCTCTCTGACATTCACAAACACAACAATGCCTTGCCTTCCTTTTTTTAAAAAAAAAAAAGAAGCCAAGTTGTATTTGGTTTCTTTGCCAGCTTGCCAGCTTGGGGATGGTTGGAGTCCAACATCCATGTTGATTAATGTTGATTGAACACTAACAAAGCAATGCCAGCTGTAATGCCCAGGTCAGTCTGCATGATACAACTTGTATAGAACTGAATATGTGTTTCTCTGAAACTTCACATGTGTAAATTTGGGAGTGGCACCCCAATCCAATGGGCTATGAGGTCCTTTCCTTTCACAAAGGGATATTTTGTTATTAAGCTCCCAAAAATGAATCCTATCTAGAGCAAGTGAGTGGCTAAAGTGGGTGGTCTTTCTATGTAGCTCAGGCTAGCCTTGAACTCCTGATCTTCTTGCTTCAGCTATCCCTGCCATGGTTGTAGGTGTGAGCCACCCTGAAAGGCCCGTGGCTGATATTGCTTACAAAATTTTGTTTTTCCTTTGAGCTAATGAGTCACTTTACTTTGCCTGGAAGTGCACTTAGATTTTGCATGTGATATCTTAATCTTTGTCCTTGACATTTTCTCATGACTTCAAAACACACAATAATAATACTGCTGGTGATAATCGTAGAATGCCTCAAAAAAAGAAAAAACAAAATTAGCTGTAGGTTGGCAGCTTTTTGAGTCTCTGTTTTCTAAGTCTGAACACAAATACTATGACATATTTTAAGCTGCATCATGGGTTTCTGATCCCAGAACAAAGTGAGGTAAATTAATTTTTCCTGCAAAGTAAGCCAAAGTGTGTGTGTGTGTGTGTGTGTGTGTGTGTGTACATATGTATGCATATGTGATATTTATATATAGAAAAAGGCTGACTGGCTATAGACCTTAGGTGGTGAGTTCTTGGTATTCATCGATACCAGACTTGGGGCCAAAAAAGCATCAACTCGGAAGTATCAATGAGCCCCAAAATAAATAAATGACTGAATAAACAAATAAACAAATGAATAAATAAATAAGTGAAAATCCAGTATATCATTAAAGACATTTTTGTTGTTTTTGTTTTGTTTGGTTTTGAAGCACTTGGGAGATCAAGGCAGGGGGATCACATGTTCACTGGCCAGCCTGAAACACACAGTTGCAGGCTATCCTGGACTACATGAGATCCTGTCTTAAATAACAACAAAAAAAGTTGACTCAAAAAAAGACACAGTTGCCTACCACAGGGCTGAAGGCAGAGGATAGGTAACTAACTATCCTGCTACTGGCTAAAGAGTTGAACCTTCCAAATACCCAACGTTTACCTCTCTGAGCAATCCCCAGGCACAGACTGGGATTGAGAACCTTCACTAGACTCCAAGTTTCAAAAGCGTCACATTACACAGGCTCTGCCAAAAGGTACTTGTCTAGTTGGGGAGGCTGATTCTCAGCTCCTAATTGGGCCCATCCTAGAACTCTCGATCCCATGATAGAGCTATACAGTTATGTGTGGCTCGTAAGGGCATCTCTCCCAATTCTTACATCTGTCTGATCTAACCTTTGGGGACACAGGACAAGGGTACGTACAACCTCTTCTAGCATCTTTGCAGCTCCCTATCATGCCAGGGTTTTCATATATATAAATATAAAATAAAAGATAATTATTTCTTTAATAGCTATACATATATAAGATATATACATTTAATATATGTATAGCTATTAAAGAAATAATTCTCTTTCCACCATTTCCTGTGTGAGCTGAAGTTCATTGAACTTATCCCATTTGCACCTTAGTCCTGACAGCGACAAAAATGAACAGGACACTATCTGCCTCTTTAGAGTAAGAATAACTAAAGTGACACATTACTTCCAAAGCACAAAGTGTTTACAACCCTGTGCCATTCACAAGGTGGATGTCAACAGCTAGTACGGAGGTGGACTAAAGGGTGCTTCAGTAGCCCCTAACTGAGTGGGTACGAACGACCAAAACAATGGGACTCTGAGGCCTATCAATGCCACAGGATAGGAAAGGAACATAAAATATAAGAACACAGAAGGCATGCAGCCCGCAGGGGAGAGCAAGTGGCCTCTGCAGGAGATAGATGCCTCCTAAAACGGACCAAGAATCTGCAGGGACTTAGGACCATGGAGGATGAAGCAGACTGGTCTCTAGCACACAGAGACGTGAAGTCCTAAGTCGGGTTGAGAGTCTCTCATCCATACCCTCAATGCGCTCTCTACACTGCGCCTTCTCCTGTGCACTAGAATTCTGCCGCTGCTTCTGTCTCACCTGCTAATGGGTTTCTGGACATGTCTTTAATTTACACTGATGTCACATAACTAAGTAGTATGTCTGGCTCACTGGTGCTTAGTACATTTTTTAATTAATGAAGTATCAAAATGTTTAAGGTTACAGCACATATTTTATAGATCAGTGACTCTTTAAATGTCCAACCGCTTCATTCAGTGCAAATTTATTTTGCTTTCATATATTCCATCAGTTAAAGACTCAGTTTACAAGCTGGGCATGGTGATACATGCCTTAAATCCCTGGGCTAGGGAAGCAGAGGAAAGAAGATGCCTGAGTTTTGAGGCCAGCCTGGTCTGTATAGAGAGTTGCAGGACAGCCAGGGCTGCACTGAAAGATCATGTCTTAGAGGGAAAAAAGATGGAACAAAAGTCTGTTTAGGAAGCTAGTAAGGAAAACGGAATCTTAAGGGGATCACTGCCATCCTTTGTGGATATGTTGTGGCTTCTATTTTTGTGTTTTTATGGGATTCCTGTGGGCGCAACCATGCGCGTCTGTGTCTATATGTGCTTCTTGTGGTTTTTCTTTGGATCTTTCCTTTCTTTGTTTTATACTATTCTGGTTGATTTGTTTTTGTTTTATCTTACTATATTTTATTTCATTATTAGCCCTTGGATGGCTGTTTGTTTTCTAATGAGAGACAAAAGGGGGGAGGGTTCATGGGAAGGGAAACTAAGATATATTCAGTTTATAATTAGAATATATTGGGGGAGATCTATTTTTAATAAAAATTTTGAGAAAGAATATCACTGTAACTTCATAGTGAAATTCTCCAAGGCTAGTTTTGGTCAAGAGGTAACTTTCCCCATCATCTCTGTATTTGTTACAGAAATTATTGCAGGTGATCTGTTTCCTTCGAATGTTTTCTCTTTATGGTTTGACTACTGTGTGACACCTGTGACATAAAAAAAAATCTAAATATCTGTGTTCACAAGGTGTTATCTGTTAGTGAATGTGATGAGAAACTACATACACTACCAGCGTCTTCTGAAGAGGCCTGCCATGTGTGGCCAGGAGGTGGCAGCATGCTCCAGTGAAATGTCACCAGAAAGGCCCCTTAACTCCCAGCCTCTGTAAAGTATGGTAAACAAAGAGCTGGCTCCAGCAGACTGTTTTCAAAGCAGTTTGAAGTCAACCAATCAACAGCTGGATCCACTGCTATCAATTATCGCCTGTTTGCTAATCCGTAATAGTGTGATTCAGCAGCATCCTCACTCGGCAAGGAGGGGAAGAGAAAGAACAAGAGGACCTGGGGGGGGGTGGCGGGGGGGGGGGGGAACCTGGAACACCTCCCATCTGCACACTTAATGACCTTTCAATCCAATTACAAGTGATTAACATGAGGTGTATTTCAAGGTTAACCCTTTACCTACTAACTAACATAGATAACTACTGATTATAATGAAATCGAACGGCTACAAAAACTATCAGTTAACTTTAAGTTGGTTAACTTACTGATTCTCTGGCTATGTAAATCCTCCATTTTTGCCAAAGAATTTATCCCTGGAGGGGGTCCTTCTACTCAGACAGTTCTGTAGCCTCACACCAGGTATCAAACCAAGGGAACAGTAATTTTAGGCAAATAAATTTTAGGGCAGTTATACAATAGTTGCCTATCTGGCTGGATTTGAGTTGGTCAATGGCCGAATGTCTTAATGCGTATGTCCCCCTACTTGCTTTCTTCTACCAAGCTGACCTACTTACCTATAAACCATTAGTTCACAACGGCATCCTTGAACTAGACCTAAGGAGTTCTTGGCATGCTTTTTAAACCATTTTTATTTGAGTTCTTACCTCCTGTGCAGTTTCCTAGGAAACTGAGATTGGTTACTATTTAAAACACAGAATAAACTGACTGACTTGTCAGCTTAGTAATTTTTTTCAAGAGACAAGAGCAAAACAGTTTTTAAAGACAGTCTCCCGGCTGGAGAGAAAGGTCAGTGGTTAAACTTGTTTGCTGCTTTTGCAGGGGGGCCCCCACATCAGGTAACTCACAACCAGCTGTAACCCCAACTCCAGGGCATCTGATGCCTTCTCCTGGTCTCCGGGGGCTTTCTGAACACACGGTGTATATACACAGACATGCACAGAGACGTAAGTTTAAATAAAATAAAATCGTGTTTTGAAGATATTCTCCAGAATGAAGGCAAAGGAGTGTGTGGAATGAGAGAAATGAGCACAGAAAGAGTAAATTCACGAGCAAAGGGCCTCGTTACTTACTTAATTGCAATGTCGTTAGTAGCACCTACGCTAATGGTACAGTTGCATATAGAAAGTTGGGGTTTTTTCTGTTTTCCTTCTTCAAGACTATTATCAACAGAAAACAATAAATAACCTATCAATCCAGTTATCAAATTGCTGGAAGTTTATTTGCTACTTATTTAAGATTAAGTTTACAAATCTAGAATTTAATTTAGAAAAGGACTGTTCCTGGGTGTATCGGGCCTTATCTAGAGCTATAAAGGTCACAAGAGTTCAGAGGTACCTCATAAGCACCCCCCGCCCCCAAAAAAATGCACCAGATAGGTAGGTTCCTTCTGGTTTAGATGCCAAGGGGAAAATTAAATGACTCACAGGTTGCCCTTTCATTTAGGTTTGCCATTGATGAAAGCTTTTTAAAAGTAATTAATTGCTCCTGAGTACTTTCTTCTAAGTGCTTTAGACTGTCCTGGGGAGACAAAGGTAAGTCAAATGTTGGCAGAGATTCGGGGAAGGCAGCAACTGTGATCTCAACAGTTTCTAACTACTATGAGAACTTCACAATGAATCTCATTGTTATATACAATTAATACATGCTAATAAAAAACTTTTTTAAAAATTAGAAGATTGGAGAGAACAGCCAGCAGCTAAGGGCACTTGCCACTCTGGGACTCCAAGTTTGGGTCCGGGTACCCACAGTGATCACAAACATCTCTAACTCCAGCCCCAAGGGATCCAACACATCTTCAGGCTTTCTGAGACTCACACATACAAGCACAAACAAAATATTTAACTGGTCAAAAATTTTTTGGGTATGGTAGATAAGTCAAGGACAGAATATGAAATTTATTTATCAGTAAGACAGTAAATTTTTTCAGAGAAGGAATGCAAAGAGATAAGAATTCTGAAGCCATGCATAGAAGCCTAGATAAAAACCAGGTCCAACAGATGAGCTAGGTGGAGACAAGGGAGGAAAGGAGATAGAGAAAATGAGTGTCTGGGGACGTCGAATGGCTGTCACCAGCGGAAAGTGCTAGAGTTTGAGAACGGTAGATATTGAAATGTCATGTGTTTAAGAGTACAATTCAGGGAAGAAGAAACAGCATCAGGCTGACAGTAAAATAAGTGCGTATTTTGATCCACGTGCTTTCAACATTTCCAAAAATCATACCTTAGAGTAAAAGCAGAGCCTTAAAGGAATTGAGTACACCAATACACTTTTTTTCAAAAGACTTTAAGTGTGCAGCATATTTAGAAGGAGCAATAATGTGGCCATTTTGAAGAGGTAATAACCATCAGCTATATAAAATGACACTTAACCAAAGTATCATGGCTAATATGCAGCTTGCTTGGCAGGATGCATGCACAAAGCCCTGGGTTCAGCCACCAGCACCTCATGAACAGCCTGGTGAAGCACTCTTGTAACTCCCGAGCTCAGAAGGAGGAGGGATCAAGGTCATCCTTAAAGTCAACCTGTGTACCTGTGTTGGGTTAAATGGTGGTGGGTGAAAGTAAAGTCTTGAGTCTGCCCCAGGCTCAAACCTCTCAGAGAGGCGGGACACGGAAAATTTGACCACGCTCACCCCACGGCACCACCTGTCAGGTGTCAGGCTATGAGAAGCCACCAAGGGACACCGTCCAGGGTTAGGGGAGCATGGCCTGGGGTCTCAGGGACCACATGGAAGCCGGCTCCATCTGGTTCTCAGGCTCTTAGGCATCCCAGGCACTGCTAGATACCAAGAAAGGTGTGGCAGGGTCCTGCCGCCGGAACCAGGTCTTTGGCTTGGCGCCAGCTAGCTGGGTTGGTTTGGTAGAGGCTGTGGCTGGGAGCGCTGAGAGGCCTTCTGTGGGGACTGCATGGGGCTCATTAGACAAAAGCCTCTTCCATTGTTCCCCACAGCAGATCCCGATGGAGAGAGACAGTCCATGGGTTCAGGACATTTATTGTCATGGCAGGGAGTGGCATGAGTGAATCCAAACCCTGAACCTCAGAGCAGGAGTGAGATTGAAATACCCATGGCAGGGAGGAGTGGCTGGGAAGGGGAAGGGGAGTTTATTGGCTAAACCTCTAGGTGCCTCATTAAAATGGGAATGTCTTGAGGCTGCGTGATCACACCTCTACCTGTGGAGGGGTTTGGGTGATGCCCTTATGTGACTGATGGTCAAAGACCTATGGAGAGCTTCCGCCTCACGTCTGAAGCCTGGCCCAGAAGCATGGCAAAACGTCTACTGTCCCTTGTAGGGTTATTCCCTACTGGGTTCACCAGGGTTTTAAACCTTAGCTCAACCAGAAACTAGGCTGCCTTTCACGGTCCCACATACCTGAATCAAAGACAGTGAGAAGATGCAAAGAAAACTGTTTTCGGCTGAGGCCCAAAGAAAACTGAATCTTGTCACCTTTCCTTGGTCATTGGGTTCAATTTCCCATTAAAAAAAGTTTAAGGCCAGCCTGAACTATATAGTGAGTGGTAGGCCACCCAGGGGTACACAGCAAGACCCTGATTCAAAAAACAACAAAGAACACAGTATTTTAATACCTCTTTTAAAGTATTAGGTTATACTTATTCTCACCCCAACCTTAAAAACTTGTGTTCTTTATTAAAAATCAAACAAAACAGAGAAGTCAATGGTGCCTATTATTTTCAACTTTTCAAACAACAGTCAATGAGAGAATAAGTATAGAAATTCCAAGTTTAAGGAAGCAAAATCTGGTTGCTTTTGAGCGGTCAGGGGGTTCAATTTCTCACTCACATGTAAAACCATGTAAAGAAGTTCCCTGGCCACTATCAAGCCACCAAACCAAGTTGTCATTTTTTTTCCAACTTTGAATGCTTCACTCAGTGGAACAAGAGGTTCCTCTTGGCTATGGATGTGTGTGTGTGTGTGTGTGTGTGTGTGTGTGTGTGTGTGTGTTTCCTGCATGATGCACTGGACTACAACTCCATTGCTCAGAAATTCAGAGTGGGAATTACAACAGATGATGAGATATCTAAGGACAAAGTGGAGAGACACTTTGGAGAGAGAGAGAAAGAGAGAGAGAGAGAGAGAGAGAGAGAGAATGAGTTTTATCAGTTTCAACTTCTGCCATTATCTTCAACACTTAAACAATCTAGACATTATTGTTTAGTGAATAGAAAGAACTGAGCAAAAATGTGTGCCCTGAGGTCAAGACTCCGACTACCACATCACAGTTCCTGTGGTGGTTTGAATAGAATTGGCCCCATAGACTAGTGTGTTTGGATGCATGGCTCATGGGGAGTGGGACTATTAGGGGCATGGCCTTGTTGGAGGAAGTGTGTCACTGTGAGGGCAGGTTTTGAGGTCTTCTATGCTGAAGCTATGCCCAGTGTGGCACACAGTCCCCATCTGCTGCCTGTGGATCAAGATGTAGACTTCTCAGTTCCTTCTCCAGCACCATGTCTGCCTGGATGCTACCATGCTTCCTACCATGATGATAATGGACTAAACTTCTGAAACTGTAAGTCAGCCCCAATGAAATGTTTTCTTTTATAAGAGTTGGCTTGGTTATGGTGTCTCATCACAGCAATAAAATCCTAAGACAATTTCCAGACTAACTGATAATAAGAATTATCTTGTGAACTGTTTGGTGAGATGGCTCAGTGGGTAAAGGCTACTGAGGGTGGTTAACCCAGATCTCAATTCCAGCCATTCTCTGCTTCCTGATCCACAGTGATGTCAACAGCTGCTGCTTTGCTCTCCCCATCCGCCACAGATGAAGGCACTCCAGCATGCCTTTCCCACTTCTGCTAGGATAAATCCTTCATCCTTTAAGTTGTCTCTATGGGCATTCTTGGTCATAATGACACAAGAGTAACTGAATCAGGGCACCAAAATAATTCCCCTACCTTGTGTTCAATAATTTATGATATTTCACATTAAAGCAGCCCCATGTATATAAGATAAGGAAGGGCCTTTGAAGGCACTAGCAAAATTGAGAAAAGTAAACACCAAATAAGAATATATACGGGGGAATTTTTGAAAGGGGCTTCAAGTGTCAGTTTAGCTGATATCGAATATACTTTTTGCAACTAACTAACTGATGTGTGTTTTTAAAGTTTTCTACCCATTGTCTTTTTCCACTTATCATATGTTTCCATCCAAATTAAATATAGTACCTAGAAAACAATGCTTGTGACTTATACAAGGGGAAGAAGTTAAAACCAGAAAATTGAAACTTTTCTTTTGAAGGGATGCTGAATGATCACAAATCAAGGAGGTCATTTCCACGTGAAGGACACAGAGTTTAGCTCTGTCTGCTCTTTCCCAGATGTCTTCTTGTGTCTAGGCTACATCCCCTGTGTCTACAGCATCACCATTCGGGGAGTGTGAGGAGTCACTTCCTTGGTCCACTAAACTCCAGCAGGACATACCAATGACTGTAAGGCTTCCAGCTCACATGACACTTCCATTTCAGTGGTACTTCCATGACTTTAACCTTTCCTCCCTTTTGTGTTTTTTAAAGGACATCCTATAATTCCAATCAGAAATCTCCTCAGAAATACAGCAGGTCTCAAAGAGTTCAATCCATCATGGTGGGGAAGGCATGGCAGAATAGCCTACTACATGGCAGGCAGGAGTCAGATGACCTGGGTACCATCTTGTAAGAAATGATGAGCTTGGCTTTTTTCTCAGCGTTTCATCTTATGCCCGCAGGAATCCGATGACCTGCTGGGATGGATGCTACTGTTGTAGCCGTTTCTCCCACTCTTCTACCCCTACACATAATCCTAGTCTCACGCACCATGATGTGTGTCCTTCAGGAGAGTACAGCTCCCTCCTCAGTGCTGAGGTATGAATCTTAATTGGCATAATCCTACCACAGAGGCTGTCCCTACATCCATTGCCTAAGCATAAGCTATTACAGCAGTTTTAGCTAATGAGACACAAGGAGACAATCTGCTTGGCAGGAGGGCTCCCTTAGTCTTAAAACAGAGAAGGCAGTGGACCGGAGAGTACCATTCACATGCCAGAAAAGGAAATCAGACTAGAGAAAACCCAGTGGAGAGACGGCAGACCTAAAACAGGCAGACATCTTGAGCCTTAACAACATTGTCAGGATGCTAAGTTCATCAACCTTGGGAATGAGTTCCGGCATATAGCTATCTAGGCCAAAGGCAGAGGGGACTTAAACATAAGGACATTTCGTAAGGATCCATTACAACAAGTAAAAGCTTTGTAGCAGATGACATAGACTTTCCTTTCAGCTGTCCCATTACTAAACTTCTCAATATAAGAATATACAATAGGCTTGATGCAAGAATAACTGCCAAATATTCCTCTTACACTCAAGCTGCTGCTCCAAGTCAAAGTGGGAGTCTAGTCCCCCTTTCCACAAATCTAGTTCTCATTAAACAATACAGCAGAAGTGGTGTAATACTGGCTCCAGATCTAGGTTTTTCCCTTTCTCTTTCACTCTTGTAGAAGACAAGACCATGACTAATATTCAGGGTGACTATCTAGATGATGGTGAGCAGCTAAACACATGGTGAGATTCCTGCATGGGGAACAGAAGGTTGCTCTGGCAGAAAGGAAGCACCAAGCCCAGGAGCGTAAGAGGCACCACATAGACCTTCATCATCATAAAGCTGACATCATAAAGCCAAACCTGTCAATCTCTGCCAAACAGTGCTGAAAGTCCTCACCATGGACCGGTGAGCAATAAAACATTTGCTATATGTCTGTCTTTAGAGTGGTATGTTACCCTACAATAGACAACAAGTATCAAGTAGTATTACATTTGCTATATGTCTGTCTTTAGCGTGGTATGTTACCCTACAATAGACAACAAATATCAAGTAGTATTGGTTGGACACAGAGGGGATAAGAAATAGTTTAATTTGGAGTGAAATATGAGTGGTCATGATCAGGCAGCACATGTTTAGGTCACCCCAAATTAGCTATTACAACATGGAAGCAGTTTTCCATGAAGTCTTTATAGTAACAGAACAAAGAAAGTCATAAAAATCAAGACATTTAAAAAATATATTGGTAGAGATATCAGAGGTGGGTTTTAGCTGAGAGGAGAAATCTCAGCTACAGGCTTCAGACACTGTCTGATAACACTTAGCTTTGGGGTGACTGAAAACTAGTGGTCTGCTAAGTTAACACATGTCAGTGGAAAACTAGTGCTCTGTACATTCCAAAGGATTTACCTGATGGCCACAGAGCTACCAGGTCAGATCCACAGGAGAGTCATAAATGGCTAGCAAGAGGGCTAAAGATGGCTCAAGATAACTTGGCTCTGGACCTGCAAAATCCTAAACACTCCAAGTTATTGAAGTTCTAATCAGTCAGCCCCGAAAAAGTTAATTTGAAGATATGGCTTCTTTCTTGGAAGATGTGCTCACCCTTATCTATTTGGTATTTTTTAATTGCTATTATTTCACAATGCCTATGATTATTGATAGTTCTAGAGGCTAACAGACATTGTTTTCAAATATCTGATTTACGTGTTAACTAACAAAAGAGAATTTAGTTGTTTCTATGTTATCACCTTGTTACCTTTTATTAACTTTTTGAAATAACTACAAATAAATATAAAACTATTCATATGAAATAACTTGGTGTCTTTAACAAATACAAAATCTCTCACCAAGTAAAGTATCATAGTTTTTTAAAGGGGGAAAGCTGGATCTAGAGAAATGGTTCACCAGTTAGGAACATTTGCCTGTTCTCCCAGAGAACACTATCCATTCCCAGCACTCACATATACCTGCAACTAACTACAGTTCCAAGGGACTCGTCTGATTGCTGAAGGCACCTCACACGCATGCCATATAAACAAAGGCACAGATACACAAAAATAATGAAAGTAAATATTTTTAAACAGAGACAACAGGGCCTTAAAAGATGGTTCAGAAGTGAAGAGCATTTGACGCTTTTGCAGAGAACCAGGGTTCGGTTCCCAGTACGTACATGGTGGTTCACAACCATTGTCACTGGATTAAACGCCCTCTTCTAGCCTCTGCCAGCAGTGAGTGGTGTATATACAGGTAGACAAAATATTTATACACAGTAAATATTTTTAATAGAAAAACCCGACTTTAAAGGCGTGTCTGGAATCCGATCTGAGACAGAGCAGCTGCAAACATAGGACGCTGCGGCTTGCCGCGGAGAGCAAGAGGAGCAGCCGTTGGACCGTTACTCGGGCCATTCACCCACAGGTTTACTCTTATCAGAGCCCTCGAAAACCAGCTGTTAAACCAGGAAAATCTGATTATGGAACTGGAAAGCTGGGTGAGAAGGGAGAGACTGGACAACGGAGCACAGCGGGTGGCAGATCCTCGGGGTGAGGTGGGGCAAGGTTTTTGTGTGCGCGCGAGCGGAAGGGGAGGGACAGACGGAAGGTCGGACGCAGGCGAGCGGAAGGGGCGGGGACGCGCCTCAGGTCTTTGTGGCTAATGTCCGCCACCCGGGCTGCTCCTGCGCTGTAGCTGGGGCTCCGATCGGGCGGAAGGGCGTGTGGCAGGTCCTGAAGAGCCCCCTCAACCTCCACTTTCCGCTGGACAGCCCCGTGGTGCCCCCTCGGGCACGGGACTACGCTGTGTTTTAACCCGGAAGCTAATAGCGTGCGTGCCGCGAGCTGCTGAGGAAGACAGGTGTGGAGCGGGTGTCTTGTTTGCCGGTACGAGTAGCTGTGGTGTAGGCGCTTGGGGTCCTTCCCCACGGGACTGAGGGAGAGGGAGGGAGCGGACCGGGCGACTGAGAAGCGCAGAGCGGGTCGGCGTCTGGGTGAACGCCGCGCCAGGCAGTACCGGGGCCAGAAACTCCAGCATTGCGAGGACGCGGGCTTAGTTAATGAGACCCGTGCTGGTTGGTTGTAGGGGAAGCAAGGTACACCGACTTTAGGCTTCTTGTCAGGGTCAGATTTCTGTGGTAGGGCGGAAGGCTGGGTTCACGTGTAAACTGGGACATAGTAAGAACAAGACGTTATTACTCTCGCGCTGGCGAGTGGTGGGGAGGGCTCTCATTCTGCTCAGCCTCGGGAGCTTAGGGCCGGGTTTTAACCTAAATTGAAGGAGCATACTAGTCTTTGTATACATTGTCATGTTTGTTCTTTATCTCCAAATCTATTATATGATTACTACCATATTACGTTTGAATTTAGAATACTCAAGCTTTTGAGAGCTAAAGTTGACCTTTTGCGTCCATAGTAGAATGGTTTTAATCCAAGCTAAGCATTTTACAGTTACAGAATTCCTCACTAAATTCATTCGTAAGCCAATCCTTTCCTTAATACCGGCTCAGAACAAAGCCCACACAAAGTAAGGGCCTCCATGTTTGTTGAAATTTTCAGTATATGGATGGGACCAAATGGCAAGTACCCAGTATTTTAAACAAGTTTATGTTCAGTGCGGATTTTAAAATGTTACTACCTTAAATGCAGACCGATACTACATGCTATAAACAGTAACTAAAGAAAAACATTAAAGCTAGCATTAAATTCTGCCAAAAGCTGGGTTTGGTGCTGCATGCCTTTAATCGAAGAACTGCAGGGGCTGGAAAGTTCTGAGAGTTCAAGATCAGCCTAGTCTACATAGCAGGTTCCAGGACTACATAGAGATCCTTGTCTTTAAAAACAGGAAAAATCTGCAGCTTGTATTTTATTAAAATTTACTGTGGTTGGGGATGCAGCCCTGTGGTGAAATGCATCTAGCATGGTGAAGAACCTGGGTTCACTGTCAAGGGGAGCAATGACATAGCTTACTAACAAAGTAAAAGTGTTTGCCTACCATTCCTAAGGCCCTGAGTTCATTCCCAGCACTGAGAAAAGTTCTGGTTTACAGACAGAGTCATGAATTTAATCAGGACTGAAAGATAACTGAAAAGGAAATAATGTAACTATATGTAATCATGTTAACATTGCATTCTTAACAGTTGTAAAATGTTTTCTGTCAGTGGTTGTTGTACACAGTAGGAGATATAATTGTTAATGCTTCGTCAGTATATTTAGTCTTGAACCTGTTTACTTTCAATGTTACAAGTTTTTAGAGATTTTCCCCCCCCTATGCTGTAAGTTAAAATGCTTTCATGTATTGTAGGAAAGAAGAGGTTACTTAGGAAACTCCTCCCCAAGCGCAAAACCCAACTGTACTAAGCTCTTGGTAAGCTATTTCAGCCCAGAATGTCTGTGGAATCCAGAGCAATTTCAACTTTAAAACCTCAGGATCATCAAGAAGAATTAATACTAGTGAAAATAGAAGATAGTAGCTTTTCTTGGAGTCAGAAATGTAAACAGAATGGGAGTGCCCAATCTTGCCAAGAACTGTTTCGCCAGCAATTCAGGAAGTTTTGCTATCATGAAACACCTGGGCCCCGAGAGGCTCTGGGACGACTCCAGGAGCTTTGCCATCAGTGGCTAATGCCAGAGTTGCACACGAAGGAACAGATCCTAGAACTGCTCGTGCTGGAGCAGTTCCTGAGCATCCTGCCTGAAGAGCTGAAGATATGGGTTCAACAACATGGTCCAAAAAGTGGTGAGGAAGCTGTGACTCTGCTGGAGGACTTGGAGAAAGAGTTTGATGATCCAGGGCAGCAGGTGGGAACAGAGATGTGATGAGTTTTGGGGAAAACCATTGTACCTTAGTTGTAGTATCTAATCTGGTTAGAACAATGTCTCTGAGAACCATGACCTTGATGTCACAGTAGCACGCACTTACCTCCTTTACCCTTTTTCTGCCTTGACTTAGCCTTCATCTGTAGCAGTGGCCTTACTAACCATGTAAGAGTCTTACTAATTATATTGTACTGGTTTCAGGTCCCAGATAATCCACAAGGACCATCAGTGTCATGGAAAGATTTGACATATCTCAAAACATCCCAAGATTCAACAAGTATCCAAGTCCGACCTTTGAAGACGCAGCTGAAATCCTGGAATGCTTGTCTTTCCTCTAAAAGTGGTAGGAATAGAAACTTATTTTCAAATTTATGGAAGTCAGGCCTCTGGTTTTGAAGATGCAGACTTGCATTTATAAACTTGTTGCATGTGAACACTTGTATTAATCAAAACCAGAGGTGCTCACTTGAGCAGCTTTGTATGCATCGACCCTCATAGGAATTGCAGTCATCCTTCCTTGTACGAGTCTCCCTGCCATTTTTTATAACTTTGTAGAGTGCTAAAAATGTCTAATGCTCTGGTAGATACTGTGTTTCCATCTTCAAGTAATTTTCAGACTGTCATTAAGGTTCATAGCAGAAAAGCAGATGCATCCTAGTACAGTCAATTATGGAATGTAAGTAGGCGGTCTGTGGGTGACGTGGCAGCACATAAAGTGACACCAAGCCCAATGTGAGAATCACTGAGGGTAGGAAAGTTAGCTTAGTGGTTAAGAGCATTTGTGGCTCTTGAGTGGACCTGGGTTCAATTCTTAGCTCTCAAATGGCAACTTGCACCCATCTGTAACTCCAGATCTGACACCATTTACTGACCACCTCCAGTGCCATGTATGCACATGATCCATAACATACATGCAGGCAAAACACCTATACACATGAAATTATTAATAAAGAAAGAAAGAAAGAAAATTTAAGAAATATTCAAGGACTACTTCCTGGAGGAAGAAATACCTAAGCTATAATTTGAATTATGAGCAGGAGAAAGCCAGGAAAATAGGTAGTACAAAGCCATTAAAGTGAGAGACTACAACCCATTATGGCAATTATAGATACTTCAGTCTGACCTGAGAACTGATAAGGAATAATGAAAGAGAAACTAGGGAGGAAATGAGGTACAAGTTGCTAAAGCCTGTCTCACTATTCATATCCTACCTGTAAAGGGTGCAGTTGATGGGAATGGATGAAGAAGTGGCACTATTAGAACTCAGCTTCAGAGTATAGACATGATTTGAGAAAGGCAGTATTAGAGGTTTATTAAGAGACCTGAAACCCAAGAAGCCACAGTAAATGAGGAAACCTGTGTTACTCTGGGGCATAGAGAAGACTGAAGCAGAAATCTGTTCCTCAGCATTGAAAGTACATTGCAGTAGGTGGTCATCATTAAAATCAAATCATGAAAAAGAAAAAAAATTGAACATGATCAAGTTTCAGTCTTAAACAACTTGATTAATAATGGTATTGTTCATGGAACAGAAAAAAAAAAAATCTGATGTTTGATATGGGGTATTTGAGTCCAAATACAAGCAAAAGTCCAGTATGATAGTCTAGAGCTTGAAGTAAAATTGGAGATCTGAGAAGGCATGAGGAATATCAGTAGTTAATTGACATCGGAGGAGAGTTTCAACAGTGAGGATACAATAAAAACCCAAAATAGAGGCTGAAGGAACATAGTTTTTGAGTTACATGCTCCAAAATCAAAAAGGAAAAGCTAAGGGAGGAGAGTCATGTGCAGTGTCTCACGTTTTTAATTTTACCTTTGGGTGGCTATAGGATTGCCCTAAGTTTGAGGCCAGTCTGGGCTGCAGAGTGAAACCTTGTCTCAAGAAAAACAGAATGATGGAAGGTGTGGGTCTCCAGGTCATGCCATAGAAAGGCTAAGATCCAAAAAGTACCCATTCAGTTATATACAGTTATAAAATCGGTGACCTTGACAAGACTCCTATCAATAGAAGTAGCAGAGGTCAAGAAGAAGGTAAATAGAAACCAGGTTGCAGACTCTAGACAAACCCTTTAAAGAAATTTTACTGTGAATTTAAGTGAGACTGCTCAACAGATACATAGGCAAGGAGCTTGGTTTTTAAGGAGGAGGGGTGATTTCAGCTTAAGCTGTTAAATGGAATTGTCTTAGGTTTGTTTGGGTTCCTGATAAAATACTATGGCAAAAGCAATTTAGAGGGGAAACAGTTTATTTAACCTTATGATTCCAAATTATATTTCATCATTAAAGGACAGTCAAAACAGTGAGAACTTGAAACAGCTGGTCACATCGACAGTAAAGAGCAGAGGAAGTATGAATACGTGCATGCCTACTACTCCACTTACTTCCTCCACATTCACACAGTCTAGGACCCATATCCAAAAACTACATAGTCCACAATGGACTGGGCCTTTTCACATCAATTAACATAATAAGACATCCCTATTCCCCACCACACCAGACGCACCCCCCTACACACACATCTACACAAGCCAACCTGATCTACATAGTCTGAGACATTCTTCCTAGCTGATCCCAGATTGTGTCAGGTTGAGAATTAAAAACTAGCTATTACAGGAAGCCAATTTAGAAAGAGACTGAAAATAATAGTAGTGACCAGTTGAAGTCTTAAAGGGAAGAAAAGATGAAAGTCAAAAAGAAGGTGTAGACTTTAGCAATGGGAAAGAAAATAGATCCCAGGGCACAATGACATCTTTGTAAATAGACCCTTCTATTTTCTCTTATAGAAAAAGAGACTGAGCTAGCCATATTGAAGATGACCTATAATCCCAGCTACTTAGAAAGCTGGGTGGAAGAATCCCTTGAGACCAGAAGTATCAGGCTCATCTTTGGAACATAGCAAAATCCTTTCTTTTTTATTAAAAAAAAAAAAAAAAAAGATGACTTCAGAATAACTGAAGAAAATAAATTCTGGGGTTTTCTAATTTTATTTTTGCTTCACCATTTCAGATTCTAAGAATAATGAAACAACAACAAAAGAGGACATTTCAGAAGAAAAAGCACCAGAACTCTCTTGGGATCCTTCATTTAGAGGTGTCAGTGAGCACAAAAGCAATTCAGAATGGCAGCAAAGAAGTTCCCCTCTCCACAGGGGCAGTTTTAGTCAAATGATCTTCACACACAAATCCTTAGCAAAGAGAGATCATAATGATGAATCTCAAAGATGCTTGTTTCTAAGTACAAACTCTGTAACATGTCAGAAAGTTTCTACAGACGACAGACCTTACAGATGTGATGTATGTGGGCATAGCTTTAAACAACATTTCTCTCTAACACAACATCAGAGAATACATACTGGAGAAAAGCCCTATAAATGTAATCAGTGTGGGAAAGCCTTTAGTTTGAGGTCATATCTTATTATTCATCAGAAAATCCATAGTGGTGAAAAAGCATATGAATGCAATGAATGTGGGAAAGCCTTCAATCAGAGCTCAGCTCTCACTAGACATCGGAAAATTCATACAGGTGAGAAAGCTTGTAAATGTAATGAGTGTGGAAAAGCATTCAGTCAGAGTTCTTACTTAATTATACATCAAAGAATTCACACTGGTGAGAAACCCTATGGGTGTAATGAATGTGGGAAAACCTTTAGCCAGAGCTCAAAGCTTATTAGACATCAGCGAATTCATACAGGAGAGAGACCATATGAATGTAATGAATGTGGAAAAGCTTTCAAGCAGAGCTCAGAGCTGATAACTCATCAAAGGATACACAGTGGAGAGAAACCTTATGAATGTAATGAGTGTGGAAAAGCCTTCAGTCTGAATTCAAACCTCATAAGACATCAGAGAATCCATAGTGGAGAGGAGCCTTATCAGTGTAATGACTGTGGCAAAACCTTCAAAAGAAGCTCAGCCCTCATTCAGCACCAGAGAATCCACTCTGGGGATGAAGCTTATATATGTAATGAATGTGGGAAGGCTTTCAGGCACAGGTCAGTGTTGATGCGCCATCAGAGAGTCCATGCTGTTAAGTAATTTAATACAATGATTCATAAATACATCAGTATATTTTTCTCTTTGTCAGTCAAAAGGTTGACTTTATAGCCAGATTCCATAAGGTAGTTTTTTAAAAAAAAAAGTCTTTAGCTAATCTAACTTGCTTTGTGCAGCACTTCCCCAATGCTAATGAAATTTTCTTTGAAACTTCCTGTGACTTACCAGAAAGATATAAGACCATTACTTTGAGCCTTGCTCTTAACATTAGGAATACTCAGGGAAAAAAAAAAAAAGAGAAGTAATGCAATATTGAGATGGTATTTTCTATGAGAATGTCATGGGAAAAGGCTTCATTCTGCCACTACATCCGATTGTCAGTGTACCAGGTTTGTGAGACAGTATGGTTGGCATTAAGAGACTGCTTAAGGAACTCAAGCTTTTACTCAACTGTCAACAAGACAAGTGAGAAAACAGTTTCATTGATGATTTGTTGACCCGAAGACGGGCCCAAAATTAAATGAGCTTGAAAAGTAAAAGATACAACTTAATTTATACAGAAGATAGTTCCACCTGTTCCCCACTGTCATGCTGGGAACTAAATTTAGGGCTTCACATGCTAGGCAAATGGGCAGTCCTATGTTATTTTTTAATACTTGTTTTGTGTCACAGACTAGGAATATAATGGGTGCGGGGGGATGATTTCTACAGTCTAATAGCTGTTACCAGCCAGGTAATGACACTTAGTGTGGTCAGTCTATTATAACTTTTAAGAGTGCTTCTTAAGCATTTTCCCCATTTCCTTGTCCAAGAACTTGGATAAAGGAAATTGAAATGATGTGAAGATTGAGGAGTTAACCAGGAAGGAAACAAGAAAAGAAGAGATCTTTTTGTTTAATGGCAGGAACAAAACATGGAACATTGCCTACTGAGTTCAGAATTGGCATCACATCTGAGAGAAGTATGGCTGCAGGCAGACTCTCAAGCACTGCAAATGAGCCTATGAAGATAAAAACCTAAACTCTTTAGTCACAGCACCATGAAGAGCTTTGACATAGTCAGTGTGCCCTAATGGAAAGGGCTAATAAGTGGTTTCCTGGCCCACCCTGAGACAACATTTAAATTTCTACAGAGAGAATGGCAGGAGTCTAATATAAGAGAACAGCCTAGATAGCAACTTTGAATTCTTTATAATATTGGCATTGATGTGTTAGAAGATGCCACAGCAACTGTATCTAAAGCCATTTCTCCATCTTAGCATGACTGCCTGCACTTGGGGATTAGAAAAATCATCAGTTTCTAGGTCTTTGGCTTTTTCTCCAGAACCTCCTCACATGTCTTATGTTAGCAGTATTTAGCAGTAGCTTGGGGAAAGAGGACCATGTTAGAGAAGGGACAACACAAGTAGTAGTTCCTGTTAGTCAGGATTTTCCCTCTTCGGGGAACCCATCAGAAGGTACCGTAAGGCTAGTGCATAGTCCAGTGGGGAAGTTGATCGACTCAAGCCTTGTCATCCTTGTACTCTGGACAGTGAAACAAAAGATTGAAGCATTCCTGACCAATTTAAGCTACATAATAGGACCTAGGACCCCATCTCAAACTATTGGGGACAAAAAGCTGTTTGTCCCCAAAAAGAATAACATACCAAACTCAAATCTACAAAAGTAATACTGTCTTGGACATTATATAGGTGAGTATGTACTAACCAATAAAAATAATGAGTCAAATGCCTAATGTTAAGTAGAATAATGTTTACAAATGGAAATACTCTGGAGCTCTTACATAGATCAGAAGGAAATGTAACAGGTGTTAGCCAAGGGCTTTGTGTACGTGTTAGTCATAAGTACAAATCATATTTTGTACATAGGAAATGGAGACTTGTAGCTACAAAGTCAGAATTTGAACTCGGAACCCTATTCTGGGAGCACACTACACTATCCATGAAAAAGCTTCATTAACATTTAAACAGATCCCACAAGTGCCAGTCAACAATCCATATATGTCCAGTCTTACAACTTGCAATCATTGAAATAAGAAAGAAAGTGTTACTTGTTTTTCATATAAATTAACAAGGATTCAAGCAAATTGGGACTCTCTTGCTGATGGATGTGACTACGTATCTTTGGCAATCAATAACAGAAGCCTTTAGCACTGCCTTTGACTTTGAAATTCTACCTAGAAATATACTTAAACCATGAATATGCAGTCTTAAAAGCTCTTAAAATGTGTTAAAGATTATAATAAATATATAATCTATACAACATGAGCCCATATAAAACACATGTTTTAAAATAATAGAAATATACAATGTTAAGACATTACATTGGTTACTTCTGGGTGGTAAAGTTGTTGCAGGTAATAAGCTATATATTCCAAGTTTTACTACAAAATCTAATACTGCTTATGGAGCAAGGGGCTAGAGAATATAATTCAGTTGTAAATCATAAGCTTACTATGTTTAAGGCCCCAGGTTTAATCCCTAGATCCCCTGCCCTGGGTGAGGCTGGTAGGGAACAGAAGACCAAAATAGTTGTAAAAATAAGTACTTGCTTTCTATAACATCCCTGTCTCAAGTCTAACAAACTTAACTCTGATCTTTCACTGTTGATGAAGTCAATGCAGACTTACCTGCTTCATAATATTAGAAGAATCCCCTTCAAATCTCCTGTTCAAGTAACTTACATGCTTAAAGATTTATGGCTGAGAAAAGCGTTACTTGTAAGTGGTTAAGAGCTTTGGTCATTAGTGTTTTCCATGAATTCAGCAGGCATATACAAGTTATCTTGACTATATTTTCATGTTAAAGAGCTGAAGATGAGCTTAAGTTTCAATCTTTATGAAATGGAGTGGACACCAACATCAGCTGAAAGAAAAAGTTGTTTTGTCTTTCAACATCCTTTTCTGAAAGAAAATAACTAATGCCCTTTTCTCTACTCCATGCTTTCTTTCCTCTTGTTCCAATGGCTGTCTAAAAAGTCTATAAAGCAGCCCTTGCCTTTCGTGGATCTTAAATCAGTTTCATCCCTTTTCTTCATTTCCACTGCCTGTAACCAAAACTGAGAGATTTAAACTTTAAAGGCATTTGACAATGGCCTAATAACCTACTTTTGTTTGTGAACCGCCAAGGAGAAAGTCACATCTCTTGGGCCAGCCTAGGCTTCATGTGAAACCCTGTCTCAAAATTACTCAAAACATGAGACTAGAGAGACAGCTCAGTGGTTAAGAGCAGGACTACTCTTGCAGAAGATCAGAGTTCCATTCCCAGGACCCACATTGGATGGTATACCCCTGTAACTCCACTTCAAGGGAATCCAGTGTCCTCTTCTGCCTTCTCCAGGCATTTGCATTCACATGCACATAATTTTAAAGTAGTCGTTCCAAAGGTCTTCTTAGCTCTTAGTATTGAAGGAGGTATCTAGGTGAATTTAGTATGTATGAGAATTTTAAAAGTTTTTGTTCTCATTCCCTTCCTCCAACAACTCAACCTTAAAGTCTGAGCTTCCTGACGCTGTTTATTTAGCCCAGGAAATAGAAACTAAGTGTGCTACTTCTCTTTTCTACCCTTTCCCCCCTCCAGCCTAACTCTAGTCATGTTGCTTTGTTCTTTACCTGAATGATTTAAAAGCAAAACTTTACAATTTCAGTTTTATTACAATACATTCCCATTACATGCTGATACTACTAAGCAGTTGAAGTGCAAATTGAATATATAAATGTTAAAGTTAACAAAAAAAATTATACTAAAAATTCTTACCAAAAATATTAGAATTAGGGAAAAACTCCAATAGGAAGTAGTTCAAAAGTTAATTTTGCTATGGGTAATAGGGTTATGGGTGACTTATCAACACTCACAATTAGAAAAAGGATTAAATGATATTTAAAACATTGAATCATTCGCTTGTCACCTATAAGAAAAGGCAATTCACTGTCCATTTGAATGATCCCTTTATGATCTTAAATGATAATTGCACAACCTTTGGAACTGAGAACCATATCCAATGTCACCTCCCCTACTCACAATAGCTATTATTACCAAGTTGTTTTGTTTTCTAAAAAAGGTACACTCTCCTAGGTAGAAATTACCCTCAGGGACTGTGGATTAATTAAAACTGCCAATTTAAAATCAAGAAAGAATTTTGTAGGATCTGAAGGATTGATTCTGTATTTCCCTCAAGTGGCTTATCATCTACGGACTCTCCAGACTCCAGTGTCCTTCAGCTTCCTATACATGACTTTAGAAATACCAGTTTTCTTTTTTATCCTGCTAATTCTGAGTACTCTTAGATCATGTAGATCACTTATGATGTGAAACATGTTATCCATCTCAGGCTATTAAAAACAGGAAAAACCCAACCTGGCTTCTGAACTAGGGTCAAAAACAACTCCAGCAGGAACTGGAGTGATGTCATGATACAGGAATGTTTCCATAACCTCTCTTCATCATGACCTCTGCCTCTGGTCTGCCATTAGCCAAGCTGCTGCTTCTATATTTTAGGTCTCAATATCATATCCAAAATGTTTGTAGTTAACTCATAGATCAGATAACATTCCTGATATGTCTTCCAACAGAACCCTGAATTTATCTGGCATAGTTATTGCCACACACTTACTATAATAATTGTTTTAATGAATATGTATATTCTATTAGCCCTTAATTTGAAAAAGGCAATGACCAAGCTTGTTCTCCCAATAGCTAAGCCCAGCAGATTCCAAATAAGGAAGTAGACTGCAACAGGAAGCTCAGGGTTAAAAGCACTAGCAAGGGAGCAGAATGGTCTTCCATTCCTCAGATAGTAAACTGATCCAGGACATGACATTTCATAGCCTCAATTCAACATTCCAGAGTTCAGTAACTCTTAAAACATGCCTACTCCTGTCAGACTCAAACACTTTAGCTAGACAGATTTTATAAAGAGATCTTACAGGATCTGTGCCTCAATCATGGACTTACATGAAGATGCTCAATGGCAGTTCAATCTGCAGTGGAGAGTGGGATGAAGAGCGGATTGGTGAGAGTCCTCATCCAGAAATGGGTCAGTCTTTTTCCCCCCTTAGAATACCATTCTTTGTAGACAAGTTCTGGATAAAATTCTTCTTTCAATATGCAATCATTTTGTGTGGATCTCTTTTTATAGAACAGAACTGGGCTGGAAAGACAAAAGTCCTGCTATCAGGAAACTTCTCTGTCTTCTGTGGAGAAGTGAAATTCACCTTCAAAGTGAATTCCTTGCATTTCAGTTATACAACCACTTACCCTCAGAGTTTAACTATGGTATGTGTTCTCTGATGCTGCACAAGGCCTGACCTATGCCTAAATATTTTCCTACATTCATTACATTCATAAGGTTTCTCACCAGAGTGAGTTCGCTGGTGCACAGTGAGTGCTGAGCTTCTATTAAAGGATTTTCCACATTCATTACATTTATACGGCTTTTCACCAGTGTGGATTCTTTGATGTTCTCTAAGAACATAACTTGTCCAAAAAGCCTTACCACATTCAGTACATTCGTAGCCTTTGTCTCCACTGTGAATCTTCTTATGCTGAATGAGGGCAGAGCTCTGGATGAAGGCTTTCCCACATTCATCACAACCATAAGGTTTTTCTCCACTGTGAATCTTCTTATGCTGAATAAGAGTAGAACACTGGCTGAAGGCTCTCCCACATTCATCACAACTATAAGGTTTCTCTCCAGTATGAATCCTCCTATGCCTAATGAGCCCTGTGTTGCTCCCAAAAGCTTTTCCACAGTCACAACATTTATAAGGTTTTTCACCACTGTGAATTCTCTGATGTCTAACAAGGTCTGCTCGGAAACCAAAGGCCTTTCCACATTCTTTACATGCATAAGGTCTCTCTCCTGTATGACTTCTCTGATGTCTAATCAGCTTTGACCTATTGCAAAAAGCTTTCCCACAATCCACGCATGCATAGAGCAGTTTCCCTGTGTGAATTTTGGGCTGTGTAGTACCATGTAAGTTTTGACTAAGGATCCCTTCACCTTTATTACACTCAAAGATGTTCTGTTCTGTAGGGGTTTTCTTGTTAAAGGTTGCCAAACTGAAATAGCCTTCCTGAGAAGAGAGCTGACTCGCTTTGTTGCTTGTATCATCACTTCCTCTTTGCTTGTCATTGTTGTCCAGACCTCCCATAGTTTCTTCAACTATCTGTACTGGAGAAGTTTCCCTAGGAAATCTTCCTGGAGGTGCCATGGCCACTGATGCAACACATTCAATAATTTCTTGCTTTGCTGTCAGTACTTTCCCAGTCACCTTCTTGCTATCTAAAAATGTGAATAGGATGTGTTATTTTTTTTTTTTTTCATCTTAAAACAAATAGAGAAGGAACAACAAGTAAACCAAAGGACAAGGTAAGTGCTGGGAGAGGTAGCTTAGTGATTTAAGAGTGCATATTTGTTTGCAGAGGACCCACTTCAGTTTCCAGCACCTGCATGGTGGCTCACAACCATCCCTAACTTCAGTTCCAGGGGCTCCAACACCCTTTTCTTGCCTCTGTGGGACAAGGCATGCAGGTGGTGCATGTACAGATATACAGGCAAACATGCAAACTTTTCTAAAAATCAAAGCAAACAGGGATGGACATACAGCCAAATGACAGAGTGCTTGCAAACACAAGGCCCTGGGTTTGATCTCCAGGATTAGAGAAGGGATATGGCTGGGGAATAACATTAGCTTCCCAATACAGAGGCACTCAGGTAAGATGGACAAAGAGTGTCAGTCAGTACTGGAGATGTTGAGTAGTGAACAAGAACACAATACTTAAGAGGTGACAAACAGTTCAGAAAGGGGACAGACTATTCTAGATTAGCTAATGTGAGAAGAGAGGTGATACAAGATAACTAGGAATAAAATGTCTTAAGAGTTGTACATCAGCACAACTTCTAGCAGAGTAGAGCAAGTGATACTGGAAAATGTTTGGGGGTAAGAACTGGACAAAGGAAGGTGGGCGGGGCACAGAAGGAAGAAAGCATTTGTAAATTCTCACAGGTTCCAAATAGGGCACATATAAGCAGAATATGTAGATTTATATACTTTATATAAGAATTTTACTTACAAAGTTTATGTGTTCATATGCAAGTATATATAATATTTCTATATTTTTATATATGGTTTATATATTATTTTTATATAAGCATAAGCAATATATAGATATATATATATAAGCAAATATAAATGTAAGTAGAGAAAGAAACAGCATTTAAAAAGAAATACTCTGGATTCCTTACTCATTCTAGGTCAAGTAAGAGTATTACTAATTCATCTCATAAGTATAAATGGCCAAAAAAAAAGAAGAAAAGAAAAATGGATGCAAACAGTTGACTAAGGGCCTAATCAAATCCAGCTATCTTTTTTTTTTTTTTAAGATTTATTTCATGTATGTGAGTCCACTGTCGCTGTCTTCAGACACACCAGAAGAGAACATCAGATCCCCATTACAGATGGTTGTGAGCCACCATGTGGTTGCTGGGAATTGAACTCAGGACCTCTGGAAGAACAGTCAGTGCTCTTAACCACTGAACCATCTCTCCAGCCCTGAAAACTATCTTATAGCATGTCCTTTAATTTCAAAATTTCAAGTATCTCAAAACAAGTACTACTAGATACAGTTAATATAAATTGAGTAAAGGGCAAAATCTGAACTGTTAAATTATTTTTATTCCATCAAAAATCCTCTAAAAATATACATTTTACAAACCAGGAAACTAAAGCTTTCAAGTGTTATGGGAAGCTATAGGATTACTAATTGATAGTCAAGATTAAAGACAGCTAACTTGAAAATGTAAGGTCTTTCTCCCAAGTTACCTGCCTGTCTTTTTGGAAGCAGAACTGTAGTTGCACTGAAAGAAAAAAATAATTTAAAACTTATTTTAATTCATCTGTGGAAAAGGGATAGTTTTACATGAAAATAAGTATTTCTGATATTCAAGTTTCACACCTTGAGAACAATATAGCATTACAGTGAATGCCCAGCAAAGCTGAGATTAAGCTGGCTTCCTTTTCTGTCGTTCCTTATGAAAAACCAGAGAAAACAAAGATAAAATGTGAAATGAAATTTGTACTGTACTTGGATTTCAGAAATTTAAATTATTAATTATATCAACAACTTACTCAAGGTTGTGCTTATTTTAAAAGTTATGGGGAAAGGCTAGATGGTGGCACACACCTTAAATCCCAGCACTCAGTCCCAGACAGATAGATTTTTGAGTGTGAGGCCAGCCTCGTCTACATCCAGAGTTCCAAGACAGCCAGGATTGTAACCCATATCTCAAACAAAAAGAATAAAATACTCAACAAACCATTAGTATATAATAAAGACATAAAACTCGTGTTTATGTCAGGTGTTGTGCATGCCTTTAATCCCAGTACTTAGGAAGCAGAAGCAAGTGGATTTCTGTGTTTCTGGCCAGTCTGCTCTTCAGAGTCTCAAAAACAACAGAAATACAGTAAGTACATGAAGTGAAAGGATGTGACCAGAGAAAGGTTGGCCTTGGAGGCATAAATCAGAACAGATTTGTTTTCCTGTTCCCCAAGACACAGCAGGCACAATGGAGACACTTTTAATCTCATGCCCAAAATACAGTCACGCCCTAAGGTACTAAGTGCTTCAACTTATGATGTAGTATCTAAAGGAAATTAGAGCAGAGTCTGTAAAGACCATAATAAAACCAAGTATGGGTCAGGTGTGGTGGCACACAACTTTTAACCCAGGCACTCAGAAGGCACAGACATGGCTGGTCTATATATTGAGTATCAGGTTCAGGACAAAGCAAAAACAAAAACCAGAGAGAGAGAGGGGGACTAGCTATATCTGCCCTAAAATATTTAGAGAACGTTATGGTTTGGATGCTGTTCTCTGTGCTTATGTGTTGAGACCTTAGTCCCTCATATGGTGATGTCAATTGATGGAGCCTTTAAACAGGCAGGCCTGTTAGGAGACACCAAGGTCAACTGTACTGTCCTCAAAAAGGATTAAGACATTTCTCATAGGATTCTGGTTAATTCTTGAAAGAACTGATCCCAGAGTTGTGGTCTCTGCTTCCTGCTTCTATGTGATAACCTGCGTCTGTCTACACTATCATAATCAACATCATGATATAATGTTGTAGAAAGAGCCCAAACCAGAAATGAGCCAATAAAAGTAACATAGCCTTAAACCTCTAAATGCATGAGTTAATAAACAACTTTTTTCTTTATAATGTAAGTTGCTTCAGGTATCTCATTATACTTATTAAAAACTAATACAGACATTTAAATATTTTCTACTAGTAGATAGTTTCCTGTAAGGCAAGAGGTATAAGATCATTTTTCAAAATTCATTTTAATGTTTCTACTGCTTAATACACAGGGTATTTAAGAGGGCAGTATCAGAGGAGGTAGGTGGAGGAAAGCTGAGAGGGTGTTTCTAGAGAGACCTCAGTAGCTAACTCATAGGAGTCCTTGGTGAACTGCCAAGGTCTAAGGTCAGGCTTCTGTCCTCTTATTCCTAATCCTCCCAACAGACAGTGAACAGGTGTACATCTTACGGTAGATTCATACTAACCAAGCACTTGTAACTGCAGTATAAC
The DNA here is from genome assembly GCA_019843965.1 of Rhynchomys soricoides. Lineage (NCBI taxonomy): Eukaryota > Metazoa > Chordata > Mammalia > Rodentia > Muridae > Rhynchomys > Rhynchomys soricoides. Next base: position 7,454,185 of record JADRCH010000133.1, on the reverse strand, counting down.
TGTAATAAGAATGCAATATAAATTACTTAGACTTGAATAAACTGAGTCATTTAATATAGTTAAGCTTCATGGGAAGGTAACAAGATTACTTGGTGAAAATGAAATCAGAAGCACAGTTAGATATAACAGGCTAATACACCTGATATGGCTAACTGTCCATATCAATGTTGCCAATAACTTAAAGTCCTTCTGGCTCTAATCCTTGGCACCTGTAATATTTTCAACTTATTGCCTCCTTGTTTCAAATGTGTCATTGTCCTAGCCATAACACTGGCATCATGCTAGCACATGCATTTTATCAGTTGAGAGAGTTGGAAGGACAGTGGAGAAGGAGACTTGTGTTCATTTCTTGCAGCATGTAGGACACCCAACAACATATACCCCGAGAGATCCCAGAGAAACTGTCCTCCTTGGCAGCTTCCCAGCAAATTTGATGTTAAGTCACATTTCCTGCAGACTTTGGCACCCTAAACGTGGCTCCTACCGAATCTAGGCTGCTGAGCATTTCAGAGAACGTCTCTACCTTCATCTGTGACTGTACCCTCTAACAAGATTGGCTCTCAGGCCTAGCAGGAGCTGATGAAGCATGCCATCCTCTTTCATAAGCGTTCTTCTGAGTTTAGCTTTTAGTTATATTACATGGTCAATGCCTTGCTACTTTCCTTCTTCTTGAGGCCATCTCATGTAGTCCAGGCCAGTCTGTAACATGCAACCCTCCTACCGCTCAGCCTTTCAAGTCAGTGCTTGTGGTACAAGGTGTAAGTCACCACATCTGGCTTGCAGCTGACAATTTTTAATATGCTTTCCCTTTTCCAAGTTATTATGAGACTTTAGCTTCTGACAATATTCTCGTCCCTCTTAGAAAATGCCTTGTTAGTGTGAAAAAATATTTTTAAAACAGTCTTAGTCTTGAATATGGCATTAGGAAATCTTATTAAAGACTCATTTTTAATCCAAGTTAAAATTATATTAAAATTTCAGATTCTAGGCTGAGCCAATTGATGACTATTTCAAGGCCAGCAGGACTTTCCAATGATACTTAGTGACAGTCATTAAGAGAGTAAGCCTTGGCACATTTGATAATCCTCACCTTCATCTTCAACCCTAAATGATAGGGTTGCCTCATCTCTCTTATGGAAAATCTGGGGCTCCTGGGGTTCACTCTTGCAATGGTTCTCCAAGGACTGCAGTGGACTACTCAGAGACTCCGGTGTTCCCATGAGTGTTGTTTCTTTATACATCATTTCTTGACCATGAGCTGTGTCCTAGAGTAACAAGTACCAGTACTGTGACTGAGGGCAGATAAGAGAAAAACCCTACAGCAACAGGGCAAGACAGAAGAAGCAGAAAACTGTCAGATGACTAGAAAAAAAACAAAAACAAAACAAACAAAAATGGTACTACAAACCCCCATGATTTGAACTAATGGGTAAATGAATAATTAACTTACCAAGAGACAGAAACTGATTAAGTTCCCTGAGAGCTGAGTCAGCACTACTTATCCTGGCATATCTATTGAACACAAGAAATCAAAACCAGCAAACAAGGACCTTCATCTTACCTGTTGCCTGGGTTCATCAAATTCTCTCTCCAGCTCCTCCAGCAGAGTCACAGCCTCCTCTCCATTTCGGGGCCTGTGTTCTTGTACCCAGACCTTCAGCTCTATAGGCAAGATGGTCATGAACTGCTCCAGCACCAGAAGCTCTAGGATCTGCTCCTTGGAGTGCTCCTCTGGCCTCAGCCACTGCTGGCAAAGCTGCTGCAGTTGGTTCAGAGCCTCCCGGGGCCCAGTAAAATCAGAATAGCCAAACTGTCTGAACTGCTGACGGAAAACCTCTTGGTTCTGGAGGTTTCCCTGGAGACTAAAGTCCTGCTTCCAAACACCATTTTCTTCAACTTTCACAAAGTTGAGCCTATTTTGTCCTTTTGGAGCATGCCAGGCCAAGGCTGTTGTTTCTCTGAACATCCTGGACAGAATAATCCAAAAGGCTACCTAGCTGAGGCAGAGAAGAGGTGGATCCAAAGAACCCCTGAGGTGGACAGTGTTCATGTTACACAGGGAAAGCATGTACCCACAATGTAAATACATGTTTATAAAGGACATCCACTTGTGTATATATACCACTGTTAAGACAAACCAAAAAATACCTGCAGAGCTACGGAATGCAGCTCAGTGATCACAGTGCCTATGTAGAAAACTGACTAAAAGGGCACTTCCATACAAATGATAACCTAAAGATTATTTAAGATTGTTTTCAGGATGTAAGACAGAAAAAAATTTTTTTAAAGATTTATTTATTTATTTTATGTATATGAGTTCACTGTAGCTGTCTTCAGACACCAGAAGAGGGCATCAGATCCCATTACAGATGGTTGTGAGCCACCATATGATTGCTGGAATTGAACTCAGGACCTCTGGAAGAGCAGTCAGTGCTCTTAACTGCTGAGCCATCTCTCCGGCCCCCTAGAAGATTTTAATATGGCCAAAATCATGTGACCTTTTACTAATATCAGAGATAGCATTAAGGATACTAGAATAGTGCTCCATAAGGACCATCACGTTTTTGTCCATTCTCCAAATGAAGCTTCTGAAGATCATAAGCTGACAAAAGGCACACAGCTAGTAAACAACAGAGCTGAACTCTGCAAGCAAAGTATTTAGCGTTACTGGGCCATCAAGTATCCCAAAAGACAGGAACTCAAAATCTAATACTTGCTACGGGCAGTTTACAAGAGCTACTTCATTGGGTCTCAACAATACCACTGTGCAGTAAATATCCCCCATGTTTTACAGATAAAGAAGCCAAGCATCTTGAATTTTCCCAAGGCACCAAACTGGTCAGGTTGTTAACCTAGGATTGCCTGACTCTTGATCACTAGCTGGTTTTATTCCAGATTGGCCTGGACCAATCTTGGTTGTTCATGCAAATTAGGAATGATGGCAAGAATGTAAGGGTGAGGGTCATGGGAAATGTCCATGAGTGCATAAGGAGGAAAGCCAGAGCACAAAAGTCATGGATTCCCTTCATTATTTTACAAATACTTTAAAACTGATATGTACTATACAGACTGCTAAGTCTTGTATTAAGTTCTCTTCCAAGGAACTCTGAGTTCAATTTGGGAAAACAACAAACAGTATGATTGATCAAAGGCATCACAGGATAATCAAAAGAAGGTAAACACGAGGAAAAGACCAATGACTAAGAGCAGAGAGAGGGGGCCAGAAGAGGCAGAGTGAGCTGCCTTCAAGATCAAACATAGTTTGATCTGAGTGACACAAACGGGTGTGAGAGAACATGGTCCACTGAAGAAACCAATGGGAGTTTAGGAATAGCAGGCTAATGGTTGTCACCTCCAGTTATGGCTCAATCATCAGCCATAAAAAACGGGTGCTAAAGACAGATTCAGTCGGAATCCCCAGGAATATGGCTTTAGTAAATGCCCTAGGTACATCTATGTACTCAGGTTTAAAAAAATCTATGCCAGACTCTGGAACACTAATGGACAGTAAGAGAAAATACACCTGTAGCAGAACAGCCAAGCCATCCACGGTGTGAGTGGTGGAACCCGGAGACCACAAGCATGGCTGGAAGGGATGTGTAGTAGTGTGCAGAGTAGTGTGCAAAAGAGATGGGCTACAACCATTCAGGGGTGAGACCATAATAGCTTGAAGGATAGAAGACAAGGATACAGAAACTGAACAGGCCTTGGAGTCCTGCTTGATAAGGGTTTGGAAGATAGAGGAGTCAAGGCTAGGAATAGTGTTTCAAGCCTGAACTCCAACATTTACTAGGCTGAGGAAAGACTGAATTACAGGCAGCTCAGGCTACATAGTAAGTTCTTACCTATACACTGAGACCCTGTCTCTAGAGAGAACAATAAATTCAGGTCTCTGGGCAACTCTAATGACTGGAAGCTGACTGTGCCATATCTGAACTATTCAATAACAAACTTAGGTCTGAGGTACCTACAGAGTAACATTTACTCTGTGTTTTGACAGATATTAACAGATGTTTCATAAAGAGCTAAACATAAATCCGTGAATAAACAACATGGACACTATATAGAGTGTATGCTTTGAGACAGGTCTTACTTGCAGCCAGAACTAATCCCAAAATTCACAATCTTCCTTCCTTCTTCCTCCTAAGCACCTCCCAAACCCTGTTAAATTTTAGAGTAAGAGAAATAATAATTACTTTTTCTCTTACTAAGTAAGTCGGTATTTAAGAAACTTCAGGGCTACATAGTGATACCTTGTCTGGGGGTTGTGGGGGTGGAAGGACAGGATGGGACAGTACACGTTTGCCACCAAACCTTCTGACCCGAGTTTGATACCTGGAACACAAAGGGTAAAAGGAGAATCTTTGAATGTTTTCCTCTGATCTACAAACACACACCCACACATGCATGCACACATGCAGGCACACATGCATGCACATCAGATAAAATATAAACAAAGAGGAAAACAAAGAAATGATGTGTGCCACGCTGTCGGATGTTTATGGTGAATCACAGCATTTGCCAGGGTTGCACATTGATGTGTGTTCTATGTATGGGTTGTGCTCATGCATGCAGTGCCTACTGAAGCTAGAAAAGGTCACCGGGTCCCCTGGAGCTAGAATTACAGGTGGTTGTGAGCCAGCCGACAAGGATGCTAGAAACCGAACTGAGGTCCTCTGCCAAGAGCCATCAGTATAAACCCTGAGCTGCCTCACCAGTCCTTACTCAATATTTTTATAAATACTAAGCCTCAATAACATGTTCTTCAGGCACATGTGGCTGAGAGAAGTTTATAACAAGTTTTTGTTTCTGTTCCTCCAGTTCCTTCCCAGTGCCCCCGTAAAATTGGTCCCAAGCATTTCCCCTTACTGTCCCTCTCCGTGTCTCCCTCACTTTCAGCTAATACCCATCACCTAGTCTAGAACCCCCACCTGATCTCCAGACCTAGTTACCCACAGTTGTTCAGTCTCATCATGAATTTTCTTGAATATCTCAAAAGGACTTCAAATGCAGGGAAACCACCTCACAATCCTTGCCAGCTTGAACCTGTGTTCAACAGAATAGCCACCTGGCTGTGTAGCCAGTAACCAACACATCTAACAGTCCCCTCCAACCCCTTCTTTCTATTCAAATTAAGCCCTACTGGTTTTATTTCTTCTCTCTAGAGTCTATGCTTCCTCTTCCAGCCATCACCTAAAAGTATTCCATGTGTCAAACCATACAGCACACCACTTGGCTTTCCTCTGACCAACTTTTGCTCACAGTGGTGTTAAATGATCAGGGTCAGCTGTTGGTTTTGACTTTTGATTCCTAATGTGATTGTAATGTGCTATCAAGACTGTTATTGGGAGGCTGGAGGGATGGTTCAGGGGTTAAGAGCACTGGCTGCTCTTCCAGAGAATCTGGGATAGAGTCCAGCACATACATGGAAGCTGACAGCAGTCTGTAACTTGAGTTCCAGAACATCCAATGCCCCCTTCTGGCTTCCAAGGGCACTGCAAACATTCAGTACACAGAACATATTCATAAATAAATCTTAAGTGTGTGTGTGTGTGTGTGTGTGTGTGTGTGTATGTATTATGGACCAGACTAGGTTTCCACAGTGCAGCGCTCACTAGCTAGCAATTGATTCTGGCTGTCAGCTGGGTAAAGTATTAATAAGAATATTATATATGTGCCCTTCATGTGCCTCTAGCTATTTTTTTTAAGAAACACAAACCTTTTAGGATGAAGCCCTCTTTAATGTACTCATCTCATTCACTCAGACTGTGTTCTTGCTTAGTTAGATGCTCCTAAATCAGATCCCAATAACTACATCTGTAGCACAATCCACAGATGACCCTGAGATGTCAATGCTGGGAACCCTGACTTAGTCAAGAAACCATAAAGACAAGGGTAAAAGGACTGCATTTCTCTCAAAGCACTTGACTTTTTCTCAAGAAAAACACTGTACTGGTGTGGGAAAGGTGAACAAGGGATGGTTCAGTGGTTAAGCACACTTATTGCTCTTACAGAGAACTCAGGCTCAGCTCCTAGCACCCACATAGTGGCTCACAACCATCTATTACTCTGGTTCCAAGGACTCCCATGCACATGATCCACATAAACTCACACAGGAATAAAATACACAAATTAATTCACACACCTTAATAGGACTTCTGGTCTTGTCCATGACCACACAAACTACACTGTTTTGGCTTACTACTGTATTTCTAACACTCAACCCAATGAATCACATGACACTGTACATTATACACAGGATTATAATACTGAACATATATATGCACATGTGTACATACATATGTGTGCATATAATATGCACATATATATTTATATGTGTCATAATCAAAAAATAATTTCAAAGACACCCTGGTCAACACTGTCAGGTACCTAATACAAACTGAGAAACATTCCCACAGCGAGTTAGCAGGTTTCAAGTAGTGATGTAGCTCACAAAAAAGCACTAGTATTGAAGTCTGACAATCCTAATCAGGTAATCATGGTGAGACCTGGGATTCCATTCCCTCTTGGAAAGAGCTAATACTGTAGCTACAGTAGCTAGTGCTGCACACTGTGCTAAGCACACCTTTTTATTTTGATGCTTTCACACAATCCCTCTCAGGGCTAGCCAGTTCCCACAACAGTAAGCAATTCAGTGCCCTTTCCCTGGAAACCAGCAGACCCAGAATCCCCTCCTCCCAAGTTCTCCATTCAGGACCATCACTTTCTTATACTAATCTCTTCAAGGTCAGCCCCAAACAAGCAGGGAAATCTACATCTCCCAGAGTGCACTGCTGCTTCACCAGATCCTTTTATAGCAACCACAGCCAAGATTCTTAACCATTTCCCCTTGCATTTTCTGCCCTCTGACTCTAAGGCTTTCCTTTCCAACCCAAATCATCTCCTTTTAAAAAACCACATGTCAAAACTGTCCCAGTAAGATATTCAAGGTTAAGAAGCAAATGCCACCTTAACAAGGAATGGGTTACAGAATAGGCATCAATGTGAAGAATTTACCAAAAGAATAGTCACTAAGAGCAAGCCCAGGCCCCTGACTCCCATCCTTTCACAGAAGACTGTAGAGAGAGGCATTCCGGTTTTCAGGGCAGCTCTCCCACTTCTTAGGATACAAGTCTGAGGACGCAAACTTGTCTGCAAGGGTATAAAGTAACTGATTCTGATCAGGAAAGCTGGATTTGGGTGTCACTCAGCAAATGGTGAAAGGGAGTAGAGGTGGGAGTCACTGAGCCTGGGAGCAAGCCGGCCCCCACTTGTGGAAGGTGAATCCCTGGCCCCTAACTAGCCATCCGCCTAACCAAGAGGAAACCTCCAGGGCACTTCTGGGTACCAACCCTCTACTGGCTGAGGCAGGCTGTTATTATTAATGTATCTGCACTGAAATGTAATATGTCAGAATGTTATTGCTTGATCATTTAATAAGTAACAATACACTGCCCCCTTTACAGTAGATCCCAGCATTGCCAACGCCACCTTTGCAGCATGCTATAGTGTAAATTCCACTGTTTCTCAATATATGCAAGTTGTCCCATCTTATGTGGCTTGTGGGGTAATCTGGACTTTTGTTTTTGTTGTTGGTTTTGGTTTGGTTTGGTTTTTGAGCCAGGGGCTCATATTTGAGCTGGCCTTTAATGATTTGATCCTCCAGCCTCCACCACCTGAGTGCTAGAATTATATGTCTGACTCCAGAGTCCACAATCTCAGATGATTTCTCTGCTGAAATGCTGGCTCATATCTGCTTTACTCACAAAGTCAAAGTGCTCATTAGAAGAGGCCCTCAGTTTTTACAAAATTGATACTATTTACTGTGTACAGGCATTAGGGCTAGGCAGTTATCAAAACATTGCCCCTGCCATAACAGAACTTAGCAGCAGGAAGAGGTATGTGTTCAACAGAAGCACACATCTAATTGTGAATACAGATTACAAAAGGGTAGACCTCGTGGCACAGGGCTGACTTAGGGATCTAGCTACTTGGGAGTTTGAAGCAGTTCTCCAAACTCAAGGTCAGCCTGGGCTACAGCGAGTTCTGGGCCATCCTGGATAATTAGTGATACTGTGTCTCAGAGTTTAAAACTCTAATAAAATTTTAAAACCTACAGAGAACTTGGTGCTTTGAAAGTGTCTAATAAAGGAAAAGCCATGACCGTGATGAGACCTGGCCCTGGAACGAGCTTTGTCCACAGCAAGGAGCCTGCCAGTACCACACAGCAGGCGCCGGTAAGTGAAAGAGTAATCCGGTAAACGCAAAAGAACCTCAGGAGGACGCGCGGCGAGCCGAGGCACCCGTAGAGGGATAAGCGACCCGCGAACCTGCGAAGTGGCCTAGGCACAGCTCCAGGCTCTCCCCAAGCGGACTCCAAGCGAAGGGAAGAGGGGAGGGTATACGGAAGGATGGCGCCTCACCAGCGGGACCTGGAAGGCATCGAAGCCCAATGGCTACATCCTGGCACTCACCTCGCTCCGCAGGTTACCCGCACAGCCCAGCGAAGCCGGAAAGCCACCGTGCTCGCCCGCCGGAAGTGGGAACGAGCGTGCCCCTCTAGGAAACCCGAAGGACTACTTTTCCATGACTGCATGTGCCCTTTTGGGGGTGTCTCAGTGACTGAACACATGATAAAATCGCAATCAAAGATTACAGTGAACCAGATCTTGAGAGTTGAATCAAATCAGTGCATGCAAGAGACTATTAGGTTATCAAGGTATGTTCAAATGACTTAAAATACATGAGTACTTTCCCCTCAAATTGATCTGGCCATAAAGGACCCTCTGTTGGTGATTCTTTCTCAAGTTTATGAAGATCATATCTATCTATTGATAGATATAGATATAGATATCTGATATAATACATAACTAAATTAAAATGGTTCTGACATGCCCTTCGAAACCCAACCCCTTGTTCTTTTGAGGACTCAGACTGTGAAGTAAATACAGGCAAATCTGGTCATTTTTATGCATGGCTTATTTTTCTTAAAACCACGACTACAACAACAACAAAAGGATAATGTTCTTGCTGTGTTCTCTGGCCCTAGTTCTGTTCTTCACTGATCTTTGAACAATGTATAATTTTGTAGTCATGACACCTGATTCCGTGTGCATCTCCTTACTTCCCACGAATCTCCAAGATAAAAGGGCTCAGGCTCAGGTTTTTTGAAGACCATTCTAAATGTATGTTCTGGTACAGTATCTAATATAAAAATACTTGTTGAATGAATACATTTACATAGTCCTAGAAAAAATTCTAATGTTAGTAAGGCACATACCTTGAATCTCAGAATTTAGGAGGCAGGTGGATCCCTATGAGTTTCAGGCCAGCCTGGTCTACATAATGTGTTCCAGAAAAGCCAGAGCTACATGATAGAGACCCTGTTTCAATAAAATAAATAAATAAAACCCAATAATAAAACTGTTAACCCGAGGCTTCACTCCTTGATTGTGTGGTTCAACCTACACTTGAGACTCCTTGCCTGACTGTTTTCCTCCATATTATTCCTGTCTTCCTTTCTGTCTTGTCAATATCAAATTCCAGCATTACACTGATTGACATGAGCACTACAAGACTATCTGACCTGTTCCTTTATTTGTGTAAGCCAATTTCCTATAAGTATATATATACAGCACATACATGCAACTGCTATTTTGCTTCTCTGGTTGAACAATGATGCCATACCAGTAAAGAACATAATTTCATGATTTAAAAAAAAAAAAAAAAAGGTGTAATAGTGCACACCTAAATTTTCCTCACTCAGGAACCTAGGGCAGAAAGACTGCTAGGAGTTCAAGGACAACCTGGGATGCAGAGTAAGTTCTGGGTCAGCCAGAGCTATACAGCCAGATCTGATAACAAAAAAACAAAACCACAACCAACCACCACCACAAACAACAACCAAAAAACCCACCAAACAAAGGACTGCAAGATGGCTCAATGGATAAAGGAACTTGCTGCCAAGGCTAATGACCTGAGTCCAATTTCTGGGACTTAACAAAATGGAGGAAGACAACGGACTGATGCAGTTTTGCCTCTGACTTCCATGCTATGTTATGGCATGTGCAAAGACATGCACACAGTAAATAATGTAAGTTATTTTCAAGAAGGGGGCAGAATAAGAAATAAACCAGGGCTAGTGACACATGTCTGTAATCCCAGCAACTCAGGAGACTCAGGCAGAGAAGGACTGAAAGTTCAAGGCCTGATTCTTGGTTTAGTAAGGGGGTGGTAGTAGCTAGTCTTATGTCAACTTGACACAAGTTAACGTTATCTGAATGGAGGGAACCTTGAAAATATGCCTCTGTAAGATCTGCTAGGAAAGGGCCCAGGGAGGGCCCAGCCCATTGTGGGTGGTGCTATCCCTGGACTGGTGGCCTGAAAGAAAGCTGATTAAGCAAGCCAGTAAGTGCACCCCTCCGTGGCATCTGCATCAGCTCCTGACTTCAGGTTCCTACTATGCTTGAGTTCCAGTCCTGACTTCCTTGGATAATGAACAGCAATATGGTAATGTAAGACAAACCCTTTCCTCCCCAACTTACTTTTTGATCATGGTGTTTCGTTTCGTTTCAGCCATAGAAACCGTAACTAAGACAAGTGGGATGCGGGAAGTTGTGTGTAAAAGATAGTTGAGGTAGAAAGTTTAATTAGCATGTTCAGTCCCGGGTAAGGACGGCAGGAAAGAATGGGGAGCGAGGGAGGGAAAAAAGAGGAATAAACTTAGAAAGTTCTCTTAGGAAAGGGATTAAGTTTTGGGAAGGAGAGAGTGGGAAGAGAAACCGATAGAGAAAAGAAACCGGTCACGAGGAGTTATTATCTGGTCAGAAAAAATAACCGGCCTAGAGAGTTTTTCCAGAAGATGATGGGTTTTGACATTCCTCTCAAGAACCACAGCAAAGTATATGGTTTGAGCCAAGCGGGTCCCCTACGCTAAAGCTGGGAGTCGCTTTAGGGGAACTTCCAGGTTCCTAATTCGCAGGACGCGCACGCGTGAGGGTGAACCATAGAGCTGTGATCCTCCCAGATTCCTAGAGCGGCCAAGCGAGGGTTGTCTCTGACTTGCATCCAAACGGAAGTTGGAGGAATTGTGGGTGGCGGCGTTTGACCGGTAGTTTCTTCAGCGCCGGAGAGTCCGGGAGGCTTCTTGGGCATGGAGAGCAGGTGGGTTCTTGGCCTAGTGTCCTGTGGACAGCAAGTCCTTGCTCACTGGGCCTTTCATTCAACTGCACAAACGTCCGAAATGTTGGGGCTGGTGGAATAACGAAGTGGATAAGCCCACACTAATCAGCCTGCAGAGCTGGAAAAGAGATACCGACTTGTTAGTGTTAGAATCGAAGGAAAGACAGAGAATAACATAATCTTAATTCCTAAAGCAAATATTACACCCCCGGATTGTCGTTCCAGTTACTCCCCACTTTAGTATTAATTCATTTCCAGTCTTGGTTTGAACTCTTCCTTTGTAAGGGGAATTGTGTCACAGAGGGTTAATGTCCACCTCCTAGGTGATCGGTAGGGAAGCTGTCACCAAGAGCAAACGCACATGGAAGTTAAATATTTTTTTTTCTTTACCATTTTTATATCTAGATATTCTAGTCTCAGAAATGGCATCTCTTCTCTGTACGATGGTTCTCATGTGAGCTCAGAGCTACCAAGTTGTCTGCTGGCTTCAGCCCATTATGTAGACAAGAGGATCCTACAGAAGAAATGGTAATTCTCCAGTTGCTTCCTGAGGTGTCCAGTTGTGCCCTATGGAGATCCAGTTCAGTTACGAATCTCAAGACCATCACTTTCTGTCAGGTGAGCCTCAGTGCATTTCAGGTTACTTGGGTGATACCAGTGTCCTCCACTGTCTACACGTTCTCTGTTAAGTGATACCATGGTGCTCCAAGCAAAGTTTTACGGTTTGGTTTTGAATTTTGCGATCCAGTTTTGATTCAGTTGCTTCTTCCTTTTAAAAACGGATTATCTTTTATTCTTTGACAATTTCACACATGTAAACAATGCATTTTGACTGCATTCATCTTTGACACCTCTTATGAGTTCCCCCAGACACACTCCCCACTACATGTCATCTTTTTCCTAAGCTGCCTGAAGGAATGTTGACATACCTTATTGGCTTGCTTTTGTATACATAATCAGGGCTTCAGTGAGTACAATGATAACAGCATGTCTAAAAGATAACATCTTCCAACATATTCAGTCTCTCTGCCCTCTCTGGGATGTTCCCGGAGCCTAGGGAATAGGAAGGTTATGATAGATGTCCCATTTAGGACTTAGTACTCAATGGTCACTTATTCTCAGTACTTTGATCAGTTATTAGTCTCAGCATTAACTGCTGGCCACTGCAGAGAGATGTGTCTCTGGCCACAGTTGAAGACAGAACTAACCTATGTGTGTAAACATGAATATTTAGTATGTCCATTTAGCATGACAACAGTAGTGAGTTCTCCCGTAGGGCCTATAGTTTTTAAGCTGATTTACAGTGCTAAGGATGAATGATCTCCTATGGAGCAGGTTCAAATCCAACCCCAAAGCAGTTATTACCCCTTGTGGTGGCTTGACTGAGAATGGGTCCTAAGAGGCTAATACATATATGAATGCTTAATCTTCACAAAGTGGCACCATTAGTAGGCATGGTCTTGCTGGAGGGAATATCCAACTGGGAGTGGACTCAAGGTTTCAGAGACCCAAGATGGGCCCAAGGTCACTCTCTTCCTGCTGCCTGTGGATCCAGATGTAGAACTCTCAGCTACCTCTCTGGCACCATGCTTCCCACCGTGATGATAATGGACTAAACCTCCGAAATTGTCAGCCAGCCCCAATTAAAAGCTTTATTTTGTAAGTTGCCATGGTCATGGTGTCTCTTCACAACTGTAGAACCCCCATGACTTTTGTGTCATTGTACTAGTAGGCACATTTTGCCTGGCAGGGCAGTGTCTTAGTTTTCTATTGCTGTGCTAAGATACCATGAATAAAGCAATATAGAGGAGGGTTTATTGGAGGCTGGCTTATAGTTTCAGAGAGTTACTGTCTATAACTATCAAGTCAAAGACTATGGCAGCAGGCCGGCATGCAGGCATGGTGCTGGGCACATCTTAAGACACAACCACAAGGCAGAGAGAGCTAACTGGGAATGGTGTGTGCTTTAAAACAAACCTCAAAAGAGCTCACCCCCAGACACTACCTCCAACAAGGCCACACCTTCTAATTCTTCCCTCACAGTTCCACCAACTTGGAAAAAGCATTCAAATATGTGAGCCTAGAGGAGCCATTCTCATTCAGACTACTGCAGTCAGTATTGTAGCATGCAGTGTTTGCAGCTGGGTAATACCGTCGATGGGTTTTCTCTCTTGGGCGCTAGCACATTCAAGCACTATGAAATGTAGCCTGCAGGGAGAAAATGTTCAGGTCAGTTCCAGTTTGATTTCTCTATGTCTTTCAACCAGAATGTGCTGTATGTAATAGTCTTTACCTCCTAGCTCCTGGGGAGGCAGGAACAATGGCATTAGCCAGTGTCATTTTGGGGGGCCTGACACTAACTCACAGGGAGGTAGCTCATGCCTGGCACTACTGTTTTCATTTTACAACCCATGTCTTCTGGGAGAAGCATTGTTCCCTCCATGCAGGGAACTGGTGTTCAGTATAGTGGGGTATTGCTGTGACGACCTGACGGGAACTGGTGTTCAGTATAGTGGGGTATTGCTGTGACGACCTGACCATGTTTGGGGAGGATTGTGGAAAGACTATGGAACTTTGTGCAATGAAAGCCAATGCAAAAGAAGAATGTTGAGGGAAATGCAGAAAATGGAGGCCTGGCTTGTGAAGTGTCAGAAGAAAGTTTAACGACTATCATGTCTGTTTGCTATTTTGAATTAAAATTATGTCATTCTGATCAGTTGGTGCTGAAGAGTCAGCCATGGTTAACAAATTGGTACCATTAGAGTGAAACCTTTGCATTACTGGGACAATTGATGCTGGTTGGCTGGAGCTAAGAAATTAACTGTGATGAAGAAGAGACCAGCATCACTCAAGTGAAATCTTGGAAGTGTTTCTTCAGGGTCAGCACACAGAAACTGTGTTCCTGAAGTGGCCAAAAGTGTAGCTTGTCCTAGCAGGTGAACTTGGTAGTGTAACTTGCATTAGTGGTACTAGCTTTGAAAGCATGAAGGGTTCATGGAAAACAGCTGAGACTTGGCACTTGGAGAGGCTTGAAGAGTGTGGCAGTTGAAAGCCCAGGAGTGAAGGGGTCGTGAGGAGAAGTTGAGGCTTGACACCATGAAGAGAGCCTTTGAGAGGCTACTGGGGAAAGTACAGCCCAGTTGCAGTAGCCAGTACCATGAGATGACCAGCAGCAGCAGCAGCACTAGAGGGATAGAACCTCCAGGAAGCAGCACACACATGCTCACACACACACACACGGGGGGGGGGGGGGGACACTCTTCACCTGAAGTGCCACCCACTGGTTGAACAAGCCAAGAAGCAGCACTCCTCCATGGCCTTGCATCAGTTCCAGGTTCCTGCCCTGTTTGAATTCCTGCATTAGCTTCCCTCAGTGGACTATGACTCTGAATCTGTAAGCCAAAAAAACCATTCCTCTCCAAGTTGCTTTTGGTCATGGTATTTCATTACAGTAATAGTAACCTTAAGACAGCTACTCCACCCTTGGTTCCTGTAACTACATATATATTTTGGCCATTAAAATAATTTTTTTTCTTTTGTCTTAGGGCACATAGTGTGTCGTTTATGACAGCACCCCCAACTTAATCTCTAGATTATTTGTAATCCCAGCCTAGATTCTGGATAATGGAACATACAGTAAGCTACAAGAGCTATAAGACTGAGCTCACTGCTATCCTTCCATTTCTGTGAGATTCCTTTTTTGGAGCTAGTATTATGTAGGATAGCATGGTAACAAGCAGAATATCCACACATTTCTACACTAGTTCCATAGTTGTCTACACTATGAATTTAATAATTTGAAAACAGCTGTCTGCCATTTTCATGACAAAGCTGAGCCCATGCAATGCATCTGCTTCCAGCACACAGTGATCCCTCCCCAGGAAATGTTACCTTGGTGTGTAGTGTTGACTTTGGTTGCTTACTCTTTGGGCATGTAGAATTGGTAATAGGCAATTCTGTCTGGGAGAGAGGAAATCCATATTTTGAAGCCTTTATCCTGCTGCCATGACCATTCTGCACACGAGTGAACCAACTGTGCTACTGTTGGAATAGAAGCCAATCGACCTTGTGCTGTGGCTCTTCCTGTCTTCCTTCTTGAGCAGCTTCTTCCCAATGGATGTTCCTTGCTGACAATTTATCAAGTACACAGATGTTATTTGCATACTTTGCCCACTCCGGGAGGCTTATCCTTATGTTTCTCCCAGAATCCTTGTTTCTTTCTAGTCTTCCAATGTTGCTCTTTTCATATACTTGATAACTGATTTGTACCCTAGACTATTTCCTTTCATAAATAGTAGTCAGGCCATTTTATTTTCTAAAGTTCTGTCTGTGGAAGAATTTGCTCTCAGCAGTGTCTGAGGTCATCTCTGGGTAGGAATGTGAGTGGAAGCTTGCAGGCCTGTCTGACAACCCGTTCAGTGTGTAGGATTTACTAACCAGGTGAACTTGATTTTTCAATGGAATGCTGATTTGTGTGTCCAAATTTAGAATTAGTAGGTCAAAACCATCTAGTATGTAACAGTTAGTTTAGTATCCTGCAATCAAGGAGTCCCTATCAGTGCCTAGTAAACAGTAACTCAGGATTTGTTTTTCACTTAGAAAACTATTATTGGCAGAAGCATATATAGCAGTAATCCACTGAGTTCTCTTCCAGATCCTCCGTGTCATATCTCTAACCATCACCTCTAATGCTACTAGCTGTCCTTGGGATGAAGTCAAATTTCACTCAAAAGTAGCAACCCAGGTAGCATAGACCTGTAATCCCAGCACCAGTGAGCCTTAGGCAGGAGGACTGCCATGAGTTCAGAGTCGTCTTGGGCTACAAAGTGATTTCAAGGGCAGCTAAGGCTATACTACAGGACCATGTCTCAACCAAAATTAGGTGCAGGGGGTACAGCCAATCCTTGTTTTGTCAACACTCAAGAGTTGAGGCAGGAGAGTTGCCATGAGTTCCAGGACAACCTGGGCTATAGAGCATCTCAAAGAACAACAAAAATAGCAAACCAACAATTTATTTAGTCATTCTAGGAGGCAGTGAGTTGGCTTAGAACTGCACTTTGCACCCAGACTGCCTGAGTTTGAGGCACAGGACCTGTACGGTACAAGGAGAGAACCAACTAACTCCACAATTTACCCTCTGACTTTTCCACACTTGTCTTTCTGTGTGTGTTCATCCAGGGTATCTCTTCCCTTTGTGTGTACATCAGTTCAGTTGGATTAGAATTTTTCCTTGTGATCTTATTTGACCTCCTTAAGGGCCCTATCTAAATGCTAATCACTTCGAGAGTTAAGATTTCAACATGTGAATGATAGTAGAGATGAGCACAGTTCATGTCATAACATATGGAAAACCGAACTATTTTCTTTAAAATACCAACATTTGGTAAATATCTCAACAAAATCTCAGAGTAATATTTCTGGCAATTTTGCTTTTCTTAAACTAAAAAAGTTTAGTTTCTTTTTTTTTTTCCTTGTTTTTGCTTTTTTGTTTATTCGGTTGATTGGTTAGTTCAGGTTTTTTTTGGTATTTCGAGACAGGATTTCTCTGTGTAGCCCTGGCTGTCCTGGAACTCGCTTTGAAAGTCCACCTGCCTCTGCCTCCCAAAAGCTGGGATTAAAAGCGTGCGCCGCTGCTGCCCTGCTAGTTTCATTTCTTTGAATTGTCTATATCTGTGTATATATTAGTACATGGGTATACTGTTCTGTGTATAAAATACTAATAAGCCTAATTTTAAAACATTAATGTTTCCAAAGAAATTATTTTTATTGGAATAGTTTACCTATGACATAATTGATGTGTTTAGATTTAAATGTATATGCGTATTTTATTTTCTTTGATTTTTTTTCATCATTTATGTATAGTTTTCCATTATAAGGCTTTTGTTTTTTTTCATTCTCTATGATCACAGTCTGTCTTAGATGTGTTTCTATCAATGCCTCAAGTCCCAGTGCTCCAGGCATTGCAAGTAGTGTTTTATTATTGCTCATATATATCACGTACAAAATAACTTTAAGTCCATCATTTATTCATTTTTGTGTATATATATGTTTTATCACAGCATCCTAGCAACAGAAAGCTAATTTCTGCAAAAATTATACTAGGTTGTTGCTGTGATAAACTCTGTGACCTAAAGCAACTTGGAGTGGAAAGGGTTTATTTCAGCTTAGAGCTTACAGTCCATTGTGAAGGAAAATCAGGGCAAGAGTCTAGAGGCAGGAATCCGAGATGAGTGCAGCTTACTGGCTTGCTCTCCATAGCTTCTTCAGCTTGCTATCTTGTACCACCCAGGATCATCTGCTAACACACACACACACACACACACACACACACACACACACACACACGCACACATTGGGCTGGGCCCTCCCACGTCAAACATTAATCAAGAAAATATCCCACAGATTTGTTTTGTTTTTTGTTTTTTGTTTTTTTTGTTTTTTTTTTTGCCTACAGGCCAACATGATGGAAGTGTTTGTTTCTCAATTCAGGTTCCTTCATCCCAGATGACCCTAGCTTGTGTCGGGTTGACACACACACACACACAAACACAAATCAGCACAAGTGGCATAGATGAAATATTGATACAGACATGGCCTTTTAGAAAAAGTTAGTTAGAGGCTCCAGAGTCAAGGTAATTAATACCCAAGGATGTAGTCAGCTGTAGATACTTTTCTACTTTTTGCCTATTGATGAATCAGTAGTGGGGGGGTAATTGCAGGCCAAATTTAGGAATCATATTTGTGATGGATAGCTTTAAGTGTCAACTTGATACAACCTACATTAACTGAGAATAGAGCCTCAGTTATGGTTTCGGGATTGTGTAGGTTGGGACATAACTGTTGAGGTTTTAATTAAGTTAATAGATAGGGAAGATCCAACCCACTGGGGGCTGCAGTGTTCCCTAGTTGAGAAATCAAGCTGAGTGCAGGCAGGCAGGCAGGCAGGCAGGCAGGCAGGCAGGCTGGCAGGCATGGCTCTCTGCTCTCAGCTGTAGATGTGTTGCAACTAACTGCTTAAAGCTCCTGCCACTGTAACTTCCCCCACAACGATCAGCTATATCTGGAATTTTAAGATACGCTAAACCTTTTCTTTCCTAAGTAGCTTGTTGCCAAGATATTTTAGCAACTGAACTTAAACTAGAACAATATTCAAAGATAGCTGTCCAAATTGCCAGTCAGTTGGCTGGAGGTCCTTTGGCATAACCCAGAAAAACTCATAGGTAGATAAGGAGAAGCTTGTCAAGTGCTGGTCTCTGGCAGCCATTATCTCCCTCAGTGTGTGGCAACAGTGAGCAGTAGGCAGCAGACAAGCGGAATAGGCAGAAATGACACCCGCGTCTATTACAGTCTTTGTGCGAGCCATGGGTATTTGGACCTCTAAGTAAACTAGGACCGGCGGTTCTTCCTGGATTTACGCTGGGACTCTGAAGGGCAACCTGGATGAGGAGGGATGCCATGGCTGAGGACCCAAGCCAGCATGTGTAGCCATATCATAGCTCCTTGTATGGTCGAATAGGGAAGCAGAAAGCAAGCCCATAAAGTTCATCCGACAGCAGAACTGCTGGGCGCTCAAAGGACCTCTAGTTCCTCTTTTGCAGGGTACATGCTGGTACAATCAGTGAAGCATCTCACAACTGGAACATATGACCACAGCTTAACAGTGAAACTCAAGAGCCCTGGGGCCAGTCCATTGCTTGTCTTGCCAAGCAGAACTCTGGCAAGGAACAAGGTCCGGCACTCCTAGTTCCATCCGCAGGGTTTCAAAGGGCCTTTGATTGTGCCTCGTCCCCTTAAACTCTTCCACCAGCTAAAGCTGCAGTTTCGCTTCTGCTCCTTACAGCTGTTCATTCTTCCGGCTCAGCTCTGTCTTCTCTTGCTCTCTTCTTCCACTTCCCTGCTTCTTGCCCTGGCCATGTTTGTTGAGTAGCTGTTTCAGAAAGCAGGCTCCCTTGCCCGTTAGCAACTTGGCCTGACAGCAGTCAAGACCACTGCCATGTCTTTACTGTCTCCTGACACTGTCTACTCAGTGTCTCTATTGCTGTTTTATAGTATCAGCTCATCCCACACTACTAAAGGTAGGCAGGAAAAGCTACTTGAGTGCAGCCTTGTATTATAACATCACTGGGGGCAACAGAAGAAAACTCCTCCCAGTGGCTTGTTTAATTTAAGAAGAGGTGTTTAGGCCATCAAAATGTTTTATTTGCACCAGTTGCAGCTAATTGTTTAGACCAGTCACAGCCTTTCCTTTCAGCCGCAAATGCAGTTATTGGGTCAGGCTCTTTTTAACACTAGTCATGGCAGTATCTTCTAGACCACCAGAGCCAGGGCACCCTCCTCCTGGCCTAGAAAATGATTACAGAGTCATACAGACTCTATTGAGGCTTGTGATAACAGCTGTGATCTTCCTGTTGTTTTCTCGGGGTATCTGTGGAGTGTTATTGATTATAGCATAAGGCTCAGCCGGCTGTTTGATAGTTTTTTTGGTTTTTGCTTTTTTATTTTTACTTTTTAAATTCAAGTCAGCCAGGGCAGCAAGGCAGATGGGTGTCAGTATCTTTCTTGTCTTGTTCACAGGAAAATAATTAAAGAATTTACCACTGACACTAATAGTGATTTTTTTTTTTAGCTCATTTTAATAGTACTTAGCACATTCCTGTTGCCTAGAGATAGCTCAGATGAAGGATCCATGCTGAGGAGGCAGGTACTGAACTCCCAAATGGTGTCTCGGTTGGGTTGGGGTTGCGGTTAACTGTTCTGTAGGAGAACTTTCTCACTACTGAGCAGTTACCCTCAGACTCTTCTGCAGTAACCAGTAATTGCAGTGTATCTTAAGTATATGAAATTCCCACCTGCCTAGGCATGTATCTGTACTGCATAAAAGGGGGGGAATTTCTGATTACTAGGGGCAGAAAGCAGGTCAGTTACTAGCACTTTGGCTGCTTTGCTTAGATGGAACTTAATTAGTCTAATGTCTAAGGGAAAAATAGAGTCTGGTGATTTATGTGCTGAACAATACAGAACTGAGGGTCACTTCCAGATAGTTCTTGCTCAAGAGCCAGGTTCCGCAAAGGAAACCAGTGCCAGAGAGTCCTGCTGGGTGTCACACTGAAGAGCTCTGCTGGAGGTCACACTGGAGAGGCAGTCCTGCTGGTTACACTAGAGTTTGGCCTCATGAGTTGGGTGCACAGTCACTGTGCTGAGGCAGTGGCACTGTGAAGGTCAGCGCTGAGGTGATCCTGAAGGGTCAGGTGGTGAAGAACAGGTTCTGGAGGCCACTCTTTAGAGGTCAGTGCTAAGGGGACAGGCTCTTTAGAGCTCAGTGCTGAGGGGACTGGGTCCTGATAAGCTGACTGGGCTTTGGGAGAATCCTGCTAAAGAGGCTCCCAGAGGAGTTACTGCAAAGGAGTCTGGAGTGGATATTTTTTCTCAGACAAGTGGAGTCATAGTTCATACCAAGGACTTGGGAGCTGAAGAGTTCAACAGTAAGGGACAGACAATGGCTGTACTTCCTGTGCTTGGGCACTCAAACAGACTTTCTGTTTGCCTGTCCGAATGCTGATTTGCCTTAACTTCTAAGGAAGTGATGGCCCTTCTAGACATGCTTGCCTCCGAGTGAGTCCACATCTCCCGCAGAGATCATCTAAAGGGCTTTTTAGGGTTGTAAGAACAAAACAAATGATGGCCCTGAAATTAACCAGACTGAATCTATTTGTGCCATTGATCACTGCTCATGGACAGCCTTTTCCCTTGTCAACATAATGCTGCTGTGTATTGGTGGACAGATCTTATGCTTTCAGGTGGTGTGGAGTCTGGTGATACTCTGGAGCCACCATAGGCTGGACATCTTCTGTTGGCTCTGTGAAGATTTGGAATATAACTTCAGTGTGTAAAAGGGACCTAGACCACTCACCCAAAACCACACTGAAAGTCAGTGAATGGTAAAGGAGGGTAAAGAGGTTCACTAGCTTTCCGGAGGCCAGACTTTTGATGGAACTGCTAAGCTGTGCTCTAGATAGAGAACTAGGTATTTATTCTCCATATCATTCAGTCTTGTGTTTTGGGGTAATATGGTCCATGCTTTAAAAGAGGTCAATATGCTCCATAACTTAAAGTTATCTGGGGCCTGGGGTGCAACTCAATGCTAGAGCACTTGACTGTGAGGTGAAAAGTTCTGAGTTCAGTCCTGTGAATATTAAAAGCCACCACTAAAACAAAGTATGGCTAGTTAAACTTCACAAAGTTCCACTTAATAGGTGCATTTTTAGCACCAAGCCAGGCAGGAATTACCTTTTCAAATCTAATAGCAAAAAATGATCTTGACCCTTGGTGCTCCTGCCTCCTCCCCATAAGTGGTAGGACCATAGGAAAGAGCCATGAAACCCCCTGTAGTATCAGCTGTAGTATCTACCGTTCACACTGTTACCTCTGTGGAGATAGGAGTTCCGTGTGCTGGCCCAGAGAGGACCTGTGTGCTAGCTACTGTTTGTTTGTCTGAAAACTTAGTGTCTGCTAGTGCTGCAGGAGTGCAATGCTGCCTGCAATTTCTAGTTGTTGTTTAGGGTTTGCTGATTAAATATATTCTTTGTTGGTTTCATAGATGTACATGCTACATTATTTACTCTCATTGTACCCCTTGTTTTTATGCAACCTCTGTTAGGCCCCCTCCTCCCTGTAAGTCCTCTCCCATATTCATTCCTGTTTGGTTTGTTTTATGATTTCAGTCTATATGTGTCAACAGGTTTGGAATTATCCATTGGATTCTGGTCAGCTCACTGTTTGGTACAAACTGAAGGCAATGATTGTCCCTCCCCCAGACTCCATCAGTCACCAATAATAGTTCAGCAGGTAGAGTAGGGTCCATTGAGCTTCTCCCTGATCTATAATTAGGTTTTAACAGACTCTAACTTGTGCAAGCCCAGTACAGGCAGCCACAGCTCCCGTGAGATCTTGTCTGCAATGGCTATGTCATACCGAAAAATAGTATTTTATGCCAGTCATTGGTGGCACACGCCTTTAATCTCAGTACTTGGGAAACAGAGGCAGGTGGATCTCTGAGTTCAAGGCCAGCCTGATCTACAGAGTGAGTATCCCCCACCAGTTGTCCCTCTCTTCCAGCTCCTGCATCCTTTCCACTCTTCTTCCACAGTGTCCCCCAAGCTTTGAAGGGAGTGCCACAGATGCCCTGGTTAACACTGAAACTGTCATTTGTCTTAGACACCCTGAACAGCTGTAAGTCTGTGTTCTCTGCAAAGAGATGTCTCTGTGGTTAAGGGTGCAAGTGGTAGCAAGAGAGTAAGTTGACGATAAGCTGGCAGCTCCCTCACTACTGGCGAGCTTTCACCGTACTGCCTAAGGTACTGTGTAAGCTACTGGAGAGATAAGGCCTCGGTATTCTTACTTTGCTGTGAACCCCACAAACTGCAGTGCTAATTTGCCAAGCAAGATGGGGCCACCAGTACAACACAGTACAGTACAGCTGTTCTGAAGGTAAACAACCACTGTTGGGTTAAATTTAGGCCTGCTTGACAGAAGAGAATACATGCCTGACACTATCAAACCCAGTCAAAAACCCACAGCTGGGAAACAGACCCTAGTGAGTACGGCTGTGGTTCAACTAAATTGACATGCCACCGGACTTCAGTCTAAATGTTTATGTTTATGCCCTTAATTTTTTAAGTCTCTTTGGAGGCTGGAGCAATAGCTCCGTCATTAAGAGTACTTGCTGTTCCTCTAGGACCCAAGTTCACCAACCAGCAGCCATGTGGAACAGTTCACAACTGCCAGCAGATCTGACACCCTCCTCTGGCTTCTAAGGACGGTATACACACATGGCATAAACACATACACACAGATACACATCATTTTTTTAAGTGTACTGGCACCCATGTGAAAACATGAAACGAGTCTTTGTGTCAACATTGATTTCTTGTTACTTCATTAGCGTGTGCAGTTTGAGAAGGTAGAAACAACTTGGCCATCTTACTACTCTGAACTCCCTTGTTTGTGATACCAAATTTAGTTCCATCTGGAGAAGAGGTAAGTAGTATCGGAGTTCTTTTGCACTAGATAGAGATTGTTACCTGGAAATTCAGTTTTTAACTGCTTGCTCTCCTGGAGATGCTCTGATTTTTTTGTATAAGTTGTTTAGAACACAGTATGTCTTCTCTGGGTATGACAACAGTTTTATACTGTTTCTTAAAGGCTCATGCAAAGGGGTAAAAGGTTCTTATCTCCCGTTCATTCTTTTTCTTCTTCTTTTTTTTTTAATTTTTATTTAAGATTTATTTTATTTATGTGCATACACTGTAGCTGTCTTCAGGCACACCAGAAGAGGGCATCAGATCCCATTACAGATAGTTGTGAGCCACCATGTGGTTGCTGGGAATTGAACTCAGGACCTTTGGAAGAGCAATCAGTGCTCTTAATTGCTGAGCCATCTCTCCAGCCCCTCATTTTTCTTTAGCATTTCTTTTTAGCCAAAATATCTGAGCATTGCTAGATAAAATCAAACCAACTTCCCTTTCCTACATTTTTGTGCTGTTTAAGTATATTAATAAGCTATCAGCTTTAATCCCACTTTTATTATTGTAGTGAATCAATCTCATTATTCCCAGGCCTCCTGTGAAAATCATACCTTTGTATCTGATCAGTGCCTTCTACAAATGTGTGATCCATATTTGTTGAATCTTCCCAGTTTTCCTCAATATTTCTCACTGTTGGGAAGCCTCCCATTCCATTTGAGTCCACCCCCTGCAGTCTGTCAACCATGTAGGGCCTCCTGCTACCACATCCTCCCCTCTTACTGTAACATCTGCAGGTAAATACTGATTTGCTTCACCTGGAACTTTCTTAACCACATGGAACACATTTTCCATTTAGATTTTGTTTATTGTTCCAGATGGTGAGACTAAGATCAAGATTGGAGAGCCAGCTACAGAGGAGGAAATGACAGGAAAGATTGAAATATTGACTGAAAAGTCTGGCAGCCTCCAGGAGGATGTTCTTCATGATTCCAAAGGCAAAGAATTCTGTGAATTTGGAAATGAATTGAATGATCAGATGCTCTTCAAAAGAAGACAGTATAACTGTGATGAATGTGACCAAAGCTTTGCTTGGAGTACAGGTCTTACTAGGCACCAAAGAACTCATTGGAAACCTTATGAATGTGAAGAATGTGGCAAGGCCTTTCGGATGAGCTCAGCCCTGGTTCTGCATCAGAGAATTCATACTGGAGAGAGGCCCTATCCTTGCAGTTGGTGTATTAAAAGTTTTAGTCGGAGCTCAGACCTTATTAAACATCAAAGAGTCCACACCGGTGAAAAACCGTACAAGTGTGATGAGTGTGGGAAGGCCTTCAGTCAGAGCTCTGATCTTATGATACACCAGAGAATCCACACAGGAGAAAAACCCTACCAGTGTAGTCATTGTAGTAAAAGCTTTAGCCAGCACTCAGGCATGGTTAAACATCTGAGAATCCACACTGGAGAGAAGCCTTATATGTGTAACTATTGTTACAAACATTTCAGTCAGAGCTCTGATCTTATAAAAC
This sequence comes from Rhynchomys soricoides, assembly GCA_019843965.1. Lineage (NCBI taxonomy): Eukaryota > Metazoa > Chordata > Mammalia > Rodentia > Muridae > Rhynchomys > Rhynchomys soricoides. Next base: position 7,429,455 of record JADRCH010000133.1, on the reverse strand, counting down.
ATCAGAGAATCCACACTGGGGAGAAACCGTACAAGTGTGATGTGTGTGGGAAGGCCTTCAGTCAGAGCTCTGATCGTATTCTTCATCAGAGAATCCACACTGGGGAGAAGCCATATCCATGTAGTCAGTGTAACAAAAGTTTTAGTCAGAATTCAGACCTTATTAAACACAGAAGGATTCACACTGGAGAGAAGCCGTATAAATGTAGCGAATGTGGGAAGGCTTTTAATCAGAGCTCAGTCCTTATTCTGCATCAAAGAATTCATACTGGAGAGAAACCCTATCCATGTAATCAGTGTGCCAAGAGCTTCAGTAGGCTTTCAGATCTTATCAATCATCAACGAATTCACACTGGAGAGAAGCCTTACCCGTGTAGCCAGTGCAGTAAAATGTTTAGTAGAAGGTCAGATCTTGTTAAACATTACAGAATCCACACTGGGGAAAAGCCCTATGAGTGTGATAAATGTGGCAAAACTTTCAGTCAGAGTTCCAACCTTATTCTCCACCAGAGAATCCACACTGGAGAGAAACCTTACCCTTGCAACAGCTGTTCCAAAAGTTTTAGTCGCGGTTCAGATCTCATAAAGCATCAAAGAGTCCATACTGGAGAAAAACCATATACATGTAATCTGTGCAGTAAGAGCTTTAGTCAAAGTTCAGACCTCACCAAACATCAGAGGGTGCATTCTGGTGAGAAGCCCTACCACTGTAGTAGTTGTAACAAAGCCTTTCGTCAGAGCTCTGATCTTATTCTCCACCACAGAGTTCACACAGGAGAGAGACCGTATGCGTGTACACAGTGCACCAGAAGTTTCAGTCAAAAGTCAGACCTTATTAAACACCAGAGAATTCACACTGGGGAGAAGCCATATAAATGTGTGTGTGGGAAGGCTTTCAGTCAGTGCTCAGCCTTTACCCTTCATCAGAGAATCCACACTGGAGAGAAACCATATTCATGTGCTCAATGTGGCAGAAGCTTCAGTCAGCGCTCTGATCTAGTTAACCATCAAAGAATCCACAGTGGTCAAAAACTACAAATGTGATACCTGTGTGAAACCTTCAGCACTGTGACCAACCTTACCAGATACTAGAGGATCTGCCCAGAGCTATTTGCAGCTTTCCTGAAACAGAGGGGAAAAAAGAGATTAAAGTCTGCCTGCCAGACAGAGTCAAGGCAGGTCAGGGGCTGTCGGCAGATTTCCCAGCCTGCTGAGGCATGGAACAAAAAGAAGAGGTATGCTTGAGGCTCAAGGCGAGGGACTGAAGAGTCTGTGACCTTGGCGGGAGGAACAGGGAGGTTATTGGATGGGAACAGATGTCTTACGTGTGTATTTCAGCAAATTGTTTCTGTTGGCTTGTGGCTTTGCTCCCCACTGTTCTGTAGTAGAAAAAAGGCTATGAGAAATACACTCGCTCCTGGCGTGGTACTGACCTGCAGCCCTCTCAGACCTGTATCGTGCATCTTTTTTCTCTTTCCTATAACCACCCTCACTCCTCCCTCAGAGGCTGTTCGACTTCGTGCCAGCCGGACTAGTACAAGGATCCACATAGAAGAGAAGCTTCTGACCTCATGTTCAGGACTGCAGATGTTTTAACAAATCTGATCTTGGTGATTTTAAGTAAATCCATTCTAGGCAGGCACATGCCTTTAATCTCAGCACTTGGGAGGCAGAGGCAAGTGGATCTCTAAGTTTGAGGCCATCCAGGGCTACACAGAAAAATCTGCCTTGGGAAAAAAATAGAACAAGTGTGGGATGGGGGAAGAAGAGGAAGAGATTCATTCTGAGGAGGAAGACTGCATATATGTGGGAAAACCTGTAGTGTACAAGTCCGGGGGCCTTACTAGCACAGAATCTTACCAGTGCTATAATGACCATGAAATAGGTTTTAATCAATGTTCAACCTGTGTTCCACTTAAAAAATACTGGAAGATGAATTATATAACAGTTTATCTTAGAGCCGAGAATTACTGGTATTATAAGGGAATCCTAAGGTGCTCTGGGAGTTGTATGAAAATCTTCATTGTTTGTAATTTTTTAAAATGAATCAATAGGCAGAAATAGAAATTCTGACCTTTACTGTGATCTAAGAAAATCTTATTGGGACACAGTTCATATTATAAAAATGTATAAGATTAATACAGAATTTATCAATTTTAAATATCAATGTGGAAGGTCTCAAAAGTCAGAGGGAAATATTTTCATCTAGAAGCTCTACCTTTACTGAGTCTAAATTACCAACTGCATATCAGAAGTTATTTTAGATGTAAGGAGACCTTAAATCCTGTAATTAAAGTGGTATTAATATTGACATCATACATGTGTTCATGCTGAATATCTATAAATTCTCTGTGTAATCCTGAGCCACTTTGTCTCTGGAATTTTATGCTAGAGGTCTAGTTTGGGTTTTCCTAGTAAACATGAGTCCCTGTGGTGCACACAGAAATATTAGTTTAACTTTACTCCATTAACAGTAATGCAGACCAAAATTTTATTGGTCTGAAGTCACTCACAGCTATCTGTAACTCCAGTTCCAGAGGACCCAATCACTTCTGACCTCTGAAGTCACCAGGCATTCTAGAACAATTGTCTTGTTACAATAAACCCCCTTAGCCTCACAAAAAGTTTCTCGTTGAAGTAATTTTGAAAAGACCTTATAACCATGGGAGCAGGTTGCCAGGAGAACCAAACGATTAGGAAACTGGAACTCAGTCCCACTCTGCTCCAACTTGACATCAGAGAAATAACTGGAGATAAAGTTCAATTACCAGTAGCCAATGATTTGTTAAGGAGTCTTTGCAGAAAGCATAAAGGACAGCACATCCAGGTTAAAAGATGGCACTTCTGAACATGAAAAGTCCATCTCTTCTGAAACACCTTGTCATATGTATCTCTCCTGACATCTTGGGTTGTATTCTTTATAGTAACCACTAACCTAGCGACATTCCGTGGAATCCTTGTAGCAAATGATCAAACCCATGAGTGACTTTGTAGAAACGTCTGACATATATTTAGCCCAAAGAACCAGTTAAAAAACAAATGTGCAATCATTGGCTGAAGTTGGAGGGGACAGGCTTGGGGGACTGAGGCCTTCACCTGAAGGCTCAGTGTTCTCTGACCTCCACATGTACCATGGCACATGTGCACATACATACACAATATGTTTTTAGACATTTAAAGTTGCTGACAAATCTATTTTATAGATCAATTGGCACTAGTTCAGCTCTTATGTCAAGTCCTGACAAGTATGTCAGGAGAGGTTCTCTATTCATATCTTTTGGAATTTGAAACACTGCATTTAGATGTTAGCTTTTCTAGAAGAGCTGACTCATTGGCTAGACACTGTAGTTCAGTCTTGGTCATGCTTTCCTGTCTTTTGATTTGGTTAGTTGGTTTGGTTTGGCTTTTCTTATTGATGCTTGAGTGTCGTATTTCCCTGATGTTATCCTCCATCTCCAACATTATTTCTTCAGCATGGTCAAATACTTTGACCTTCCACCATATTTTTAATTTAGTTCATTGAATTTTTTTTTTTTTTATTTCCAGTCTCTCTACTTTCCCCTTCCTCCCCCCCTTCCCCCCCCCCCCCCCTCCCCCCCCCCCCCCCCCCGTTTCAACTCCCATGCTTACCATTTCTTCCCACCTGTTTTTTCATCCACAGTACTGAAAACACCCATTTTGCTGACTTTTCTCCTAGGACCTAAATGAATTTGTCTCCTTTTTTGTATTCTCTTTGAGTCCCTGATCAGTTTTGCTAGTTGCTTTTTTCATTGCTGTGACAAAATACCTGAACAAAAGCAACTTAAGGAAGGAAAGTTGGCTTGGACTCATTTTGAGGGTGCAGTCCGTCATGGCATGGAAGTCATAACACCGGGAGTGTGAGGATTGTATAAAACATACTCAGGAAACAGAATGACAGACACTAGGGAACAATCTCTCTCTGCCCCATGTGAGTGTTGTGTGCACAGGTATCTTTACACACATCTTTTGTAAAGATGCAGAAGACAGAAGTCAACACTGGGTTTCTTCCTCAATGGCTCTATACCTTATTTCTGAGACAAGGTCTCTACGTCTGGCGTTTATGAATGGACTAGATAGGCTGGCCAATGAGGATGTCTCCTTCCTACTGCACCATGTTCAACTTTGATGTTGGTTTTGGGGACCTGAATTTGGGTCCTTATGTTTACATAACAAACACTTTGGGGACCACTGAACCACCTCCCCAAGTCCTCACTTTCTCCTTTTCAGTTTTGGACCACAACCTATGTGATGGTGCAGCTTACATTCAGGGAGGCTAGTCCCTCCTGAGTTAAAACTCAGTAAACTGAGTCAGTAATGTCCAGGCAAACCTAATTGTATTTCCTAGGTGGTTCTAAATCTCATCAAATTGACATTATAGATTAACCATCATGAGTTCACTCTTGTCAAACTGACATCCATGCACATCTTTTTTTTTTTTTAAAGATTTACTTATTTTATGTATATGAATACATTGTAGCTGTTTTCAGACACACCAGAAGAGGGCATCAGATCTCATCACAGATGGTTGTGAGCCATCATGTAGTTGCTGGGAATTGAACTCAGGACCTCTGGAAGAGTAGTCAGTGCTCTTAACTGCTGAGCCATGTCTTCAGCCCATGATTTTATATCATTCATTCCACCCTTGGCTCTCAAAGGCTCATGTCCATTTCATAATGAAAATGCATTCAGTCCAGTTTCAAAGCCCCTCCCATAGTCATACCCAACACTTCAAACATGTAGTCTTTTCTGAGACTTAAGGTAGTGATCCCTGTAAAAGCAAAGCATGAATTACATACTTCTAAATTACACTGGCACGAAGTAAACATTCCCATTCAGGCTACCTTTACGATTGTCTTAATTAGCTTATCAAATGGCAGGTTTCTTACTTTGATGCATACTTTTGGCTAACCCTGCCACACTTCTCTTTCTGCCCCTCTTAAACACCCCCCCCCCCCCCCCCCCCCCCGACAGGGTTTCTCTGTGTAGCCCTGGCTGTCCTGGAACTCAGAAATCCGCCTGCCTCTGCCTCCCAAGTGCTGGGATTAAAGGCGTGTGCCACCACTGCCTGGCGTCCTCTTAAACACTTCTACCTTCAATCTTCCCCTGTGCATTCATATTTCATGTGTTCTAATACTCTTCCCCCACTTTTGTACACACCACTTTTTGCCCATCTCTCTCTCCCTTGGTCTCTTTCTACCTTTCATGGGCTCCTTTCTGACGCCGTGGCCTCTGTGTGCACTCCCATGTACATACACATAACAGAAGCACGGATGTGCTTATGAGAACATGCAGGGCCTAGGATACCTCAGTATTTCCCGTTCTATCCATTTTCCTACAAATTTCAGTTTTGTTTGTTTTCAAGACAGAGTTTCTCGGTGTAGCTCTGGAACTTGCTCTGTAGCCCAGGCTGGCCTCAGATTCACAGAGACCCATCTGCCTCTGCCTCCCCAGTGCTGGGACTAAAGGCCTGAGCCACAACCACCCAGCTAATTTCATTTTTATGGCTAAAAATATTCTGTTGTGTAGCTCTAACACACTAGACCTTGTATGTATTTTGCTAAACTTAAAGAATTTTGTTTTTAAAGGCTAAGAACTAAAAATTTAAAAAGTCAATGTGAAATGTCATTCTAACTTTTTGTTTTGATTTTGCAATGCTGTGTCTCTAACCCAGAATTTTGTACGTACTGGCAAGCACCTTAGCACTGAGCTCTACTCCCACCAAGGTATTTTTAACTTTACATCTCACTTCTTCATTGATGTGTCTTATGTTTCTACTGCTGGGATAAAACATGACCAGCAGCAACTGGAGGAGAGGGCTTCTCTCACCTCCTAGCTCTCAGGTCGTACTCCATCACTGAGGGAGGTCAAGGCAAGGACTGAAGCTGTGGAAACTGATGACTGGCTGGCTGATGCTGAGCCTCTCTTATAGCACACGGGACGGGTCCTGTCCGTGGGTGGCACTGCCCACTTTGTGCTTGGCCCACCCATATCAGCCATTAATCAAGAAAATACCCTACAGACTTAACTGTGGGAAGTCGGATGGAGGTATTTCTCACTTGAAGTTCTCTCCAAGATAACTTTAGCATGGGTCAAGCTGGCAAAAACAGCAACTTAGGGAGGTAATATATGGTAAAATTCTAACATTTTGGATTGGATGCCAAACGTGTGTATTTTGTTACATGGTCTTACTATATAACCCAGATTAACCTTCAAGTTCTGATCCTCTTGACTGCTTCCAGGGTGATGGGATGTGCTACCATACCAGGTTTTATAGCATGTCTTGTTGGCTGCTGAATATCTTAATATAACTGTTCTTGGATCTATTTATTTTTACCCTTCCAAGTCTTAGTTTTTAGGTGTGTTCAAGGTGTTATTTTTTAAGATTATTCTCTGGACTTAACAAGACTCTTCCTGGTACTCTAACTCCAAAGTTCTCAATTTCGCCATAAGCCATCTGTGGCTAATAATACATTTATGCATTGTACACTGTTCAGCTAGCTGTCTGGCCTTTACCTATTAGATGCCGGGAGTGGCCATCCTCCACAGTCTGACAAACAAAACTGTTCAGGCACTGCTGTATCTCCACTTTGGGCAAAACCACTCTTAAAAAACACCAGAGAGGGGCTGGAGAGATGGCTCAGCTGTTAAGAACACTCACTGCTGTACCAAAGGATCTGGATTCAACTCCCAGCACCCACGTGGCAGCTCACAACTGTCTTCTGTAAGCTCAGTTCCAGGGGATTTGACACCCTCACACACAGGCAAAACACTAATGCACATAAAAAAAATTAAATTACAAAACAACAAAACCTACCAGAGAATGTTCTGGGGATTGTGTGGTTCTCTACCCCAAAGAGTATTCTTTACCCAGTTCCACATGTGCTTGTAACTATTTATATACCTGGGCAGAATCTTCTGGAGAACACATGTCCTCTATTTTCTCCTGGTAGTTTGTGTGCCTCAAACTCGGCAGGAACCTGAATGAGGAGAAACCTTCCTTAGAAGAGTTCTCCTTACTGGCTTGCTTACTGTTTGCTCAGGCCACATTCTCAGATCACCCAGGATCACCTGACAAGGGATGGCACCACCCACAATGGGCTGGGCCCTTCTACATCCTCAATCAAGAAAACATCCTACAGCCTTGCATAAGATTCTTTCCCCAAATCAGGTATTGGGCTTGTATGGGGAATAAACCTCCCCCAACCCATGTTAGATAAAGGTAATTTTGAAGGCTCCTAAGTTTGAAGGCAGTGCCCTAAAAGCATTGTTAGCTAGGTACAGCAGTGTGCTGGCAGTCAGCGTGACATAAGCTAGAGTCATTTTGAAAGAGGGAATCTTAAATGAAAACATGCTCTCACCATAATGGCCTGTGGACAGGCATGTGGTACATTTTCTTGATGACTGATGGAGGAGGGCCCAAGTTCACTGTTGGTGCTGCCAACCCTGGACTAGTGGCCTAGGTGCTGTAAGGAAGCAGGTCCAAGAAGCCATTAGGTAAAAGCCAATAAGCAGCATTCCTCCATGGCCTCTACATCAGTTCTTGCCTCCAAGCTTCTGTCTTGAGTTCCTCTCCTGACTTAATTTGGAGACTGGAGTTAAGCCAGGGCAGGGACTCAAATAACCTAGGAGTTGTAAGGTGGAATAAACCCTTTCTTTCCTCCCCACGTTACTTTTGGTCCTGGTGTCTTATCAGAGTAATAGAAGCTTTAAGACAAGCAGAGTCAGCAGTTTAACACACCTGGACACAAATGAATCTGGAGGGAGAAGAGATCTGTTGGAGGCAATATATGAGTCATTCAGACAAGAAAGCCAGCATCCAGGAACTGTCAGAATGTCAAGAATGTGAGTGGTGTGTGAACTGGGGAGGAAAAAGACTAAGGTAACACATGGCAGAGGTTAACAGAGCCCAAATCATAGAAGACCATGCTAATTTTATTAACTTACATAATGCATGAAGTCTATAATTTAAAACTACAAAGTTTACTACAAATCAGTAAGAAAATGCAAATACCCTATATATTAATCAGGACAGAAGCCAAATACAATTATCTTAAACAAGAAAGAGACTTTATTGGCTCAAAAAAAACTTTAAAGTCCAGAGGTAGGGCAGGCTTTAGGCACATCTGGATCTAGGGCCCCCAGAAAAACATCAGAACTTAAGTTTTCTCGCCATCCCTGCTGGCCTGAATTTCCCCTCGGACATTTTCTCCATATAGTAAGAATGCAGGCTCACATCATCCTTGGGTCTCCAATGTCTCCAAAGCCTTGCCAGTGGCTGCAGTTGTGTTAAGCACTCTCCCTAGCCTGCTTTAAGCTGTATGCCTACTCTCTAACCACTGTGATTAGGATGCTGTGGCTCAGGCCAGGCCTGCTCATGTGCTCACCAAAGCCATGTGGGATGGGTTATCCACAATAAACACAGCTACTGTTACCATAAATAAGGGGAGAAATGCAGAACAGACCCCATACATAGCCCAACACAAAGGCAGTAGAAGCAGTGAATGAACCCTTGGGGATTTTAAATGACCAATAGCGAACGCTAGCCTCACTAGCCATCAGGGAAGTGCACGGACAGGTTCTTTTTTCTCTATACTTTTCCCAAACAGATAAGGACTATCAAGTGTAGGTAAGGCTATGTGGGGAAATAAGCACTTTTTAGAGTTGGTGAAGATTATGCTGATAACTAAGTAGAGTGTCTAATAGCTAACCATGCACCTTACAGGAATTTAAATACCAAGACAAAGATATCTTAAAATTCCTACATAATCCTGTTTATTTAAAGGGTGTCCACATTTCTGCATATTCGCATGGAAATGTGTAGAAACTGTAACAGAATGTACAGTACACTGGAAAGTGGAACCAGGCAGAAGCCCTGAAGAAAACGGTCTCTACTCTTACACTTAAGTGGTCTATCTTAAGTTTTGTATGGTGTTAACTGTAGTAATTAATACTTTCATAATTAAAACAAAGAAAGAAAAGAAACGGGCAAGGCCAGACGAGGGCATAAAAATAGCCAATGAACAAAAAAATGTTCCATCTTACTAATAAAGGTGCAACAACAACAAAAAAAAGTTCCATCTTACTAATAAAGGTGCAACAACAACAAAAAAAAGTTCCATCTTACTAATAAAGGTGCAACAACAACAACAAAAAAGAACTACCTGGCCTCTAGGGTGAGCAGCAAGGCAGGAGTGTGGCAAACGGCATTACTACTACTGGAGTTATAAAATCAGTACAAGTTGTAGTTCCCCCCAATGTGAAATGTGTATTGTATGAGCCAATAAGTCCATTTCTAGTTATTTGTGCTACAGACACAACTACATAGGTAGTAAATGTATGTCTAAAGATGTTAGTCATACCTATTACATATAAAGAACCTACTAACCGATCACTATGGGGTTGCTTAGATTGACTGAGTGTATTCATGCAATGGAATACTATGCAGCTATGAAAATGTCCACATCAGTGTGGGGAGTGAACGCAAGTCTCACTGCAGATGTACAATGGATAGCTTACTACCTCAGGTTTGTGGGGGTTTAAAACACAGTAAAGCACTGTAGTTGGTGCCTGTACTCAACCCAAAGGGCAGCTGCTATTTTAAAAGATGTGTGCTTAAACATGTATAGTGCTAAATTTGGAAGGATAATAAACCAGATTACCACTACTTCTGGCTAAATCTGATGTCTTTTTTCCTCTTTTGTTTTTGCATTGTGAAAATATCAAATGGGCATACACAATAGCTTTTCAAGTTTGTTAACTGGAAAACAAAACAAAACAAAAGATGTAGTGCTTACTAAGCAGAACATGGATTCCATCACTCTCGAAAGACCAATCAAAAAACCTGGCCTTGGGAGTCTTAGCTCTGCCATGTCCAAGTCACGTGATCTTTGGGTCTTGTTTTTCAAGTCCACAGATCTAGGTGAGATTAGGTATTCCAATCCAATGCTTAGCAAGCACATTTTTTGTTTCAGTACAGAAAATGTCACCTAAGCTCACATAGGTGTAAGACAGGCTTGCAATGGTCAAACATCAACTAGGTGTGATTATTTAAGATCACTAAAAGCCACTAAACAGCCTGTTGGGCCAGTTAGTATGCATGCCTTAACCGAACTAACCAGAAAGGTGCTGGCTAGGCCACTGCCTGGCCTGCTACATGCCTACTTCATTACTGTGTACCCCCCAAAATATGTGTGGGGACAGGTCTGAAGTCAGCAATCACTAACTGTAAATTAGTTAAGCAGAGTCAGTTAAATACAAACCCCGTCTCTTCCTGTATACTCAGGGTTTTAGCCCAGTCCCCTCTCCCCACAGAGCCGTGTCTGAACTTCCTTCTCAAAAGGAACAGAGTGTCAGAGCGGACAGACCTCACATGTTCACCAAACTGCCCTCTGTGCTTGCACGTCACCAAGCAGCTTTGGCCTTTGTGTTCAGACTGCCATTCCACCCAGAGCTCACTCCCCCTTTACCTACCCTAAGAGTTCTGTCATCTCTGCAGGCTTTCTATAAATGTGCCACCTCAAGATCCTACTGGGAAAGAAGCCAGTCGTTAATAAGTAAGTAAGGCAATTCCAAGCTCCTTTATCTTAGAGCAGAGGAGTTTGCAGCTTTATTGGACATTAACTTGTTTCCTCTCAGCCACAGAGAAAAACCCAAACAAAAGTCCCTACATTTTCTTGTATAACTTAAAAAATACATTATAGCATTACTACATATTTATACTTCAATAAATCTTAATCTATAAAGCATATTTCTTATAATTGTTATCAGAAAATCATGAACAAGCTTCATTCGGCCTCACTTCCCCAGCTGCATGGCATTTATTACCATTTTCAACAGGCTCACGCAAAAAATCTCATTTTACTTTTACGTTAAAATTTGACAAAGCACCAGATATGACCCAAATCACTGGAACTATGAAATATTTGTACTTGCATGGATAATTTTCCATGTAACAATGCCTGTCTTACATAAAAGAGCCTCTCTCTTACCCAGTGCTAACTTGCAGGGTTTTCCACTAAACAGTAGAACCACAGGACTTGGATTCTTAGCCAAGGCATACAGAATCCTACTACTAAAATGTATTACTTTTAATACATTTTTAAAAAATGTGTTAAGACTGTAAATTTTAAAAAAATCAATTCTGACAGTTAATAGTTATTAATAGCTTAGTTGTTTAAAGTACAGACCATTCAACGTGTAGTTGCAACCACAATGCTACTAGAAAAAATGATGTTTGGACTTTTAAGATTCATAAACTTTCAAAACTACAAGAGTGTGTCTTGAGCTCACCTCTGAAGAACCACCACTAAGAGCTGACTAGCTAGCTCTCTGAGCCAACGCTCCCTCCAAACACAACACACTGGCAAGAGAACTACAACTCTGGGGCTCTCAGAGGTGACCTGGGAATGCTGATGGGGAAACCCCTTATGACTTACAGTGGAACAAATACCTACCTACTCCCGGTAGGATTACAGTACCTAGCACAGTGCATTGTCGGTAGAAATGGTTGATAATAAATGTATGGCTGTTGTAGCCTGGTGTTCAACCCTTTTGTACCAAAGGCATAAAAATAGCAAACCTGATATTGTTGCCCACCCCATCAAGGAATGTCCTGTCCTTTACTGGATGAGGCAAAATGAGTTAGGTGTTTACGTTTCTCTAAAAGCCATGTCATATATTACCTTAATTTTACATTTGCCTTCCAACATCACTACATTCTTCCTTAGTGTTTGATTCACTATCACTTTTACAACTCTGTGTTTTTACACAGAAAACTATTTTAATTAGTGAGATTCCCTTTTCTTTTGGAGTTTTCCTGCAGGCTGACTGAACCTACGTGGCGTGCTTCACTGGGTACCTTCCCCAGTGTGTCCCCCCACTCTTACGTCTCGCTATCATCGCTCAGCAGATCTTAAGGCTCATCTGACTCCGAGGCTTTGGCCTCTATCCCCTATTTTCTCAAATATACTCAACCTGAACAAAAGGGAACTAAGCTTTCAAGGATGTTTGGAAATCTTGAAGATGGGCTTTTTAGACTTCACGATTCCTGTGTTGCCTTTTACAATGGAAAGGTGTGCACCCTTACAGAACCACACTCCAGTGACCAACACGGAAATAAAGTAGCTGTCTGCAAAGGGAAAGGGACAAAGAACCAGGTAGCTCGTTACTTGGGGAGAAGAAAAGGAGAATACAAACATCACGTGAAAATTTAGGTATCAACACCTGAATTACTTAAAACTTCAGTTTCTAGGCAGGTATAACACCATTTCTTTCAAGATAATAATGATGAGTAAAGTTGTTTTTTTTTTTTTTTTGTATTTCCCAGTGGAATTTCTCAGTCAATAGGGAAAAAATAGTTTCCACCTCTCTTCATGTTTTTAATTTTGTCTTCATTTCTGAAGAAAAAGACCTGAGTGCTGATTGTTTCCTCATCATTTCTTAAACCTTCACGACATTCAAGAGTTTTTCTGCATTGTGTCTTCTCTGATGTCTGAAAAGATTTGAGCTTTGACTATAGGATTTCCCACACTGAACACATTCATAAGGTTTCTCCCCAGTGTGGATTCGCTGATGATTAATGAGCCCAGAATTCTGGCTAAAGGCTTTCCCACATTCAAGACACTTGTAGGGTTTTTCTCCAGTATGGACTCTCTGGTGTTGCACAAGGATGGAGCTTCTGCTGAAGGCTTTTCCACATTCAACACACCCATAAGGTTTCTCCCCACTGTGGATTCTCTGGTGAAGAATGAGGGCGGAGCCCTGGCTGAAGTGTTTCCCACACTCGTCACATATGTGCTGTTTCTTTCTAGAAGGATTTCTCTTCCTTTCAAACCTGCCCTTGGGAAAACAGGTTTCTCCATATTTAAAAATCTGAGGAACACCTATGCTGAGAGTGCCAGGGACTTCGTGAGACTCGCCCGCCGAAGCAACCTCCTGCTTTGGAGCAAGCACTCCATTTTCTGTCGTGGCATCATCATCTGAAATAGAGAAAATGTAAATATCACTCAGTCCCTAGTTGGAGAGAAACGAACTTGGAGGGGAAAAAGTGGGTTTTGTGGATGATGTTGAGACAAGGTCTCACTATGCAGCTGCTGCCAGCCTCAAACTTGCTATGCAGACCAGGCTGGCCTCAAATTCAGAGATCTGTCTGCCTCTGCTTCCCAAATGATGGGATTAAAAGTGTGCATCACCACACCTGGCAAAAAAAACTTTTTCATGAATTAAAATTAACAGTTTGTGCACATCTATGAATATATAAGGTTGACTACTCTCACAAAAGAAAAAGAAGGAAGATTATGAGGTTAATGAGCTAATGGCCTGATAGCAAGATGACACAAAAGGTTTTATCTAAGTTTAACATCAGGGCTAGAGAAATGGCTCAGCTATTAAGAGCACTTGATCCTTCAGAGGACCCAACTTCAGTTCTCAGCACTGCTGGGAAGCTCACAACCATCACAACTCCAGCTCCAGGGGATCCCACTTCATCTTCTAACCTCTTTGGGCACCTAAACAAGTGACATACACATACATACATATAATACACACATTTTTGTTTTGTTTTTTCGAGACAGGGTTTCTCTGTGTAGCACTGGCTGTCCTGGAACTCACTCTGTAGACCAGGCTGGCCTCGAACTCAGAAATCTGCCTGCCTCTGTCTCCTGAGTGCTGGGATTAAAGGCGTGCACCACCACTGCCCAGCTAATACACACATTTTAAAAAAAAGAATAGGTGACAGATTATTAGATAAAGGGGGGATCAAACTGATATGGCTAGGTCTGAAAAAAAACTTTGGAAAAAAAACAATGACCATTAAAAAAAAATTTCTTTAAAAGAAATTACATCAAAATAAAGGTATAAATTAAAAAAATCTGTTGAACAGTAGCTATTGCTGAAATAGGTCAGTATGTCACAGTCAATACTGAACTTACAGCAGAACACAGATGTCTTAATGAAAAAAAAAAAAAAGAGCCAAGAACTGGGTGTGGTGACTTACACCTTTTACTCAACACTCACAGAAGGCAAGGGAAGGAAGATGTCTGTGAACTCAATGCCAGTTGTAAAAACAAAGCAAGTTCCAGTCAGGGCCACAAAGTGAGACCAAGTCTCAAAGAACAAGACAAAAAAGCTAAGGCTAACCTGAGGGCAGCCTATGCTAGCTAAAGCTATAACACTTAAAACTTCAATACACAATAAATGAAGGGTTTCCTATAAAGGAAACTTGCTCCAACCTGGAATTCGTCATGACAGCTAGAAAAATTGTTCAAGTCTTATAGAGATGTGTCTAGGAAAAAGAAAAAAGCCTCAATTTTTTAAGTGGCAACACTGTCTGCCCACAGGCAGGGGTAAGAGCAAGTCTTACCAACAATTTTTCTGGAACTTTAAGCAGTAGAGAATAGACAGTTGTCACACAGTGAGCAGCAGCACTCAAAAGCTGCCAATGATAGATGATTGTAAGGGTTAGTCACTCGAGAAAGCAGAAGACAGGGAGAGCCAAGGGCCTGAGGGGTCACAAGGCTTACATCCTCGAAAAGTCAAGTATGAAGGGTAGGTGGACACATGACCTGAGATAAATGGAATGTTCTGGATGTGAAAGCTTCTAGACTGATAAAACGAGGCCAACGGAGGGAAACTGTTGTGACACTGAGGAAGAGCACACATTTTCTTCCCAGGAAAGCACATCTTCAAAGGACAAGTACAGCTCCTGAACCATCCAATGGAGTGAGGTCCCATGACAGGCAAACCAATGTTGCACATTACACATGTGCTCAGTTCTGATTTGTAGCACCCCTCTTCTTAGGAAAAGAACGCTGCTCATATCTTAATCTGTGGCATGCTAATATTATTTCTACCTACCTCAAGGACTGATTCCTGAAGCAATCTCAAACAAAACGCCACAGAAACAAAGTGCAGCACAGCCTAGGTTGTATAAACAAGCACACGGCATTAAGTACCAGTATACTGCGATGCTCTCTCCTGACCTGACAGTACCTGCACTCACCTGCACACACTTGTACACAAGTTACACATACGTTTTAAAAGACAGATAAATCTTTTTTAAGTTTCTTAAGGGGGCTGGAGAGATGCTCAGTGGTTGAGCACTGGCTGCTCTTCCAGAGGACCCAGGTGTAATTTCCAGCACCCACAGGGCAGCTCACAACCATCTGTAACTCCAGCTCCAGGAGATTTGACATTTTCTGATTTCCAAGGGCACCCTGCAAGTACATGCTACATAGACACACATGAAGACAAATACCTATACACATAAGGTACAAAAGAGAAAAAGAAAGTTTCTTAAAAGACTCTAGGTAGAATAATGAAGCCCAAAACAGAAATAGCTGAAATTTTAGGAAAACTTCAGTATACAATAAACAAAAGGGTTGAAGGAAGTTTCAGATAAATTCACCATGTCAATTCAGTTAGGCAGGAGACTGAAAGCAACAGAGCATGGAGCAGATGCCAGCTAAGCAATCCCATGACCAAAATAGACGTGGTCTCCAGGTACTATGTGAGAAAGACAGATGTGAGCCCAATATGGGCAGGTCTTCATGAAAGAAGACTGCAAAAAAGATGCTAATGTCCAGGAGTAAAAAAATATCTGAGGCCAGTGAGTCAGTCATCAGAAAGTCAAGCCCTTAATGTATTTTTAAAACAGCAGATTAGAAGGATTTTGCCACAAGAACAAGCAAAGCACTCTGGGAAATGGCCACACGGTACCCTGGTCCTCACCACAGTGCCTCAGAGAGTGGAGTTCCCAGGATGCCCACTTGAGCTGGTTCTCTACAGCATCGAGCTCAGAACTTGGTAATCCCTGAGCGTCTTCTTGAGATGCTATCTCTTCTACAAGCACTTCTCGTTTCCGCCGCCGGAGAGAGACCTGAAAACAAAGTTTGGTTGAGAAGATATTCTAACACTATGCACACACAACAGAAACTAAACAAAAGACAAGAGAATCCCAGCTAGCAGCGCAGCCGGGTATTGCGAGTTGCAAGGGAACTGGAGGAGCAGTATAAACATGCTTCTAATTTAGCCAAGTGAGGTTAATTCAGCAGTTTGCCTACTGCTATGTTAGTGTTTCTGCTGTGGGAAAATGAGGTGCACATACTCACCGGCTGTCCAGGGTCATCAAGTTCACTCTCCAAGTCCTCTAGAACAGTCACTGCCTCCTCTCCATTCTCTGGGTGATGCTCTCGAACCCAAGTCTGTAGCTCCTTGGGCAGGATGGCAACAAACTGCTCCAAAACTACCAGCTCCAGTATCTGCTCCTTTGTGTGTGTCTCTGGTCTGAGCCACAGGCGGCAAAGTTCTCGGAGCTGGCTCACCGCCTCTCGAGGTCCTGGTGAATCCTGGTATCCAAATTGCCTGAACCGCTGCCGGAAAACCTCTGGGTCAGGGAGATGGTTCCAGGAAATGCTCGATCCCTCTTCACCATCAGGATCCTCCTCTAGTTTCACTCTCAGAATCTTTTCTTCTTCGTCTGGATTTGGGATGATGAGTATTGAATCTTCTTCCACTGACTGTGCAGACATCCTGGTACAATACTTCAAGAAAAGGCAATCGAGGTAAGGTATAGAGCTCAGAGAAATACCCTGTTTTCCTCAAAAGTACTCCTAAGGTATAAGAAAGAAAAGACACATAAATCACCAAGTACCCCAGAATACTTGTAAGCAGCAGGAAAAAAAAAAATACTCTGTTTTACTGGATTAAAAATTCCAATCAAGAATCTATACTGACTGAAATACTACCATAGCTGGTAAACTACAGCCAATCTAGCCTGCTGCCTATTACACCATCCACAGTAGTGTAATCATTGTAATGATTAATAAGCACAGAAACAATTCATGTTGAGAAAATATGATATGGCCGGGCAGTGGTGGCACACGCCTTTAATTCCAGCACTTGGGAGGCAGAGGCAGGTGGATTTCTGAGTTTGAGGCCAGCCTGGTCTACAGAGTGAGTTCTAGGACAGCCAGGGCTATACAGAGAAACCCTGTCTCAAAAAACCAGAGAGGGAGGGAGGGAGGGAGGGAGGGAGGGAGGGAGGGAGAGAGAGAGAGAGAGAGAGAGAGAGAGAGAGAGAGAGAGAGAAAATGATGTATCTGTCTAGGACCAGCAAGGTTTATTCAGTTGGCAAAGGCCTGCTGCCAAGCCTGATGACCTATATCCAATAACCAACATGTACATAAGAGAAAACTTAACTTCTGCAAGTCTTGTCTTCATAAGTGGGACATGACATGTGCATGTCTCCTCCACACACACAAATAAAACGTAAAAATGTCTTTTAAAATGATTTGTGTGCACTGGTATTTTCTGCTTGCCTGTATGTCTGTGTGAGGACGTCAGACCCCTTGGAACTAGAGTCACAGACAGTTGTGAACTGCCACGTGGGTGCTGGGAATTGAACTTGGGTCCTCTAGAAGAGTGCTCTTAACTCTGAGCCATCTCTCCAGCCCCATTAATATGCTTACATTTTGTGTATGTAAGTCATTAAATGTAATTGTGGTTCAGGCTATAACGGTAGAGTTGACAGTGTTCAATGACTTCAGCTAAGATCTAAAATAATGTAACATTTACTATCTTGCCCTTATTAGAAGATTGCCAATCTGTGACATATAGTCAACAAAGGGTAATTTAGTAACCTAAAGAATCTAGGTAAGAAACAGTCTACCTCAGTGTTCTCCAAATGTTCTGAAGCTTGGGACTGGAGAGTTGGTTCAGCAGTTAAGGTGTTCTCCTGCAGTGGACCCTGGTTTGTTTCCCAGCACCACAAACCTCTCTCTTCTCACCTCCTTAGGCACCAGGCAAACACATGGTGCAAATATACATAAACTAGCCAACTAAATATTCAGAAGGGTAGGACACGTAAAACATGGTTTTTTGTCATTTATTTAGTGTTGGAACACATCAGCACAGGCTTGGAGGTCAGAGAACAGGCAGGAGTTAGTTCCCCCCTTCTGCTATGTGCAATCTGGGATCTTGGGAGCAAGCCCCCTACCTGATGAGCCACCTAGCTCACCCCACTTTTCATTTTTTGCAAACCTGGAGTAGGAAACAGATGAACCGAACCCCCAGGCTGTACACCCTGGAATTAGAAACTATCCAGGGATCCCATACATCCTGCTCTACTGCTCAGCTAACGCTCAGAACTGTGCGTTCATACTATGTTATTTGTTTAGGAACTCCCTAAACTTAAAATATATGTGAAAAATGTTCGCTAATAGCTAGGTATGTGTCCTAAATCTGTAACCTCAACATGTCGGCAGAAGCAAGATTATCCTCATCCACATGGCAAAGTCAACTTTTCTTTTACACAGTTCAGTATCTGATCACATAACACTGGGGAAGAAACTATTTCACCTGACATGCAAATGTTACTCAGGCATCTACCACATCACACATACATTTAAACTTACAGTGACAAGCATCAACCGCAGCAAAATCTATTAGGAAAACGCACTCACGACTTCTCACAGTGGACGGGAGTCTTTTTCCTTAAGGCAGCTTCCCTTAATCTTTCCTTTGGAGAAATTGGAGCTACTTTCTAATCCTCTTGGTATTTACAAAATCATAACCGTGCCACGGTTTACAGCACATAAAGAATAGTAAGTTTACAGCTACTGTTTATCAGAGCCAAGAACCTAAAAACCAGAAACTTAAGAAAACCTTATTGAAACCGGTCATGATGAAGACAAAGGATCAGAAAATGATGTATCAAACTGACAGATCAGGAGTGGGACAGCCTGATAACAAAATCCAAGTTATTTGTTCATATTCCTGGACCCGACTCTATCAACAGCTCAAGCATTTCTACGTAATAGAAATTGTTTTTCCCTTTACTTTGTACTGCACCAAGCTCGTGAAATGCGGAGGAACGCCAGCACTCGACAGGCTTCTGGTCTTCAGCGACCTCCCACCTCACAGCACCGAGCCCAGCCTGCCCCAGCAACTCCGATGTCCTCTTCCCAGCATTCACCAGGAAGGGCCCAGAGACCCCAGGACCACCCCGCCACACAGGACAGGCACTTCCGCCCGGGATCCGCGAGACTACAAATCCCAGCAGGTCGTGCGCGTGAACCGCCGGATCCCACCTCGGCTTGAGCGTTTCCCAGAATCCTCCGCGAGCCGCCAGAGCCTCGAAATAGAACAAAACCGGCCCGTGGGGGAGGGGAAAGCAGGCCGGCGAAGATGCGGGCGCGGGAGGTTCTGCTAACCCCGAAGGGCAGCAGGCCGCCGTCGTCCTTCCGCCGCGGCCTTCTATGCGCACGCCCGGGATGCCGAGCGACGCGGGCCTCCAGGCCCCTACCCGCGCCCCCTCCTCCTCGAACCCTACCCCTGCGCGCCGCTGACCTCTGGCTCGGGGCCCGCCGCAGCCTCGTCGTCCCGGGCAGACGCAGCGCCGCCGCTTACAGCCGCTTCCCACAAGCCCCCGGCGCGCACGGCTTCCGGTCTGCAGGACGGGGGGCGGGAGGCAATGGGGGAGCCGAAGCCCGAAGTTGCCATGGGGACGCGCGGTGAGCGGGGGAGGTGCGGCTTGATGACAATGGCCGCATTGAGACTGCGCTTGGCCTGGCGCCTCTCACAGAGTGACTGTTGCTCTCTGTTCCACTTCAGAGAAAGGAAAGGAGAACAAGAGGAACGTGGGCGGCAGTTTCACAAGTGCCCGGTGCTTCTCGCCTGAACACTCTGGAGTAACTAACGAAAGTGAACATTTCTGAAAATGTGCCATAATCGTGTCAGGCACAGTCTGTGTGTAAATCGTTTAATTACCTCCACATCCTATAGTGTTTCCTACTTATGAACTTTGGGCCCTGAATCAAGGCCTCAAACCCTTGCCTTCCACTAGCTGTGTTTCAAAGATTACGACAGGTTATCAAAGAAACAAGATGAGTTGTCACCGAGAATATATGCATGCTGGTTTGATGCCAAAAAGCAGCTGCAGGCATAATCACTTAGATCACTTTATTCCCCCTTTTAAAGTCCCTCAGTGGATCTCAGCTACCTTAACTATGACAATAAAGTTTGTTACATTGTCCTGTAGGTCGTCTATGGTCTGTTGCCTGCCTTTTCCTTCTGACGGTGCATGACTCGGGCTTATTGTGCAGCCTCAGCCTCACTGCCCAATGAATGCCCTTTTCCTCCAGGTGGCCTCCATGTGCTTGTGGACACCCTTAGAAGTGATCTCACTACTTAGCTGTGCTTTGTTTGAAAGTTCTGTAGAAGTTGGGTCCTCTCTGCCCTGGTTACCTCAGTACCCACACCTAGTTTCAGGATGCTGGCTGGTATATAGAAAACTTCGTAAGTACACTTTGAATAAAGGAAATGAATAGTGGGCTGGTCACATGTCAAGTCTCAGATTGCACAAAAGAGCTCTGTTTTGGAAAAAGTCTTGTTGGAAGCATAGGTCAAGTTTGCAGAACATTTAAATGACCCTCAAGCTTTGCCCTATTGTCTCATTCAGGAAAGGCCTCTGTGAAGTGTCCTCAGTCTCTGCTGGGTTAGTGAACGAGAGAGCAGTAAACAAGCAGCTGACAGAATAGCAAGACTCCCCATTCCAGCCAGAGCTCACCTTCCCATAACCCCTGTAAATTTTCTTTCTTCACTGTGAGGCCTTTTTACTATCAGGTTTGGCTATAGCCAGGATCCAGCTTGGCTGTTCTCTGCAACTTTTCCTCTGTTGTGACTCCTAAGAGCTATTCAAAGCATACTTTGTTTTGTTTCTTTATGGGATTTTGTTAGCATTCTGTGTGGGGTAGAGTTTAGACAGAATGCTAACAGATTTTATAGCAAATTAATACTGAAAAACAAAAATAATAAACATATTCAAGTAAAAAAGGTAGTTTGCTTTGTCTTTTGACCCATTCTCAGTTAATTTTAAAGTAGCAAATGGTAACCATAGTGGGAATTCCCTTATAACATCACTTCTTTGCAGGCACCCACTTTGGAAAACTGTCATTTCAAGACCCATTATGAGGACTTTTTTTCCAGAATGGTAACCCTTGTTGTCTTCTTAAAAATCTAGGCAAACTGAGCATGGTGGAGCTGGAGAGAGTCAGTTAAGAGCTTGGACTGCTCTTTAGCAGTCCACAGCTTGCCTCCTAGCTCACAACCACCTGTCACTGCAGCTCCAGGGGATCCAACTACCTCTTCTGTCTCTACCGCACTTGCACACACATGGCACATACACAACACACAGTCATACACATACACATTTAAGAGTTGACTGTTAAAATATTTAGAGCATCCTGTTCCTCTGGGCAGCCCAGGTTGGGGAGTGGGCTCATACCAGAGTTGATCACCTTGTACTCCACCAACA
Source organism: Rhynchomys soricoides (assembly GCA_019843965.1). Classification (NCBI taxonomy): domain Eukaryota; kingdom Metazoa; phylum Chordata; class Mammalia; order Rodentia; family Muridae; genus Rhynchomys; species Rhynchomys soricoides. Next base: position 7,408,125 of record JADRCH010000133.1, on the reverse strand, counting down.
AACCTTAGAGCTGAGGCTTGGTGGATATCAGATCCTGTTGGAACAAGATAGATGGGGGGCATGTGAGTACTTACTACAGGATCACCATTTCCTTCCATGCCTCTCCACAAGGTTGTCTTGACACCTTTTCACCACCTCTTAGGTACTGATGACATTGCCCTGTCTTCCTAGTTTAGGTACAAACTGAAACCCAAATTGGTGTCCAAGCAATGAGATGTTCTGTAATTAATTTTGCCCCTTTTATTTTGATATTGTTTGGATATAAGAGACCAATCTTTGTCTGGTCTAGCACCTGATCAATCTTTTGCCTGATCTTGCTTGCATTTTCATTTTGTAGACCTCAATGTACATGGTGGTACACATCTTTAATCCCTGCACTTGGGAGACAGGGGCAGGCTGATCTACATATTAAGTTCTAAGCTAGCCAAGGCACCATGGTAAGAACCTGTCTCAACCCTAACGAGGCTCATTTCTAACGTTTTAAAAGATTTGTTTCTCGTTTTAATTATGTGTATGCCTGCGTTACTGTGCATATGTGTGTGGGTTTCCTTAGAAGTCAGGGCATCAGATTACCTAGAGCTGGAATGACAGGCAGCTGTGAGCTACTTGACCTAGGCATTTGGAACCATACAGTCCCCTGTCAGAGCAGCGTGAGCTTGTAAGCACTGAACTATCCAGCCCAAAGACTTACTTACTTTTATTTTATGAGTTTGGGTGTTTTGCCTGCAGTATGTATGTACGTGCACCACATGTGTGGCTGGTGCCCTTGGTGGCTAGAAGAGGCATGGAATCCCCTGGAATTGGAATTCCAGATGGTTGTAAATTGCTGGTGACCTAATCTGGGTCCTGTGGAAGAACAGCCAGTGCTCTTAACTGCTGGGCCTCATTTCTTTACCAGCTAAATCTTTTTAACCTTGCTTTGTCTTTATAAAAATTGTCTCATTTATTACTTGGCAAAAATAATCCAACAGAAAACAGACAGGCATCGCCTGGGTGCCAGAGTCTTAGGAATGAGTAAAATGAAATTAAGATCCTTTTAAGAGGACTAACTTGCTAACAAGATTAGAAAGTATTCCTCAGGAATTGTGGAAGCACTACAGTAAAAAGAACAGAATAGCAGCAGGGAGTGAAGTGTGCGCGGAAAGGGAGGTAGGCACCCTGAGGGCACGGGCAGAGCCGAGAATGGAACCGCCCCATGGACAAGGTCTGTATGGGTAGGCTTGATTTTGGTTTTAGGTCTTTTTTAAAAAAGGGCTTCTTATTTATGTGTCTGTTTGTGTACAACCGTGTACAAGCAGGTATTTGTGGAGGTCAAAAGCACTGGACCCTGTGATGCTTTGAGTGAGAATGGCCCCCATAGGTCATATGCTTGAATGCTTGGTCCCCAGTTGGTGGGACTGTTTTTAAAGACTTAAGAGGTGGCCTTGTTGGAGGAGCTGTGTCACTAGGGTGGGCTTTGAGTTTTCAGCATTGTAGTTCCAGTTAAATAGCTGGTGCACTTGCTTATCCATTGCCCTTAACCCTGCCATCTCCTCCAACCCCTCTCTGCCTTTGGCTTATGGCTCGGATATAAACACTTAGCTTCAGCTTTACCATCATGGCTGCCTACCTGCTGCCAGACTCCCTGCCATGATGGTTATGGGTTGTACTACCCTCCGGGAACCTGAGCCCCAAATTAAATGCTTTCTTTTATATGTTGGTTTAGTCATGGTGCTTTGTCACAGTAGTAGGAAAGTAACTACAGCAAGCCATAAAGACCAAGTCCCTGGAATGGCTGAGAGCCTCCTGGACTTAGATGGATCCCAGTAGTCAAACTGCCTGAATCTCTGGCAGAAGGTGTCCAGGCTGGAGAGCTGCACCAGTCGGGGCTCAGGGCCAGACCACGGCCCACTCTTTTGTCTTTCCTATGAGAATCCCATCAGGCTCGTCCAGGAGTTGTAGAAAGCATGTTGATGACTCTTTTTAACTTTGCAGCTTGGAGCTGTTAGTCTTAATCCCAAGGGTGTAGGACTCTCCTTACAGACACTCCTAAAAGACACTACTAAAATACACTCAAAATAGAAATAGAAACAAGACAAGGGACAAAAATTTTTCTTACAACTAAACAATTAAGATCAGAAACTCAAGACTACAGGAAATCCTGACCTTGTCTTTAATACCAACCATTTTCAAGGATGCCTTTCTTTTTTTTTTTTTTTTTTGGTTTTTTGAGACAGGGTTTCTCTGTGTAGCCCTGGCTGTCCTGGAACTCACTCTGTAGACCAGGCTGGCCTCGAACTCAGAAATCCACCTGTCTCTGCCTCCCAAGTGCTGGGATTAAAGACGTGCGCCATCACTGCCCAGCAAGGATGCCTTCCTTAAGGCAACCAAAGAGCTACATCTCATCAACTCGTATGTGATTTCTAACTTCTGAGAAACCGTTGCCCAAAGAGGTGATGAAATGGTACAATGTGAGATCAGCCAGGACTGTAAAGGACCTGCCAGAGAACAAGGACAAGAGGGAACTGAGAAGAACATTCTCCCTGTTCTCCCTGGAGCAGGTTCAAAGGGCCCAAAGGAATAGCCCGATGGGAAAAAGACTTTCCTGTGGATTTTTCAGCTTCTGGTGATTGTTGAAGCTATTATTAACGGGGCATAGAGTCCACAGCCTTTTGCATAGTAGGCAAGTGCTCTGCCACCCCGCTACCTCCAGCCCCAACAAAATTACTTTGATGTTAGAAGAATCATTTTTTAAAAGCGATCACATATTCCTCATCTTAATGTTTCCTAATTTAATAGTGTTAGTTCTCATTTTGACCATCACTATTTTTACTCAACTGTACCTCATTCAACTTTATTCAACTTGAATCTGAACCTTCTAAGTTTCCGTATTACAAATACTGCCAGCAGGCACATCTTTACAGATGCACAAGTTTCTCCTTCCTGATTATTCAAGTATATCCTAAGGCAGCTGCATAGCAGGGTCAAAGGAATGTGGCAAATCCTGCCTTGTTGTATCTTACCAAATAAATGACAAAACAGAATATCAATGACTGTCACCAGCAGCACAACACTTTGTCAGGGCAGTTTATGCATATATTCCCTTGCTAACAAAAAGGACCGTTTTAGTCTGTGATTCACTAGCAATCAAAAGTTAAAATCTAGAGAGTATAACAGTGTAAGTTCAGCCACAACTGAAACACAAATCTTACCAGTGCCCTGTTCTTCCTCTTTATGTAGCCTGTGGCTTTATCCCGCCTCACTCTAAGTACTACAGAAGACAGTGGCACGATACCTGTGACATGAGTAAGCCTGAGGTTTATAAAACTTATGTTACCAAATAATACCTTCACACAGAAATGTCATAGCATGCAAACCCTGACAGAAGACAGAGGTTTTGTTCCTCTCTACAGCACTTAATAAGATTTGCTTAGTCCTCGGAAAGCTGGAGAAGGTTACTTTTATCACCATGTTGTAAAAGAGAGATCTAGCATAGCAAGAAGAGGTTCCCAGGGGTGCCATCCTGAATACCGAAGTGACCGGTCCAACACAGAGTAAGAGGCCCACAACAGCAGACCCTGATGAGTCCTAGGTCAGAACAAGAATATGGGGCTGACATCTCTATGGATGGACCATAGAGGTTAAGGCTGGCTTCTGGAAGTCGCAAGAGAGAAGCCCGATCAGCACTTTGGAAGGAATCACAACTGCTCCCAGCTCTCCACCTGAGATGGTGGAACAGATGGCCCAACACCTGAAGGAGCAGGGTCGCAGGAGCAAAGGCTTCCCCATCCGAAGGCAGGACCTGCGGGGGGGGGGGGGGCCTATGTGCCTCCTGTGCCGGGAACTGCCTCAGCAGGTGGCAGGGGCTCAGGGAACATGGGACCGACCTGTGCAGGTTGAGTGTACTTGGGAAAATAAGAGAGGCGATGCTCCCAATGACAGCCTACTCCATGCTGCTTCAGGCCTTGGGGGCCAGATGGAGGCACGCTTCCGATGTCAGCGCGGTTGCCATGGAGACCGTCTGCCCTCGGTTGGAATTTGGTGCAGCCAAGGGATAAGCTGGGTGGACTTGATGAACTCTAATGAGTTCAGGGAGGGCCTGTTCTTTTTACAAATAAAACCATCGTCGTTTCTCAGAGTTCTGTCAACAGCTAGATAAAGTTACAGAAAACAAACCCCAAAGACCTGGACTCATGTAACATCGCCGAAACTGGGAGGCTGCTGGGATTTGTCACAGTTTGCTGGTCCCATCTGTACATTAAATGTAGCTATGCTCCAAATATCGTTGTTTTAACGAAGTGGTCTGACACATACCCAGATGTCCACGTCCACCCCCTTTTATACACAGAATATAGTGGCCTTGTTAAAAAACAAACAAAAAAACAACAACAACAAACAAAAAAACCAAAACAAAACAAAGCCAGTCTGTACCATTTATTTTGTCACTAGAACATATATTTATGTTTCTTCAAATATCTTTAAATGCAGTCGACAAATAAGTCTGGGGCTAAATGTAGTTTCCTCCTCTGCCAGCCTGCTCTAAGGAGCTGGAGACAATCCCACAATTGCTCTCAGCTTACAATTGAGTTGGGAAATGAATTCCTGAACAGCACAACGACGCTGCAAGGCCCTGGAGTAGAGACTTTATAGACTTCTGGAAAATGCACTTGTAGAGGGAAATAAGGGCTTAGCCAGGAGAGGTCTAATGCTCAAAAACTGTCTGTTAATTCATAAGCGGCAACGAGACAGAGTCCTTTTGGTGCGTGATCAGAGGCTATGTGGTCCCACACTAGCTGAGGGCACATTGGAAAAGTAGAGAACCTGGAATCTTCTAAGCCTACACAGATGCAAGCCTCAGAGCAAAGGGCATCCATGATGACTCCAGTCCAAGGCTGGCTGGCTGGAAGCGCCTCAGTTGTCCCTGGCTGACTGAGGTAGAGTCTGATGCTCCCCCAGTAAGCAGCAGACACACTCAGGAAGAGCCGAACTTGTGTGTGCTGAATGGTCTTCTCTTTGCCACTTTTATTCCATCTGGGTCCTCAGCTTCCTGGGTGGAGCCTTACACATTCAGGCAGGTCTTTCTTCCTCAGATGCCATCGATCCTCTCTAGAAAGCCCTCAGAGACACACTTAAAAGTGGACTTTTGGAGGGAGCAACAGTGGCAACTTGCCTGACCCCTTGTTGCTCCCGGAGACTGGATCACCAACCAAAGAATACACATGGAGGGACCCATGGTGCTGGCCACAAATACGGCAGAGGGGGCCTTGTTAGCCGTCAGGGGGAGGAGAGGCCCTTGGGCCTGAGGGTGTTAGATCCACCAGTAGAGGAGAATGCCAAGGAGGGAAGACGAGAGGGGGTGGGTGGGTGAATACCCCCCATAGAGGCAGGGAGAGGGGGGGAGGGAATAGGGAGGTTCCAAAGGGGAGATCTGGAAAGGGGGAAACATTTGAAATGTAAGTAAAGTATCAAGAAAAATAAAAAAATAAAAATAAAATAAAATATACACTCAGTACCTTGGGGAAAAAAAGTGGATTTTTAGCTGGTGGTAGTACATCCCTTTAATCCAGAACTCAGGAAGCAGAGGCAAGCAGATCTCTGAGTTCTAGGCCAGCCTGGCATGTAGAGTGAGTTCCAAGACAGCCAGGGCTACATGGAAAAACCCTGTTTCAAAAAAACTGAAGGGGGAATAAAAAGGCTTAATTTTACTTCATGCATTCTAGGCTGCTCTGCCCCGGAGATGCATCCCCAGGCCCGAGAGCCTTTGATCATATTTCTCCACTCTGGTCCTGACCACCATCCCCAACCGATTCTCTAGCTCTACAACCTCATCGTCCACCCTTTCTTCCTGCACCTTCCATACTGTGGGTTCCCTGTGAGCTGGTGAATTCCACCCATAGCTTCAACTACTAACGAGGCCCAATGTAGATCTCAAATCTGACTTTTCCTTTAATTCTCTACTGAACCGACTGCCACCAAAGATCATTACTTGTTTCGTAGGCACATTTAATGGGTCGTAAATTATTCCTCACCTCGGAGTCTCCTGTTCTCTACTTCTGGGCCAAGCACACCATCCATTCATTCTCCCCTAAGGAAGCGTGGGCTCTCTTAGGATGTCTTTCACTTGGATCTATATGTGTCAGGCTGAGCCTATGTGCGTGCACCGTTGTGCTTGCTATGTCCATTGCTCCCTGGATGGTGGCTGGCGCATGATCTCTACTGAAATTCGTGCTTTACAAGCATATAGATAGAAACACGAGGAATAGAAGGGTAATAAGACTCAGTTTCCCATTTGTCGTGGCATCCTGAGCACAAACTGCATACCAATGAATGAGAAATTTTATTTTATTGGTAATGGGAGCCCAAAGTAATATCAAGAGGCGATAACGCAGCCAAAATGTTAAACCTGAAACTGAGCAGAGATGTTCCATAGTTGTCAGTGACAGATAATCCATAAGGAGGGCCTCATGACTCAGAGAATGGCAGCAATTAGACGCAGGTATAATAACAGCATAATGGCATCGTGACTCTTTGAATGTGAACAGATGAGGGATATACATTTTATGCAATACTAAAAATACACATCTAAAAAACGGCGCCACGCAATGAACGAGAGACGCATTAGCATTTCAGGGTCTTCTAACTGTATTTTTAGCACAGTGTTCCACACAGTCTTGCTTCTTGCCAGCCGTGTGTCAGATGAGATGCTAAACATCGTGGTGGGGTGGTGGTAAAATGTGCGCATGTGCACGTGCATATGCACATGTACATGTGCGCATGTGCGGCATCACCTTCAGTTCCTGTCATGTTTTCATGAGACAGGGTCTCTTGCTGAGCCAGGAACTCACCATTTTTCCCTGACTGGCTGCCCTTAGAGCCCCTGAAATCTGCCTGCATCCACCCTTCCTGGTCTGGTGTTACAGACACGCGCCACTACCCTGGCTCTTACGTGGGTGATAGCGATCAGAACTCAACCTGTGCAGCAAGTTCTCTGCCCACAGAGTTATCTCCCTGGGACCTGAAACTAAATATTTAATGATGCCATATTTGCGGTATATCACCACAGCAAATTACTACAAAGTATCAGCGGATTAAAACATGGCAAGGTTGTTACCTCATGATTTGGAGAATTGCTAGGAGTCTACAACCAAGGTGTTAAAGGCCACAGTGGGCTGAAAACTGAAGGAACTCTCTTCCGGCTCCCCTTGCTTGCTGGTGGTAATTGCCAGCAGTCTTCTCTGTCCCTTGACTTGTAGCAGCAGAGTCCCAGTCTCTGCCTTGGGGGCTCTTCTCACTGGCTGTGTGCTAGTTTTTCATCTTCTCTCTTAAAAAGTCACCATACAGTCAGACTTCATTTTAACTCATTCCACAAGAAAAAGAAGGCCATTTGCAAACAAAAATTACATTTATGGGGTCCTACATACACCAGAATTGGCAGGGGGGGGCAAACAGTTCACTAAAATTCGTATTTATTTGGTTCTTTTTCAAGTGAAATGTACCCAATTTCTTCAGTGGCAAAAGATGTAATATTATGATAGCCACTAGAGGGCGAAAGAGATCCGTGACAGACCCAGTTCCTGCAAGACTCCGCATCTGCTAAGCTGCCGCTTGTATGATTTAGACAGTTTTGCTACACAGTGCCTCCCTGAGCTACCTGGCTGTATTTGGTTTTCCTTTGCACCTTAGAGGGAAGATTTCTGGCAAGTTCCAGGGCTTTTCTGCTGTCTAGTAAACCATGATTGTATATTGTGGTGCCAGGCAAGCAAGGTTACCAACGTGGTGACTACTAGTAGCCGGAACTGGAAGCATGTGCCACAACACCTGGATGTTCAGCTGTATATGAATTACTCGTAGGAATGATCTGAGGTTTGGATACTCTTCTAGGGAAGAATTTTCATTTGCTACTAACCAGATTCTGGGCAAGTACTACCAGTCCAAGGTCACTGTACTGGCTAGTTTTGTGTGTCAACTTGACACAAGCTGAAGTTACCACAGAGAAAGGAGCTTCAGTTGAGAAAATGCCTCCATGAGATCCAGGTATTTGTCATTTTTTCCTTGACGAGAAAATAATCATTTTTATTTTCCTTCTTCTATTTTTTTTTTCTTGAGACCTGCTGCCTCGGCCTCTCAAGTGTCAGAATTTCAAATGTGGCCAGGCAGTGGTGGCGCACGCCTTTAATCCCAGCTCTTGGGAGGCAGAGGCAGGCGGATTTCTGAGTTCGAGGCCAGTCTGGTCTACAGAGTGAGTTCCAGGACAGCCAGGGCTACACAGAGAAACCCTGTCTCGAAAAGCCAAAAAAAAAAAAAAAAAAGATCCAGGTGTAAGGCATTTTCTCTATTAGTGATCAAGGGTGGAGGGCCCCTTGTGGGTGGTACCATCTGATCTGTGGGCTGGTAGTCTTGGGTTCTATAAGAAAGCAGGCTGAGCAAGCCAGGGGAAGCAAGCCAGTAAGCAGCATTCCTTCATGGCCTCTGCATCAGCTCCTGCTTCCTGACCTGCTTGAGTTCCAGTCCTGACTTCCTTTGGTGATGAACAGCAGCGTGGAAGTGTAAGCTGAATAAACCCTTTCCTCCCCAACTTGCTTCTTGGTCATGATGTCTGTGCAGGAATAGAAGCCCTGGCTAAGACAGTCACTTAAAGCGGCACACAAGCCTCAAAACTTCCCCAGCTCCCAGGTTGTTCAAAACTGCCCTGTGATTCTGTACAGACTTTGTCTCTCTCCACCCATGGGAGGGTTTCTACTGACTTCTAATGTTTCAGCTTTCTGTCTTCTGGCCTTGTTAGGCATTGAAAAGAAGGGCAATTTTAAATGTTCCCTAATGGGCAAACCTTCTAGAAAGCAAGTCAATCTTCCTCTCACCCCCAGCTCCTCTCTGGATAGGCTACATGCTGCCCAGGCTGGCCTTGAACTTGCTACGTAGCCTAAGATAACTTTACATTCCTGATCCTCTATATTATAGGTGTGAGCCACCATTTCTGTTTTGTACAGTGCTGGAGATGGATCCAGGATTTTCTAGGCAAACAGTCTAACACCTGAGCTGTATCCCAGCCTCAGAAACTGACTCTGACTCTCACCTTACACTATGTAAACGTTATTGTTTACATGGAAAGCAATTACCTATGTGCTGGTTGTTTTTTAAGTAACCTGGACACAAGCAAGGAAGAGGAAAACTCAACTAAGAATATGCCTTTGTACAGTGGCTATAGGCAAGTCTGCGGGCATTGTCTTTATTAACGACTGATGTGGGTGGGCCCAGATCACTGTGGGTGGGGCCGTTCCCAGGCAGATGGTTTTGAGTTGTAATAGAAAATAGATAAATAACAAGCTGAATGACCCACAGAACAAGCCAGTAAGCAGCATTCCTTCCTCCCTTGACTTCTCATCATAATGATATAAACTGTAAGATAAAGTTAACCCTTTCCTCCCTAAGTTGCTCTTGGTCTAGTGTTTTCTCACAGGAGGAAGGAAACTAAGACACTATGAAAGACCTAAAAAGAAAACTCTTATCTATTTATTTATTTACTTATTCACTTGATGATGATGATGATTAAGAGACAGGGTTTCTCTGTGTAGCCCTGGCTGTCCTGGAACTCACAGAGATGTGCCTACCTCTGCCTCCCAAGTGCTGGGATTAAAGGCGTGTGTTACCACTCCTAGCCAAAAAAAAAACAAAAAAACAAAAAACAAAAAACCTCTGATCTTTATGGCCTCAGATTAGGCAAAGATTTCCTAGATAGGGAACAAGGATGAAGCATGACAGAATGTGAGAGATACCGTCTGCTCCTCAAAGGACTCCATTACGGGGCTGGAGTGATGCTTCAATGGTTAACAGCACTTATTGCTCTCCTAGAAGACCCAAATTCAGCTCCCAGCACCAATATCAGCCTCATCAGCTGGTTTTCAATCGCCTTTAACTCCAGCTTCAAGGATTGATATTTTCACCTGGCCTTGTACAAATAGAGAACACACACACATCTTGAAAGTATTTTAAAAAATAACTCCATTAAGAAGCAAACGAGAAGCTGGGCAGTGGTGGTGCACCCCTTTAATCCCGGCACTCTGGAGGCAGAAGCAGGTGGATTTCTGAGTTCGAGGCCAGCCTGGTCTACAGAGTGAGTTCCAGGACAGCCAGGGCTATACAGAGAAACCAAAAACCAAAACAAACAAACAAACGAAAAAAAAAAGAAGAAGAAGAAGCAAACGAGACAGGCATGATGGTGTACACCTTTAACTCCAGCACTCTGGAGGCACAGCTGGTTGATCTCTGTGAGCTTAATGCCAGCTTGATCTTCCTAGTGCGTTTCAGGCCCCAAGAGTTACATGGCAAGACCCTGTCTTAAAAGACAAACCAACTCTGAGAGGCTTCACCCAGCAGTCAATGTTAAGAGACGCAGAGAGCCACAGCCAAACTTTAGATGGAGCTTGGGGAGTCTTATGGAAGAGTTGGGGGAATGATTGAGGGGCCTAAAAAGGATGGGGGCTCCTCAGGAAGACTAACAGAGCAAACTAACCTGGACCCTTGAGGGTTCCCAGAAGCTATGAAGGAATGGCCTGGGCCTGGGTCCCCTGCAGATGTGGAGCAGATGTGCAGCTTGGTCTTCATGTGGGTCCCTAACAACTGGAGCAGGAGCTTGCCTGTAGATCCTGTCCCCTAACTGGGCCACCTTGTCTGGCTTCAGTGGGAGAGGATGTGTCTAGAACTGCAGGGACTTGATGTGCCTGGTATATGGGAAGGGTAGTGTATGTGGGGGTGAGGAGGGAGGAATGGGGGGGATCTTTGTGAAGGGGTACTGGGAGGAGGGGGCTGATATTGGGATGTAAAGCGAATAAATAAATATTTTTTAAAAGCTAAAAACAAAAACAAAACAATAACAACAGTAAAAAAAAAAGAAAGCAAATGGAAAGAAACAATTTGCACAGTGGTGAATCTCATCAGACCATATAGAACTCTTACAAGGCAATTGGACGAAAGAAACTGGGTCAAAAAGCAGCACAGGGCTTGGGAGTGCTGCTCCGTGGTAGAATGAAAGGTAGTTTGCAGAAGGCCCTGGATTTGGACCCCAGGAAAACACACACACACACACACACACACACACACACACACACACACACACAGAGACAGAGAGAGACAGAGAGGCAGACACACACACACACATAGACACACACACACACACATAGACACACACACAGACAGACACAGAGAGAGAGACGGACAGACAGACAGATACACACACACACAGAGACAGACACCCACACACACTCTGAGAGAGAGACAGAGACAAAGACAAACAACGAGACAGAGGCACGGACAGAGAGATAGAGACACAAACACAACCACTGTGCTCTGGCAGCTCTTGACCATCTGCTAGAAATACAGGTCTTTCTTGAGCAGACTTTCAGCTTCTCCATTTTCTATTGTTGCTGGAGTCAAACTGAAGCTCCTCAGACTAAAACCCAGGAAGGCTCTTGTACCACAGCACCAGACAGTGCCCTTCTGCACACATTTTGGTCCCAAGCCCAGCTGGCACGGCTTGTGAAGGAGGCTCAGATCTATAAAAGAGCCAGGGAAAGCTGGATAGCAACTTTTCCTGGAATATTTTAGAAAGATCTGTGGTCATCGGCAGTGGCTTTGCTCCAGCAGAACATGCTGTGTTCCTGCTCTCAGCCACCGGCCTCTGCTGCTGTTTGTTCCTCTGTGGTTTGCAGCCCAGAGAACCCATAGGGCAGGGCTTTCTTTAAATCCTCCAGACGTCCTGTCTGTGGCATGAAAGAGAACAATTACTACTATGAGTTTTTGGTTTCCAAAATCACTTGGAAAGGCAAAATGCAGCCTTCATTGGGACACAGACTTCTCCTAGAAAGGGCAAACTTTGATACAGTTTTGCTTGTTGGTTCGTGTGTGTGCACATGCTTTGTGGGGGGAGCACATGCATGTGTACTGTGTGCATGAGCTTGTGGTGGCCAGGGGTTGTGGTTGTGTGTCTTTCTCAGTCACTCTCAACCTTATTTTTTGGAAGCTGAAACAGGCTTTCACACTGAACCTGGATCTCAGTGATTCAGCTAGAAGGGCTGGTCCACAGGTCCCCGGGGACCTTTTGTCTCCATCAATCCAAACAGGGATTAGGATGCAAACCGATGTGCTGCTGTGCATGGCTTTGTTTGCACTTAGGTGCTGGGGACTAGCACAGCAAGCGGTTCGCTGATGAGCCTTCCTCCCCCACCCCCACCTCCTTGATCAAATAGGCTTATCAATGGAAACAGTTTAGCATTTCAAATAACTTCTCTATTATGTACACAATCACCATTTTTCTTTGTCAGGAGGCGCTTTTTAAAGCACTTGCTACAACTCAGGGATAAGGAGCCAGAACATTCAAGGAATTCCCCCTGCCAAAGGGGACTGCTTTGTTGTAGCGAGTGCTGGTAACTGGAATAAAGAGCCCTTTCTTGGAATTTTATACATTGATGAAAACAGAGAGACACTCCTTCCTCTGGGAAAATGTAGCCGGGTGTGGAATTATTCTAAAGTTTCCAAATTCTCTTTTCCACAGTAGCTAGCCAGGGAGCACACATGAAAGATTTCCCTTTCCTATCTGGGAGTCAGTTCATGAACTGACTGCACTGCTACACTGCAGAAGTTAATATCCTGGGACAAGATCTTCACCCCATCGCCCCTCTGCACACCAGAAGGGGCAGTCACCACTAGACAAGGGCTGACCCCCATCCTTGAACCCAGTCCTTTTATACTTTAGAGATCCCTACAGCAGGAAGATTGGTTGGGGGGGTGCAAATGCTGCTCAGAACTGTGAGGAGTCCCAGGAGCTGAAAGAGACTTCACCAGGGACACTCTACCTAGAGGTTGTTCTTTTTTTTAAAAAATAAACACATTTATTTATTTATTTGTTTGTTTGTTTGTTTGTTTTTCGAGACAGGGTTTCTCTGTATAGCCCTGGCTGTCCTGGAACTCACTCTGTAGACCAGGCTGGCCTCGAACTCAGAAATCTACCTTCTTCTGACTCCCAAGTGCTGGGATTAAAGGCATGCGCCACCACTGCCCAGCCAATAAACACCTTTTATAACATGAGCTATGCATGATGGTTTATTTGCTTTCCCAGGCTTTGATCTTCTTCAGAACTCCTGGTTCTTGCCTTCTAGCACATAGCTACGTCCCACTGGCCTGGTCTTGAGGTAACACAGACAAGAAGCTTGACCAGCTGGAACTGATCCTCCAGGAGACTGTTGATTCTGGTGTTCTTTTCCCTTTCATCGTCTTTCTTTCTTTCTTTCTTTTAAATCTCTTTCTCCTAAGGAGTCAGCTTAATCTCTCTTTTGCAGCCCAGGAGCAGTTGCATAGTAGTCAATAAGCACAATGCAGTTCTTCATCAGTCTTAGTGCAGACCAGCTCATTACAGGGTGCCTAGCAGATGTCAGTGACCTTGCTTCATGAGCACAGTGCTCAGAGCCCCAGGAAAATTCCCCACATCCCCTCTCAGGGCTCGGTACTTCTTATCCCCTCCTCGACCTCAGACTGTGATCTGCTGAAGGTCAACCTCAGTGTCAGCAGCAGGCTGGCGCAGCTCATACCTCCACTTCTTGTGATACAGCCTTCTCTTACTCTCCACCCCTGCCCTGTGTCTCCATGCTTGGACCAGGTGTCCCAAGAGATGCCCACCCTCAGCCCCAACTGGAAAGAGCTAGAACCTTGCCTTCCATTGCTGTGAGGATACTCCAGAACCGAAACAACTCTTACAAAGGGAACCATTAATTGGGGCTAGCCTTCAGTTTCAGTGGGTTAGCCCGTTATAGTCATGGTGGGGAGCATGACACCACACAGTCGAACATGGTGTTGAAGAAACAGCTGAGAATCCTACACCTGAATCCATTGGCAGCAGGAAGAGAGAGCCACTGGGCCTGGCTTGGGCCTTTAAAACCTCGGAGCTCACCACCACTGACAATCTTCCTTCACATCTGCAGCTCCCTTAGCAGTCAGATAGACGAACCCATGTGCTGGGGAAGGGGGAAGCATTCATTTTTCTTTTTCTTTTATTTTTAACTTTTAATTGATTCTTTGTGAGTTTCATATGTTCACTCCAGTCCCACCATCACCCTGTCCCCTCATGTCTGCCTTTTGCCTTTGCAACCTCCCCAAAGAAACACATACGTGCACACACACACACACACACACACACCAACAACAACAACAACAACAACAACAACAAAAGCAAAGCATAGAAAACATCTCACTGCAGAAGCTATAGTGTGTTAGTGTGTTCCACTGTATGTCACAGTACACCCCTCTGTCCATACATCTTCACTCAAAAATGTTCATTGCAAGATCCCTGGCTTCTGTGACACCAACAAAATCGGAACCTCCTCAGGGCTCCTCCCTGTTATGCTGTTGTTGCCTTGTGTCATGGAAATCCTGTGGCTTTGGAACAGATTGGGCCTTTCATGGGTCCCAACCACTCGAAGATAATATGCATTTTGGGGTGGGCTGATTCCGAGCCCTGGAGCTGGGCCTGGGTGGCAGTTGAGCTGGTCAGCTTGCCACATCTCCTTTAACCTCACCACCAAGGTGAGCTCTGCAGCACTGTTTTGGCTTGGTCACCCAATGCTGCCATCTAGAGAAGGCAGGGTCAGCTCCCCGGAATTCAGGGCCTGCTCACTCACACTCCAGAGTCAGCTGTTCCACTGTGCTGGCCAGTCATGGCGAGGGGCTCACTCATGAGGGGCTGGGCCAGTTCTCCTGCTCTCTCACCCTCAGGGCTGGCTCACCAGTGCCTTTGCTATCAGGGTCAACTCCACTGTGTCTGCCAGGTGAGGTGCAGGGCCCCCTCTCTCGAGTGCTGCAGCCAGTGATGGGGTAGGGCAGTTCTTCTGCCCTCATGACCAGGACCAGCTCTCCTGACTCCTGTAAGTGGCAAAGGGTAGGGCATCACCTACACCACCTACACCAGATAAGTGCTAGGGCTAGCTCTCCCTCGCTCACCTCTTGCTCACCTGCACTCTCTCCACCAGGGCCAGCTCTACTGTGAGATAAGGCGCACCCTGAGGCTGTGGAGGGGCTTGGCCAGCTCACTCACTTTCACTATCCCAGTCAGTTCTCCTGACTGCCTCAGGTGGCAAGGATTGAGGGGGCAGGGACAGCTCCCACTCCTCCCCCGGCCTGGAGTAGGCCTTCTTCTTCTTCCTCTTCTTCTTCCTCTTCTTCTTCCTCTTCTTCTTCTTCTTCTTCTTCTTCTTCTTCTTCTTCTTCTTCTTCTTCTTCTTCTTCTTCTTCTTCTTCCTCTTCTTCTTCCTCCTCCTCCTCCTCCTCCTCTTCTTCTTCTTCTTCCTCTTCTTCCTCTTCTTCTTCTGGTTTTTCGAGACAGACTCTGTGTAGCCCTGGCTGTCCTGGAACTCACTCTGTAGACCAGGCTGACCTCGAACTCAGAAATCAGCCTGCCTCTGCCTCCCAAGTGCTGGGATTAAAGGCGTGTGCCACCACGGCCCAGCTTGCTTTCTTTTCTTGAGTTATAAAAACTTGTCTTTGTCGTGAAAGGAGAAGTGAAGGAGAGAGAGAGAGTTGGCGTGACGAGGCAGAGAAGGGTTAGGGTTAGAAGGAAGGGGTGAGCTTGTGTAAAGGGCAGGTACACACGTATGAGCATGTCAGAATAAAATACTTACCCCTCTGTTTCAGACAGGGCCAGACACATTTAACATTTGCACAGTGAAACCACATTAGCAGCCAGAGCTGGCAAAGAGACTTGCTCTTATTAATAAGAACACATTAAAAGACCCAGAGAGCTTTGAGGGAGAGACTTTTATTTTTGACCAACGTAAACATTCCACTCTCCCCAAACCCCACCTTTACTCCACACTTGAAGACAGTTTCAGGTTGGGCCCGTTCTGTGGAGACAAACAGAAAGATGAAATTCAAACAGCTGAAGATCAAAGAGTGCCGCACAAAATATCTTCCCCCTAGGACAGCTTAGCCACAGAAACCTGAGGTGTGGAGCTTTAAGCTCACAGATAGACTGAAGCTTGCTAGTAAGCTGACTCTAAGATAGGGGGTACCTGGGGTTATCCAGGGTGACCCAGTGGAAATACAAGTTGTGAAGAGACGGTGAGAGACACTTACAGGCGGGACTCATTCTGAAAACGCAGGAGAATGTTGCCAGCAATGGAACATAATGGCACAATACCAGCCGGCCACCTTGTGAACGATATTTGTAGGGCCATAGTAAATCCTTATCATGCTGTTGCTTAAAGGGCAGGACAGGATGAGGTAGGAGGGCCTAGTCCTTTTCCTGCAGGACAAACAGCGGGTTTGTCCTTTTGTCCACTAGAGGGCAGAAATGGAATGAAAGGTTTCAACTGGAGTTCTATCGGCAGACTACCTTCATTTTAGTGGACTTAACAAGTTTGACCAAGCCCGCTCAATCAACAGGTTCTCCAGCACAGGAGTGAAGATTGAAAAGGAAGAGACAGTTAAACAACACTGCAGCATGGCCGCAGTCAATTCTGAAACTGAAGGCAGGTTTATTTTTTCCCAATCCACTTTTATACCATGTTAATTACATGCAAACAACAAAGGCAAACAGTACAATAAACACAAATAAAATAGCCAAGGAATGAGCAAGGCAATAAGCAAAAGTTTGTGATCATTCCTATGATCGCTGTTTCTGAGGGCATGTCAGGATGACCGAAATATCTGAGCCTACTTCCTTGTCCAAGCCCAAAATCAGATTCTTGCCTGAAGCCTACTTCTTCTGTTCTACCCTAAAGTTAAGATTCCTGCCTGAACGTACTTCCCTGTTCTAGCCTAAGATTAGATTCCTGCCTGAGCTTACCTCCTTGGCCTTGGCCTAATGTCAGGTTCTTCCCAAGCGGCCCCAAAAGCTCTCCACACAAGTTGTTGTTTTGCATGAATTTTGTCACAGAGTCTTACTATACAGAGTAAGATATAGCCCTTGTTAGTTTGGAACTCACTATGAAGACCAGATTGGCCTCAAACTCAGAGGAATCCACTTGTTTCTGATTCATGAGTGTTGAGATTAAAGGTATATATCACCACAAACTGTTCTGAACCTGTTCTTTGTTGTGAAAGGAATTTTAGGGCTCAGAAAAACACTATTCCCAAATATCACATGATCTAGCTACAGCACTTCAAAGTATATGCCAGAAGGACTGAAAGGCAGTTCTACAAGAGAACTCCCTGCTCACCCATGTTTACCGTGGCTCTTGACTCACTCATCTAGTTATAGAATTAAAGGAGGTGCCCACGGTTGCAATGATATGTGTACTGCCACTGTCTAATGCCAGCTCCAGATGAAGGAGTAAACATGGAGGACTTTGTACCATGGCTTGAATAAAGCAAACTGCCCACTGGAATGAGGGAGAGAATGAGAGCACTGCTCTGCTGGAAAGAAACTGTGTTGCCTGCAGGAAAATGGGTGGATCTAGAGACCATCATGCTAAGTGCAATAAACCAGACAGAGAGACCAGTCCAAAGCATTATCTAGAGTGATCAGACATAAGATGAATATGGTGGGCCTGGGGAATAGCTCAGTGGTAGAACCCTTGCCTATGCATACATGAAGCCCTGGACTTTTAAGGGACACATTTGGAGGGCAGATCTCAAGGGCAGTAGGTTGGAGGTACTGGGGTGGGGACAGGGAGCTAAGGAGGGATGCGTACTCCATCATCAGAGTGTCTGGATGAGACAGTGAGGATGAGTTAGACACACTTG
>JADRCH010000133.1:7367607-7384134 GCA_019843965.1 Rhynchomys soricoides | reverse complement strand
ACACTGTGCACACATACCACACACTGTGAACACACACTGTGCACACACACCACATACTGTGAACACACACCACACACTGTGAACACACATATTACACACAATGAACATAATTTTTTTAAGTTAAACAAGGGCTAGAAAGATGGCTCAGAGAGCAAAAGCACTTATTGCACAAGCCTGACCACCTGAGGCCCACAGTGGAAGGCAAGAACCGACTCCTGAATGTTGTTCTGTGACCTCTACAGTGTACCATGGCACATACGTGCTTGCATGTGTGTGTGCACATGTGCGCACTCAATAATAATAATAATAATAATAATAATAATAATAATAATAATAAACCTTGAAGTTAACCATTAATTCATAGCTGGCTTCTAAGCAGGAACAACGGGATCTAGAAGACAACAGGATGTCTGTAAAAATAAAATGTGAGGTGGTGAACACCGTGGACCTAGGATCCAGGAATCTATAAGCAGTGTCCATGGAGGATGAGCAAGGATGAAAGGGTCTCAGGCAGGGAGGGGGGTTGAGCAAGTGTCTAAGGAAGCTTCAGGGGATGCGTTTCAGCAGAGCTGGGGAAATACAAATTATTATTATTATTATTACCTGCCTGTGGCTGGAACAGCAAGTGAGTGAGCTTGGAGGGAGCAGAGCTTCTGGCACTAGGAGGGGGATGGATGCTGAGGTGGGAAAGGGGCAGAGGAGGCAAGACGGAGAAGGATCTGGGTCTGTAGGCAATGGGAGAGTCTCCACAGAGTCTCCATTTTGTTTCTTGATGGGATTCCCTAGGCAGAGACAATCTCACTTTCCTTGTGCAGGTATTGGTCTGTCCAGCGATCTTTTTTTCTTTCTTGCTTGGAATGCTGTCAACTATAGACAAACGTCAGACTAGGCCTAGACTGGGCTTTTGCTCTCTTGAGAGGAAGTTGCTATTTTGAAGGACTCCAAGCACAGGAACCCCGTTTCTTCTTTTACTTGTTCTGCTGGGGCCTGGTGGAGACAGCCACAGGGCAGAGAAAGCAGGCTAGTTCCCCTTCAAAGTTGCTTACTCATGTCTGACCTTTTTCTCTCTAAGCCCAGGCTTCTGTTCATCATAGCCTTCTTCCTTCTGTCTCCGTGAGTGCTGATGGCCCTCATGCATCCACACATGTCACCAGCAGCTCACATGACCTCTGAACTGCTGTCTCCCTCATCTCTGAAGGTCCCTTCTGTAGAGAGAATCTCTTCTGTGCCATATGGAAGCATCACCTATCAATAAAAAAGTTGTTGGCCTATTAGCTTAGACAGGAAATAGGAGGTGAGAGTTCCTGCAGGAAGAGAGGATTCTGGGATAGAGTCAGGTGTGGGAAGAGATTCACCCCAAACACTAAGGGAGATCGTCACAGGAACCTGGGGAGAGGTAACTAGCCATGTGGCAGGATGTGGAATAGAATAAACGGGATAACTGAGTTATGAGTATCTGGAACAAGACAAAGCTTTTGGCCTAGGCATTTATTCATAAATAATTCAATCTCAGAGTTGTTATTTCAGGAACTTGGGTGTGGGTGGAAAAGCCCATGGTTACACCCTTCTGTTTGCTCTTCTGCAGTCTACTCTGATGTGTCTGGTATACACCCTTATGTAATTTATGAGTCTTTAAAAAAAAAGATCTGGTGGGCATGGAGGTGTATACCTTTAATTCCAGCACCTGGGAGGCATAGGTAGGTGGGTCTCTGTAGTTTGAGGCCAGCCTGGTCTACGAAGTGAGTCCTGTAGAGCCAGGGCAACACAGAGAAATCCTGTCCTAAAAAACCAACCAACCAAACAAACAAACAACAAAAACCTCAAAAAACAAAAAACAAACAAACAAAAAACCAACAACAAAAACACCCAAACAAACAAACCCATGGTGTTCTTTAATGGATGTTCCAAGTTTCATTGATGGCATTGTGCCTTTAGGATCCTGTGACCTGACTTAGTAGACAGAAACCTATATTCCCAATCTTTTCTATTTTGTTTGTATCACTAGACATTTTTAGTTTGGTACAATCTAGTTTCTTTAACATTTGGTGATTTGACATTTCAGTTATGAACTGGGCATAGTGATGCATGCCTATAATCCCAACACCTAAGAAGCTGAGGTGGGGGTTTTAGGACAGCTTGACCTATCCAGTGAGTATAAGGCAAGCCAGGGCTATTTAGCAAGACATTCTCTCAAAACGAAGAAATAAAATGGTCAGGAAGACCTGCAGAGGCCTCCAAAATAATACAGGCTCCTGCCATTGATCTTGGTTCCCCATTATAACTGGACAGTAAAAGCCTATTGCTGAAAACACTGCAGACTTTTATCACAAGACAGAGAAATCAAGCTGAAACAAGCTAGGAACTTCTTCCCTACTGGTTGGCTTTCATACTGTCAACAGGTGCTGTCTAGGATGCTGGGGGGGGGTGTGTGTGAGAGATATCATCAACGGTGTTACCCAGCTGTGAATACTGCAGCACAACACTGACCTGCCAGGCAAGCTGTACAACTTGGTGTAACAGTTGTGTGCCTGTTATGGAGGTAGCCAGAGGCTCTATGAGGCCCACTCCACAGGAGTAAATTCATGACTGGTTCTATAAAGCTAGCCATGAGCTTGTGGTTGGGAGATCAGAGGCCCTTCGGGAGGGGAAACCTACACAGGATTGCACACACACGCATACGCGCACACACTCGCACGTGTACACACATACGTGCATGCACACACACGTATGCGCACACACATGCACGCGCACACACAGGCACACACACTCACACGTGTACACACACATACGTGCATGCACACACACATGCACACACAGGCACATGCACAGATGGGTGCACACATGCTCATATATTCTCCAAAACTTTCTGTGATCTTTAGGTTTTTCCTTTGATTTTTTGTTCTTTAATTCTATCAATGTTCCTATTTATACCCAGTGTAAAGTTAAACGTTTTCTTCATTTTGTCCCCAGCAAGGCAGTCTTCTCAGCACTATGTACTAGACACTACCTCCCTTTCTTCTAGAGTGTGGGAGCGTTTGGGGGAAGGTCATAAAGCCCCAGTCACACAGGCACATCTTAGTTTTGTGCCGCGCACTCGTCTCGCTCCTGTGTGGGTTGCCGTGAATTGATACCACCGCACCACAGTTATGGGTAACTGTTAGGACAACTTGCCCTTCTTTGCTTTCCCTTATCAAATTGACTCAGCAATTTGGTAATAGAGACAATTTTATGTGTTATATGGGAGATTGCATTCTTTAATAGGTGGCATATACCCGAGCACTGCTTTTAACGCACCCGGTCTGATACTCTGAGTGTTCCCACCGACCCAGGCTACTGTTGTAGCTACATTGCAATCTTTCATCTTGGCATTTATTTCCCGTGTGTACCCCCAGTTCTTTGCTCCTCTCCCCTCCTTTCCTGACTTCTTTGCTGCTGATTATATTTTATGATGGAATTTCATCTAATTTGTTGCTTCTTTGGTGGTCACTCTTTGTTATATTATTTTTGTCTTGCTTTAGGGCTATAGTACCCATCTTTAATGCACAACACTGTGTTATATCACCCATATATATTGTGAGAATCTTATTTCAGTGTGCTCCCTGTCCCCTCCAGGCCTTTCTAGTATTGCTGTCACATATATTCCCTCTGAACCGAACAACATATGGTTATTGCTTCTGCTCTAAGCCTGTTATCTTCATGTGAGATTTAAAAACAAAAACATCTTTCTATTTCCTCATACAATTACTGTTTCTAGCTCTCATTTCTACGAGGAAATCCAATTCTCTTTCTGATGCCATTTTCCTGTCTGCAAAACCTCTCTCAAATGCTTCTGGTAATATGAGTTTTCTGGTGATAGAACTCCTTCTACTTCTGTTTGAAAAACAGCTATACTTATTCTTCTGTTTTGAAAGATACTTTGCTGAATAAGAAACTTTAGAATGCTTGATTTTAATATCTCCCTATACATTAAAGATGTTGCTTAACGTTTTCTTGCTTACATTGTTTCCAACAAGGAGTCTGTTGTTCATGTCTATGTCTGTTCTTATGTCACCACCACCCCCCCCCGAGACAAGCTAGACAAGCACTGCACTGCTTCTGTCTAGGCCTCTTGCTGGGGTTCTAGGCTCCCCTGCTTCCCCTTCCATCCTTTCCTTCCAGCCCGTCGTTGTTCCTTTGTGACCCCTGCCAAACCACAGAATAGATCTGCACCACGGATTCCACAGACAACACACTTGGCTAGGACCCAAAGTGGCCAATCCAAAATCAAAGTACCCACCCACAAAGGCAAGACCAGATATCTTAAGGCAGAAACACTTAGAATGTTATAAGTCCAGATGCCTAGATCTTAGTGCAAAGCCAAACACGAACAACCAGACAATATACCTCCTTTCAAGGGCAAGATGCCTACTGCAGTAACAGAAAACAAATTAACTGAAGCATAAGGCAAAGACTTCAAATAGCAATTAGGAAGATGGTCAAGGACCTTCAAGAGTATAGAAGTAAGTGCTTTAAGGACAATCATGGAAATACTCACAGTTGAATATAATAACAAAAACAATTTGAGATATGAAAGCAGAGTTTAACAATGAAATAGAATTCCTAAAGAAAACCTAAACTGAAATAGGTCTGGAAACGAAAGACTTAGAATGTCAAACAAAGACCTCAGAGGTAAGTAGGCCTCACCAACAGAAGGGAGACTTTTAGGTCTTAAAGACAAGGTAGAAGAAATGGATATCTCAATCAAAGAAAAATTTAAATCTTAAAAAACTCCAAGAAATTTGGGACACTTATGAAAAGACCAAACCTAGAAATAATAGGGATAGAGAAAGGAGAAGAAACTCAAATTAAAGGCACAGAAAATATTTTAAACAAAATCCCATACATGATACAAAAGGCTTACAGAACATCAAATAGGCAGGACCAGAAAAGAAATCCCCTATGATACACAATAATCAAACACCAAATGAACAGATCAAAGAAAGGATATTAAAATTTGGAAGGAAAAAAAGACTAAGTCATAGATTAAGCAGGCCCACTAGAATAGCAGCTTACTTTTCAATGGAGACTCTAGAAGGCAGAAAGGCTTAGATAGGTGTTCTACAAGGATCTGAGAGGCGACAAACACAGTCTAATCTACTCTACCCAGTAAAACTATCAATCACAATAGACAGAGAAGGAAAGACATCTCATAATAAAAACAAATTTAAACAACTTCTTCACAGTAGTCCAACTCTATAGAAAGTACTAGAAGGAAAATTTAGGTCTGAAAAGAAGGTTAACTACCCCTAAGAGGACACAGGGAATAAAAGAAATCTCAGAACAGTTAATCAAAAACGGAACCCACACCACCACAACACAATAACATGAATTAGTAGACACTGCTCATTACTAACTCTCAATGTTAATGGTCTCAGTTCTCCAATTAAAAAGACACAGACTAGTAGATTGGATTAGAAAGCAAAATTGATCTTTCTGTTGCATCCAAGAAGTCTATCTCACCGTTAAGAATAGACATTATCTCAGGGTAAAAGGACGGCAAAGGATATTCCAATAAAATAGAACCAAGAAGCAAGTAGTTGCTCCTGACAAAATAGACATCAACCAAAATCAGAAGAGAGAGGGAAGGACACTCCGTATTATTCAAAGGAAAAATCCACGAAGAGGATGTTGCAATTCTTAACATGAATGCACCAAACACAAGGGCAGCCAAGTTCATAAAGGAAAAAAAAACCCAAACAAAAAACCACTACTGTAGTAACTAAAATCACATATTGATCCTAATACAGTGATAGTGTGACATTAATAACTCACTCACCAATAGACAGGTCATTCAGACAAAAGCTAAACAGAGAAATGCTGACATTAAGTAACATCATAAATCAATAAGACATCTACGGAAGATTCCACATAACCACTAAAGAACATACTTCCTTCTCAGCAGCCCATGGAGCTTTCTCCAAAACTGATCACATTCAACCATACAAAGCAAGTCTTAACAGATACAGGAAAGATAAAATAATACCCTGCATCCTATCTATAAACAACAAAAGAAATGACAAAAAAATATACAAATTCATGAAAGCTGAACAACTCACAAGTGAATAAAATTTGGTCAAGACAGAGATCAAGAGGGAAATTTAAAACTTTTAAGAACTGAATGAATGAAAATACAACATACCCAAATGCATGGAAAACAATAAAGGCAAAGGGCAAGTTTACAGCACCAAGTCCCACCAAAGCACTGACGAGGTTTGATACTCATAACTGAACGATACACTTTGAAGTTCTAGAAAAACAAGAAGATATAACACTCCAAAATAGCAGAGAGGAGGAAATAATCAAACTCATGGCTGAAACCAATGAAATAGAAAGGGGAAAACAATGCAAAGAATCAATATTATGAAGAGTTGGTTCTTTGAGAAAATGATTGACAACCCTCTGGCCAAATTTACCAAAATATAATGAAGTTCCAAATTAATAAAATGAGATGGAAGATGTTACAACAGATACCAAGGAAATTCAGAGAATCATAAAGGCATACTTTAAAAAATCTGTATTTCACCACATCACACTGAAATACCTAAAAGAAATCAATAAACTTCTTGATATATATGGCCTCCCAAGGTCAAATCAAGATGAAATAAAATATTGAAATGGGTCCATAACCCCCTGTGAAACAGAAGCAGTCATTTCCCAAGCAGGAGCGGGAGAGATGGCTCAGTGGTTAAGAGCACTGACTGCTCTTCCAGAGGTCCTTAGTTCAATTCCCAGCAACTACATGGTGGCTCACAACCATCTGTCATGGGATCTGATGCCCTCTTCTGGTGTGTCTGAAGACAGCTACAGTGAACTCATGTAAATAAATAAATAAATCTTAAAAAAAAAAAAAAAAAAGCCAGGCAGTGGTGGCACACGCCTTTAATCCCAGCACTTGGGAGGCAGAGGCAGGTGGATTTCTGAGTTCGAGGCTAGCCTGGTCTACAGAGTGAGTTCTAGGACAGCCAGGACTACACAGAGAAACCCTGTCTCGAAAAACAAAAAAAAAAAAAAAACAAAAAAAAGATTATCCACCATGATCAAGTTGGCTTCATCCTAGAAATGCAGGGATGATGCAACATACATAAATCAATAAATGTATTCCATCACAAAAACAGTGAAAGATCATCTCATTAGTTGTAGAGGCCTTTGACAAAATCCAACATTTTTTCATGATAAAAGTCCTGGAGAGTCCAAGGATACAAGGGATATACCTCAACATAATGAAAATAATTTTCAGAGACAAGCGTCCACCATTTCCACTGACATCAGGAATAAGACAAGGATGTCTCTTTTCAAACTTCTTCAATATAGTACTAAAAGTCTTAGCTGGAGCAATAAGACAACTGAAGGTTCAAAGAGATATGAATAGGAAGTGTAGAAGTCAATATATCTTCATTTGCAGAGAGTATGGTTTTATACATAAAAGAGCCTGCAGGTCCCACCAGAAAATTTCTACAGCTATTAAACACTTTCAGTAAAGTACCAGGATACACAATTAACACACAAAAATCAGTACGGAAAGAGAAATCAGGAGAACAGCACCTTTTACAATAGCCTAATCCTGGAATAACTCTAACCAAGCAAGTGAAAGACTTGAATAATTAAACGTTAAGACACTGAAGGAAGAAACTGAACAAGACACCAGAAGACTGGTAGGATTAAGTTTATAAAAATAGCTACCTTACCAAAAGCAATCTACAGATGCAGTGCAATCTACATAAAAATTCCAACACAAATCTTCACAGATCTTGAAAGGACAATTTTAAGTTTCACATGGAAACACAAACTACCCAGAATAGCTAAAACAATCCTGAATAATGAAAACCCCTGGAGGTACCCCATCCCCATTTTCAAGTTGTATTCCAAAGCTACAGTAATAAAAACAATACCATGGTATTATTATTATACTGAAAAACAATATGGTATTGGCATAAAAACAAACATTGATCAATGAAGTCAAATTGAAAACCCAGATATAATTCCACCTACCTAAGGACATATGATATTTGACAAAGAAGACAAAAATACTTACTGAAGAAAAAACAAGCATCTTCAACAAATGATGCAAGTCAAACTGGATGGCTGCATGTAGAAAAATGCAAATAGATCCATATCTATTACCCTGCACAAAACTCAACCTCAAATGGATCTCAATTCAAGACCAGATGTCCTGAATCTGATAGAAGAGAAAGTGGGGAATAGTGTTGAACTCATTAGTGCAGGAGCTATCAGTGTCTGAGCAGAACACTGATAGCACAGGCACTAAGATCAACAATTAATACATGGGATGTCACAAAAATAAAAAGCTTCTGTATGACAAAGGACACCGTTATTGGAGTAAAGCAGCAGCCTATAGAATGGGGGAAAAACCTTTACTAAATATGCATCGGATAGAGGGTTATTTTCTAGACTATTTAAAAAACTAAAACAACAAATCCTGAACATCAAGCAAGCAAATAACTCTTTAAAAGATTGAGGTACAGAACTAAATAAAGTTCTCAACAGATGAAAGACAAATGGCTGAGAAACATTTTAAAATGTTCAACATCTTTAGACATCAAGGAAATGCAAATTAAAACCACTTTGAGATTTCATCTTACCCCAGGATGACTAAGATCAATGCAACAATGGACAGCACCTGCTGGGGAGGATTCAGGGGAAGTTCAGGGGAAGAGGACGCTTATTCTTTTCTGGTGGGAGTGCAGACTGGTACAGCTTCAATGGAAATTCGTGTGGAAGTTCCTAAGAAAGTTGAAAACAATCTACCACAAAATCCATCTATACCACTTCTGGGTAGATACCCAAAGGACTCTGTGTCTCTACAGAGATCCTCCTGTGCTCCTTCATATCCATTGCTGCTCTACTCCTAATAGCCAGAAATTGTGAACAGCTTAGATGTCCATCAACTGATGAATGGATAATGAAGATGTGGTACATTTAAACAGCAGGATATTATTCAGCTCTTTAAAAATGACGGTTGCATATAAATGGATAGAGATAAAGAGTTCTCCTGAGAGAGGTAACCCAGACCCTAAAAGACAAATATTCCATGCATTAACTTTTAAGCTTTAGGTATCTGTGTTTCAATCAGAATAATTACTGAGGTTAGGTAGCTGGTAAGGGACCAGGCTGGGGGAGAAAATCTTCCAAGCAGGAAGATGTAGAATATAGTGTCATGGTAAGACAGACTAGGGGGAAGTAGAATACAAAGATTAAACATGGAGGGGGATGGGAAAAAGGTAAAAGAAAGGATATGTGGAGAGACAACTGGCACTAAAGGCCTTTTGAAACTCATATGGAAGCCAGATGTTGTAGCACATGCCTTTAATCCCAGCATTTGTGAGGTAGAGATAGGCAGTTCTGTGTGAGTTCAAGGCCAGCCTGGTCTAGATAGTGAGTTCCAGGACAGGTAGAGCTGCATGGTGAGACAGACCCTGCCCCAAAACAAACAAACAAACAAAAGAGAGGAAGGAAGGGAGGGAGGGAGGGAGAGAGAGAGAGAGCGAGAGAGAGAGCAAGAGCGAGCCATGTGGAGACCTACTGCTGTAGAAGCTTTCTAAAATATAAACATTAAGAAAGAAAGTTAAGGGCTGGAGAGATGGCTCAGTGGTTAAGAGCACTGGCTCTTCTTCCAGAGGTTCTGAGTTCAATTCCCAGCAACCACATGGTGGCTCACAACCATCTGTAATGGGATCTAATGCTCTCCTCTGGTGTGTCTGGGGAGAACCACTATGTACTCACATACATAGAATAAATAAATCTTACAAAAAAAAGAAAGAAAGTTAAATGGTGTCACCATGTAATGGGCAAGGTGATGCACCCACTGGACATCTTATGCAAGTAACATTCAGTGCCAGGAACGGGTTACATTTTGTTGAGTGTTTGGCCAAGGATCCCACAGACCCCACAGAAACAGCACAGGTGATTTACAAAGCTATTGGCTACTCTACACAATCTGATGGTGAAGTCCTAGTGCTAAAGATATCATTTTCTTATGTCGTCAAACATGGAAAAACAAACTGGTGCCCAAGTAGAAACTTCAATCCTCCTGACAAGCACTCATGGTGCTGGAAGGTGCTCTGCCTACTACCAGAGGAGACAACCATCAGTACCACCCAGCTGCAAACCCTTCAGCTACAACAGCCTCTGCCTGCAAGACATGCCAGTGTAATACTGGCACAAATGTTGTGGAAGCAACCAACCATCTTCAGTTTGGATTTAAGGCCCACACCATGACATGGAATCCATACCTGACACTGATAATTTGGCCAAGAACCTGAGACTTCACAGGTCATGGGCCTAGGGTAAAATCTACTACTATATTCTGCTAAAGGAGCATAGCAATAAAAATGACTCTTAATGACATACTGCCATACTCATAGGTCAGGGCATTGCTCAACCCAGACAGAGAAGTGTCTTCTTGCAGTGCATGGTAATTAACACAGACATTCACAACTGGGCAATATGCAGAGAGTGAGAGACTTTGGAGCAATCAGCCCTAAATGGGATATCTTCATTAAAACCTCCCCTAAAGACTTAGGGACCTGTAGGGGAAGAGGAGGAGGAGGAGAGAAGAAAGATCATAAAAGCCAGAGGTGATGGAGAACTCCAAGGAAACAGTGTCTTGCCGACACCACAGACTGTGACAGGATATACAAGACCTGCAAAAGTTCAAACAAGACAAAATCCCAGCACAAGAGCCGGGCAGTGGTGGCACACGCCTTTAATCCCAGCACTGGGGAGTCAGAGGCAGGCGGATTTCTGAGTTGGAGGCCAGCCTGGTCTACAGAGTGAGTTCCAGGACAGCCAGGGCTACACAGAGAAACCCTGTCTCGGAAAAAAAAAAAAAAAAAAAGAATCCCAGCACAAGAAGGAAAACTTGACACAAGTCACACTCCTAACCAGAAGCTATTTGTAACTAATCTGCTGGAAAAGGAAAATCAGGTTTTTCCAATGGAGCTCTAACCACACTCTAAGGCAGTGGTTCTCACCTTTCTTAAGAAAAGCAATACAAAGTCCCATGAGGGAGGTACAAGGGGAACTGAGACACCTTTCCACCATCCCTAGCCAGGCTGTACATTAAGGATCTGGTTGGAGAGGGAAGGACCTGAGTCCCTTTCTTCTTCCTAAAAGTCACACTCCATGGGTCCTGTGGGTGGGATGGCAGATTGTCAGCTATCAACCAGTGATGGCAAGCCTTTGACTCATCCATGCATGGGGGGTTCCCAATGCTAGACGGTTATTGCAAAGAATGGACACAGGGCCAGAGGAGCTGTCACAGAGTGAAAAGACTAGCATCTTCTCTCCTGTGGTCAGTTTACACAAGGCTGTGTTCATGGATGTGGGTCATATGCACTCTGTACAAAAGCACATAACAGGAGAAGATGCTGTTTGTGTCTTGATATGTGTAGGTGTGTGTCCAAGCATGCTTCACACTTTTATTTACATATTTACATAAAGGAATCACTTAGACAGTGTTCTATTTCCATACTGTGATTAGTTTTAAATATCAACTTGCTACAACATACAGTCACCTAGAAGGAAGTTTGAATAAGGGACAGCCTAACTAAGGTTGCCCTAGAGA
Source organism: Rhynchomys soricoides (assembly GCA_019843965.1). Lineage (NCBI taxonomy): Eukaryota > Metazoa > Chordata > Mammalia > Rodentia > Muridae > Rhynchomys > Rhynchomys soricoides. Next base: position 7,372,511 of record JADRCH010000133.1, on the reverse strand, counting down.
TGGTCTGTGGGGGAATGTCTTGATTGTTAATTGGGGAGGAAAGCCCACTCTAAATGTGGGGGCATCTTTCCATATGCTGGGCTCTGAACTGTGTGAGTGAAGAGAAGAGCTGAGAGATGGCTCAGCAGCTAAGAGCACTGACTGCTCTTCCGGAGGTTCTGAGTTCGATTCCCAGCAACCACATGGTGGCTCACAACCATCTGTAATGGGATCTGATGCCCTCTTCTGTCTGATACCGTCTTCTGTCATGCAGGCATAAACACAACAGAGCATCATATAAACATAATACATAAATGATTCTTTTTAAAAAATAGTGGAGGGAGCTAACGAGAAGACAGCATGGAAGCATTTGTTTCTGTTCTCCAAATGTGGATGTGATATGTCCGGCTGCCCAAGTTCCTGCCTTGAATTCCTTGCGACGATAGACTAATGTGGAGCTGTAACCCAAATAACCACTTTCAGAGTCTGTCACAGCAGCAGAAATGAAAGGAGAGCATGGACTAAGATGGCTTTTTTAAGAACTGTGGAACTAGTGTGAAGAAGACACGTGAGTGTGGGGCGAGTCACAGCAAGCCAAACAGTGGAGAGCGTTCCTCTTTTGTCTGAATCTTTATTTTATACCGGGGATTGTGGCTACGGCACAGACTGTACCTATGTTTATTCATTGGGCTTCCGAAGAAAAGCCAGCTCCACTCTTGTTTTGTGTAGTCTGTCTTGAGGGTATCCAGAGACAGGAACCTCATGGGTGTCTGAGATCACTACTTCATACTGGCTCACTCTGACACCCTTTCACGTGTTACAGACCAGGTCCTTCAAAGACCAAGGGGATGCCTCCAGGTGGCTTGACAAGTGGAACTGGGTTGTATCTCCATCTCTGTTGCCACTGATAGGAAAGTTGAGGGGACTGGGCTCCAGTGAAGTTCCGTTGCAGGGTGTCATTGTCGCTGCACTGCTGGCCTTTGTGGGAGCCGGTGCCACAATCTGAAGCACTTCTCAAGATTCAAGGTTGTTTCTGAGCCCAGAACTCTAGACAGGTTGGGGAGCCATTCTCAGCATTGAACAAAGGGGAATACTGTGTGCTCTGTACTCTCCTTTCTCTCATCATGAGGCTCCTGTCCCCTATTCCTTTGTTGGGGGAGAGCTTGGGAAGATCTAAAAGTCCCTAGATGCTCCGAAAGGATAAACATAATGAGCAAGGAGAGAACTGGAAGATCCAGCAACACACAAAGAAATGTCGGGCTCCTCTTCGATTGGGTGAAAACTTTACGTCCCTAACAACAAGCATCAATTGTGGCTTATGACCATAGCCCTGATGAAGGAAATCCACGCCAGGCTGAAATCCAGGGACTCTGAAATGGAGCTTTGTAGTGGCTTTCAGGTTTCCACCCATCGTTTCTGTAGAAGCTGAAGAGCTATAATTAAAATATTAAAATAGAAATGTGTCCAATTATTTGTGTCCTGTCTGAAAGGCTGTAGCTGGTCATGAGAATCACATGTTTTGGCTGCACCTCTTTCTATTTCCAAGCAAGTTGCCCCACAAGAGAAATTCCTTCTACTCAGCAAAGCTCAGAAAACCACACTTCCCTTTCTTTCTTGGCTACTGTGGTTGTGTGCTGCCTTTTACAAGCCTCTGCTATGGACTGCTCGTAAACGTTGTGGAAAACGTTTTCACTTCTCCTTCTGTTCTTTATAAGACATGACAGGGCGATAGGATACGGCTTTATATTTCAAAAGAACCAGATCAGAAGACTGCAAGTATTCAGTCCCAACAGTGCAGTTCATCAGGAGCAGCAGGCCAAGAGCTGGACCACTGCCACTCAGGATATGGTTAGGCTATGGGAAGGGTGCAAAGAGGCTCAGGTGGCCAGGAAAGAGCGGTCTGGGGAACAAGTTTATCCAATGTGTGAATGAAGTTCCAATGACGCAGTGACAACATGCTCTGAAAAGGGTGCGGTTTGAGACAGAACATCATGGCTGCCGGCACTGAATACATTACAGACAAGTGCTGTTCTTGCTGTATCAGCTACTCCGAGATTTGATGTAGGCATCAGATTCTAGGACAGCAAGACAACCCTGCCCAATGTCCTGTCACCCGGAGAGCCAGCTCCTAGATGCTATGAACATTCCCACTTGTCAGGAGCATGTTTCCATGTGCCTATCCAGTCATTGGAATATCACTGTTACTGAAATTCATATGAAAACAGTTGGCTTATTCTGAATGATTTATTTGACTTGAAAACTAGTAAACTGTGAGAACTTTTAAAAAACAACTTACTTTCTTTTATATCTATGAGTGTGTGGATGCATGCATATGTATGTACAGTGTGCAGATAGTGCCTGTGCAGTCCAAAACTAGGTGTTGGATCCCCTATAGCTAGACTTACAGGTTGTTGGGAGCCATCATGGGGACCAAGCCCAGGTCCCCTGTAAGTGCTGTTAATAACCGAGCCATCTCTTCAGATCTTTATATATTCTAGGTACAAATCCCTTATGACACATAAATCTGTAAATCTCTCTCATAGTTTATGCCTTACCTTCACATGTTTTGTTTGTTTGTTTGTTTGTTTTGTTTTTAGACAGGGACTCATGTAGCTCAGGATGAGGATGACCTTGGAATTCCCATCTCCCTGCCTCCACTTCCCTAGTGTTTACTTATAGGCATGAACCTCCACGCCTGATCCGTGTGGTACCAGGATTGCACTCAGGCTCTGGTTCACGCTACGAAGACTCCACTCTACCAGTTAACTGAGCTGCATCTCCAGATCCTTTCTTGAAACTGGTTGGTTGAAAAGCAAAAGTTTAAATTTTGTTGAAGTCTGTTTTGTTCGTTTGTTCATAGTGTTCTGTGCTTTGCCAGTGCTATAGAAAAACTCCATCGCCAACCCCTAGTTGCAGAGATTTTTATTAATGTTTCCTTCTACATGCTCACAATTGTTACTCTTAAGCCATTGGTACATTTAGGGTCTATTTTCATATATATCTTAAAGGGTCTAGCTGAATTTTCCAGTTTACAGATATTTAATTGTCCTAACAAGATCTGTGGAAGGCTATTCTTTGTCACCATCTTTGGTTTTTGTTTTTGTTTTCTGTTTTTTGGGTTTTGTTTTGTTTTTTTGGTTTTTTAAGACAGGGTTTCTCTGTGTAGCCCTGGCTGTCCTGTAACTCACTCCGTAGACCTCCAGGAGTGGTCTCGAACTCAGAAATCCACCTGCCTCTGCCTCCTGAGTGCTGGGATTAAAGGCGTGCGCCACCACTGCCCGGTAACTTTTTTCTTAATTAAAAAACTTGCGTGTGTGTGTGTGTGTGTGTGTGTGTGTGTGTGTGTGTGTGTGAGAGAGAGAGAGAGAGAGAGAGAGAGAGAGACATAGAGAGAGAGACAGAGACAGAGAGACAGAGACAAAGAGAGACACAGACAGAGAGACAGGGACAGAGACTTTGGGCATGCACACACCACAGCACATGAATAGAAGCCAGAGAACAAGTTATGGGGGTTGCCGCCCTCCTTCCACCATGTGAGTCCAAGGGCTGGACTCAGGTGTTCATCCTGGTGTCAAGCTGTAAGGCATCTTGCCAGCCCCAGATGTCCTTTGGCCAGTATGCTTACCTATATACATGATCTACATGTTACACCAAGCTACACCATTTTTACCACCATTGCTTCAACTACTACAGCTTTGGCATGTTGTTTGTTTGTTTGGTTAGCTTTTCTGAGGGAAGGAACTTTTAAGAAAATGTCTTTCTGTGTCACCCTGGCTGTCCTAGAACTCACTCTGGTCCACAGCCTAAAACTTAAAATGATGCCCCTGCCTCTTCCTCTCAAGTGCTGGAATTCCAAGTGTGCACCATCGCATGCAGCTGTAGTCCTTGAGTGCCTACGGTGAGCCTTCCAAATTTGTTTTCCTTTTTAAAGGAGGACTAAACAATTATTCTAGGCCCTTTATATTTCATATGCACTTGGGACTGGCTTGCCAGGGGGGTTTTGGTTAGGGCTCTGTTAAATCTATAGCATGCTTTAGTGAAAACTGCATTTTTGCTTTTAGACAGGGTCTCTCCATGTAGCCCATGCTCACCTCAAATTCATGACGTTCATCTTGATGATTCAGCCCTCTGAACACTAGAGAACTCTGGTCTCTAGTACCACCTCTGCCAGCTAACTACCATTTTAATAACAGCGCGTTTTGGATCCACCTAGACAAAACATTTCTCCATTTACTTAGACCTTTATTTTTTTTCTCACAACATTTTATAGTTTTTGGCATACAAGTCTTGTTACTTTTTCTTGGTCTTTGTTGTGTGTCTGTGCATGTATTCATGCATGCCTGCAGGTGTGGAGGCCAGAGATTGATGTCAGGTAGTGTCTTCTATCCCTCCCTACACACTTTTTGAGGCAGGGTCTCTCATGCAATCGAGAGCTCACCACACCCGCTGCCCCCGGGCTCTGCCTTTCACCAGCAGCCCAGTGCTCCTCTTACAGATTTGCCACCAGTAAATGACCACCAGCGTAGATCTAGCTGTTACTGCATGGCTAGGCATTTCTTGTTGCCATGGCTTCAAGATCAAAGGTCATCACTGTTAGCTCTGCTCTATGATGATCAGTGGTTGTGGCAGTCTGCAGGAAATTGCTGTACCACACCTCTTCTCCATGTGATCTGATTGATCACCTTGGCGCGGTTATGCTGTCAGCAAGCTATTCCATTGAAAGACTTCTCTCAGCATTTTTGGGAGGGGGTGTTAAATCAGGACTGCTAGCACTATAGTACATCATTCCTTGTTTATCTGACAATGTGTTTGAATGTTAGTTTTGCTAAATTTATTTGGCTGCCAGTTGTTTTGTTGCACACTCTGAGGGGCCGATGATCCTCTTCCTTCATCCCCACTGTTGCTGATGAGAGGTCCTGTTCCTT
>JADRCH010000133.1:7306270-7367597 GCA_019843965.1 Rhynchomys soricoides | reverse complement strand
CTGATGAGAGGGCCTCTTCCTTCATCCCCACTGTTGCTGATGAGAGGTCCTCTTCCTTCATCCCCACTGTTGCTGATGAAAGCAATAGTTGGTTTTTCTCAATTTCAGCTTTTCACTTTACTTGTTCTCCCTGACAATTTGAAACAATTAGGTGAAGATTTCTTTATGTTTTCCCCCTTGGAATTCTTGTAGCAAATTGTAGCAAATCCTTGGCTTTATGTGGAGCAACCTCATTTATATATAAGACTGTAATAGAATGGTTTTGTAGATCTTTTAAACAGAAAAGAAAATAATTCAGGTTCTAGAAACCCCCCCCCCCAAAACAAATTTCCTTTTTTTAAAAAAAAAGTCAGTTTTTCTAAGTGGGCCAATGTGACACATGTCCTCATTGACTAGTCATGTCTGGTTTCCAGTGCACTGATGGCCACTGGGATTGACTAGTCATGTCTGGTTATCAGTACACTTATGGCCACTGGAATTAAAAAGAAAGCCCAGCTTTGGGTTATTGAACCTCAAATTAATGCTTTTCATTCAAGTTAGGGGAATGCTCAGCCAATGTCTTGGCATTTCTTTCTCCCCCTCTCTCTTCTTGTGATTGTTTGCAGCTGGTGGGCTCCATTTGCTCCCAAGGACACCAAGCCTTTTACTTTTCTCTCTTTTTTTTTTTTTGGAAACAATAACAGTTTATCTACCAGAAGACTCACTACAATTCAGATATTTCAAGTCTATTCCTGACCCCACGCAATCCGTGTTGCTCTTTGCTGCAAAGCTTTTTGACTCCAGACTTTTCCATGTGGTTTTTCAAAAATCTTATTTCTTTATTGATATTTCTACTTCTCGAGTCATTTCATAATATTTTCCTTAAATTCTTTAAACGTGGTTTTCTTCCACATTTTTAAAAAACATATTTCAAATAGCAGCTTTCAAATGTTTGCTGAATCCAACATCTGGACCATTCAAAGGCGGTTTCCATGGGCTTTCCCCAGGAAGGCTCACAGTTCGCTGCCTTCTGGTATAGTTCATGAGTTTTTATTAAGATGTGAATATCTTCAGAAATGTATAGAATCTAGTTTGGATTCTGTTTTCTTTTTCTCCTCTGAGAATCTTACTTATTATTGCTCTCTCTCTCTCTCTCTCTCTCTCTCTCTCTGTGTGTGTGTGTGTAGCTTTTCGAGTCATTTTTATGTGTATGAGTATTTTGCCTGTATGCATGTATGTTTACCCTGTGTGTACCTAGTGCCCATGAGTGCCAGAAAAGAGCATCAGCCCCTGGGATAGAAGTTATAGACAGCCGTGAACCACCACATGTGTGCTGGAGTCTAACTTAGGTCCTGTAGAAGAACAAGAGCTCTTAATCACTGAGCTATTGCTGTGAAGAGACACCATAACCAAGGTAACTCTTATAAAAGAAAGCATTTAATTGGAGGCTTGCTTACAGTTTCATAGGCTTAGTCAATTATCATCACAGCAGGGGCATGGCACTGGAGTTAGAGTTTAGAACTACATCTTGATCTTTAGGCCAAAAGACACAGAGAGAACATGTGCCTGCATCTGACATGGGTTTTGAAACCTCAAAGCTACACACACACACACACACACACACACACACACACACGATACACTTTCTCCAACGAGGTCACGTCTCCTAATCCTTCTAGGTCTATCAAAGAGCTGCACTCCCTGGTGACTGAGCACTCAAATATATGGCCATTCTTACTCACACCACCACATGAAATATGAAACTGCCTTCTCAGTGGTCACCCAGAAAATGGTCAGGGGCTACATTCTGTTGCCGGTGGGTCTTTGCTCAAATTAGAGAATGTATTAGAATATGAGCCATTTTCAATTCTCACCCAATGTTCCTTTAACAGCAGACCCTCTTTGGGTCTTTGCTGTGTATGCTTACAGGGTGCCGGACAGCCAGGCACATATGAAACGTTGATCAAGCCCCACCATACTACCTCAGTTCCAGAATCTTTCTGTGAAATTTCTATCCAGCTCAATATCACTCATCTCAACCAGGACTGCAATATCAGGCCAGAGCTGTGAGATTTTTCCCACTTGTTGCTGGCTGTGGGCTTCCCTACCCCCACTCTAACTAAAGTAAAGGCCATTTCTATCCTGACTGAAAACACTAATGAGTGAGTTCGGAGGGCATAGCCAAGGCCAGGGAAAGTGCACAAAGCCCACAGTGTCACCGTGGGTTGGGTTCGTTTATTTGTTTGACTGAGTTTCTTTATTTTTTTCATCTTTTAGGAACTTAATTTTCCTTCCACCTCCCTCCCCCCCTTTGCTCAGGCATCTGCAGGGCAGCTCAGGACCACTCAGTGGTAGCTTCAACCCATGTGGTGGCCTGTGCTGTGGGAGCTGCTGACCAGTCTTCAGTGGCCAGCTGGGCACTCTCGTCTTCACTCGGGAACTGCTGAGTGGGTACAGAGAGCACCTGGACACACTCAGACCAGGTCACCACCTCCAGTTGAGTGAACTCAGGAGCTGGCATGGCCCATTCACCCTGAAATTCCTTCTTGGTTACAACCTTCGTTGCAGCAGCCTGATTCTCCTTCTCAACCATTTCTGGGTCTCTGGATAAGTAAAGATCAGGCATAATCTCCCGTGGTACTCATAGAGATATTGCCAGGCATGTGGAGTACTTCTCAGCCAGCATCCACCATGTCTGATCCATGCAGTGAGCTCCCTTGCTGTTACATGGGATGGCAATGTCCACATAGTACACCGGACAGTCTGTGTTACACAGAGCAGTGGTGGGCAAGTTGACACAAGACACCTCTGTGAGGGGTTGGTGGTCAGCCTGGGATCAGTCCCCACTAGAAGTCATGACTCCTTGAAGGCTGTTGGGATCTGGTTAGTGAAGATCCCAGGCAGGAAGCAATGGGAGTAGCTCCAATGGCAGCTGCAAACTTCAGCATGGCTTACTGGCCACTACTGGAGGAGATGATGGACAATTACATCACAAGTTCTCAATGACAATAGCTCGAGCTGAAAACAAGAGCTTCTCCCAGATCCTCTTCAGATTATGATGTAGAAACCATCATGTTTCCTTCTGTAGATGTATCGCTCCATCTGAAAGTCAAGGTGGGTGCCACCTAACTGGGTTCCTGTGGCAAGGAATTTGAGGACAGCCTCCTCCTTCATCTGCAAGACATCCAGGGCCCCAGAAATTGTGTAAATTTCCCTTTAAGTCATGATGGGAATCAAGACCAGCTCCATGTGAACCCATCCCTAGGCAGTGTGGAAAGCCTGACTTTCTTCATTTGTTGTTCAATAATTCCATTCTATTTGTGTTGAGAGAGGAGACCCTCTTGACTACTTCACTTCCACAAAAATTGTTTCAGCTACATGCATTTCCAAAGAAAACCAGTTTAGAGCACTTGGATATGAAGGAGTAGTAAAAATCAAGGTTACATTTAGCAAAACTGCAATGGTATGACTGACATTTCACCCTTAGAAACCAAAAGCGTTCTTCAATAGGCATTATGAGCTTATACTGAAGATCTGAACCTTTGATTTGAAAAAATCTACTTGTCCAAACAGCAAGAGTTTCACATTTTCCCAGCAGGAAATTATTTCAAGTATTTAATTTAGCAACAAGCATATACATTAACTAGAGCCCAGATTACAGAATTCCCAACTTAATTTTGATCTTTTTTGTTACCACAGTGGATCACAAATGTTTCCCTGCAATCCTGTGGGAGACAAGGCCTTTTGAGGTCATGATTTATGTATTTTCCATCCTCACCAAAATGGAAAAGCTGCTGAGGTCAATGTAAAGTTCTCAGCCTGACCACCTCCCTTGGGTCCTTTCCAGCCCACAGTTTCTTGTCTGAGCATTCATTCTGTAGCTGGTACAACACGGGAAGAGAATCAGGAGGACATTCACGCATGGTCTAGGACCCTCAAAGCGGAAGGAAGAGGAAGGCTTTCCTATTGGACGTGCCACACACTTTGCTTCTTTGTCTTCTTCCACTTGGAATAGTCCTTGCTTGTTTGTCCTGTAGATTCTGAATTTTAGGCCAGAGCTTCTCCATCTCTTGGAAGGGTTCCATGGCTCATATCTGACTTTCCAAGAGACATCTATCCCCATCTTTTTTGTTTATTTGTTTGGTTTGGTTTGGTTTGTTTCGAGACAGGGTTTCTCTGTATAGCCCTGGCTGTCCTGGAACTCACTCTGTAGACCAGGCTGGCCTCGAACTCAGAAATCCGTCTCTGCCTCCCAAGTGCTGGGATTAAAGGCATGTGCCACCACTGCCTGGCATCTGTCCTCATCTTGATGATTCCCAGTCCTGGTCCTTTGTGTCCTCACCTGCCCTCTTTAGCCTGGAAGACACTGTTTTTCCCATGTCACTCCTCTGATCAAGACCTACATAGCTCCCTCCAGGCTACTCAAACCGACCAAGGGTCCCCTGGCTCCTCATTATCTGATTTATCCGTATTCATCTACTTCCCAACTGAGGAGTGAGGGGAAGGGCTGAGGACAAGGCATTAGATCTGCCTGACTGTCAAGTATTCACTACTAACTAAATGCCTAGAGGATCTGAGCTGGATCTGACCTGAAATCTCCTTCCTGAAGACTAGCTGTTCTAGCACTAAAAGGTGTTATGCAAACTTTCAAGGAAAGGCAAGAACCAGAGGTCCTATGCTGTAGGCTTAGATTTTTTAAAAAACTTATTTTTAATAAGGGTTTTTAAAATGTTCCCAGCCCACCCCCCACCATAGGTAGTAGGAAAGGAAAGGTTAATAGAGCAAAGGGGGGGTCAACCTGTTTAGAAATGGTTCTGTGGAGCAGATCTAACGTATGTGGTCAGGGTATCAGCAGTTTACACGACTCTGCAGTAGCAGGTTGATCCTGTTGCAAACAGCATTTACTAATCAGCCATGACAGGTCAATCTAGAAGAAACCTTGAGGCTCTGCCAATCAGCCCGAGTCCGAAGAAGCTGCTGAAACACCACAAAGCCAAAACACCGCCAGAAGATTTTTGGTGCATTTTTCTCCATGAAGTCGTGACAAACGATGGCCAGCAAAGAATGCCACACAATGTCGCAAGCAAAGAGCAGCGTCAGCAAAGCCCAAAGATGACCAGCAAAAATGGTAAGGCATACCAATACCACACAGCATCATCCCCTGTCTGCTGGGTATAATTGTACCCGTTTTAAACATCACATGTTTTCCCAAGTGTCTGCTCTAGCAAAACATCACATGTCATCTTTTTCCAGGCTGCTTAAAAACAAAAACAAAACAACAACAACAAAACCACATGTCTGTTCTCAGCAAAACATCCTCTCATGTGACTGTTTTTGCAAAAACATTTTCTCAAAAGATAGTTTCAAAAAAAAAAAAAAATCCCCATGATACAACTGCATCTCCAAAACAAACCCAAAAATTTTCACTTCACTCCACAGCTGCAGTGCTTAAGAACTACAGTGGCCAGCTTGGCATGATAACCCTACAGGTGCAGTACTGGCACTCATGTCTTGATGGTAACCAACAGCTCTCTCATTGGACTTAAGATTCACTCAACAGGAGAGAAACCATGCCTGGTACTGGAAAGCTAGCTAACTACCTGGGGCTGATGAAGTCATGGATCTCAGAGGAGACTCTTAACTGCCACATCGCTAAACCAGCCCAATCCCCAACTTTGTTCTAAATATCTACCCTTGTCTTCACAGATAGTGCAGCTCTCACCCATCATCAAAAAACCCTCTCTTTACAACAGAAGGAGCCATTACCAAAAACCACAACCAGTCAAAATATAGAGAACAGTGGTTATGGGTGCCCAGCTGCAACTGATAGACCACAATGCAACTTCTGTTCCTAAGGCTCAAAGATCATGGCAGAAGAGGAAGAGGAAAGATTGTAAACATCAAATGATGAAGCAATTTGCTGTGGGATTGTCTCCTAGAAATCATGTAGAAGCTCACCCATGATACGGCAACAATATGGCTGTCTAAACAAAACCCAAAGAAATGTGACAACAATATCACAGAAAGAGGGAAATTTCACTGGACCTTACCCATGGACAAAGAACATCAAGCAACTATGAAATGTTGAGAGCAGAAGAAATAATCCTCCTCAGGGATGAGGCCCCTAATTGGTTATCCAATACCAAATGGTCAGCTATGAAAATGTATTCATCAGCCGGGCAGTGGTGGTGCACGCCTTTAATCCCAGCACTTGGGAGGCAGAGGCAGGCAGATTTCTGAGTTCGAGGCCAGCCTGGTCTACAGAGTGAGCTCCGGGACAGCCAGGGCTACACAGAGAAACCCTGTCTCGGAAAAAAAAAAAAGGACTGAGCAGTTTGTATGTGTGCATGTGTGAGTGTGCACGCATATATGTGTATGTGTGTGTATAAGTATGCTAACAATAACAAAGAAAAAGAGACCATGATTCTGAAAGATCGTAAGACACGGAGTGCATTGGAGGAGGAAGGAAAGGGGAAGTGATGAGATTATATTTTAAGCTTTAAAATAAATAACTGAATATTTATATGCATTTTCACAGTAGTAAATATATCTGGTAGTGAGTGGCAGATATATTTATTTATGATTTCCAAGATCATAAACATTGTAAGTTGAAAAGGTACAAAATAAAATCAATTTTTTTGTAGAAAAAAAGTTACAGAAACAATTGCAATAAATATGTTTCAAAGGTGTAGTGGGAGTGAATCAGAGTTAGCTGACCCAGGGTGTGGACGTAACATGAGCTCAGAGAGGCTGCTCTGCTCTGTGTTTGCAGCTTAGTTCCATGGAGCAAGGGCCGCTCTCCCATTACTGTTTCTTTCCAAGTATGGCCTGCTTGTGGGCTGAACTACGCCATCCAAAAGCATCTATTGAAGTCCCAATCTCTAGATTGTGCTCCTGGCTGGAAATAAGATGATTGCAGAAGTAATTACCTGACGTGAACTCATTAGGGTGGGTCTTAATCCACGGTGACTGGCATCATGGAAAGAGAGGGATTGGTTCAAAGACAAAGGCACACGGACAGACAGCAGACACTGTGAAGATGGAGCAGAGATAAGTGAGGCTGAGGAAGCCAGGGAACCCCAGGTCTTCCCAGAATCCTGGAGAAGGATTAAAAATAGCAGCAAGGACATGCTGGGTCGCCCTAGCGCTGGTGACATCCTGTGTCACCCTAGCCCTGGGTGACGTCACCCTAGTGCTGGGTGACGTCACCATCTCCCAACAGCAGCATCATGTAAACGCACACACAGCAGCACAACCAGGATACAGACGTTTACACAGTCAAGTGCAAAGGGTTCTCCACCCAACAGGTCTTCCAATCCCCCCTTTTGTAGTCAAGCATGCCCTTCCCTTCCTCCACATCCTGCAGGAGCGTCTCGTCTGTTCTCCATTTCTACAACCTTGTCCTTTCAAGAGCGCTATGTGTGTGTGAAGATGCCATGTGTCACCTTTGAGAGGCTGGGTTTTCTTCCCCACTAAAAACAAGTCTCAGCTGAGTCACTAGGTGACTATGCATAGTTTGCTCTCCTTTTAGTTGTCGGGTAGTATTCCATGGCATGCATGTACCACAGTGTGTTCTGATTAAAGGGCCATTATCCTGTTTCAAGTTTGTGGCCATTACATACAAAGATGCAATGAGAAGTCACCTGTAGGTTTTGTATAAAGACAAGTGTTCATTTCTCTAGTATAAATACTTATGAATAAAATGGCTAGGTTGTATGCTATTTTCAAATTAACTATTAAATACCCCTGAACATGTTATTTTTAACTATAACCTGCCTGCTTTTCCCTGCCCCTCCACAGCCCTCCATGCCCCTCCATACCCTGTTTTGCCCTGAATACCTTTTAGGTTCAGTGATGCAGACAACAGATCTGAGGCCACCATGCACAAAGGCCTCAGCACCTACAATTGTATATTTTGGTTACGAGGGGCCAGACCTGGACATGTGATCTCCAGACAGCAGCCTGTCATGTTTTGAGAACATCATACTACTTCAAAAGGTGAAGTAGCACCAGCCCAAAATAAATCTTACTACCATGGGGCAGCTGAGCACAGCTTTCCGGATGTGTAAGCTGTCCAAGCAGAGTTGTGTTCTGAGCAGAACACGGCTCTCCAGTGAAGCTTCCAGGCAGGTGCCCACCAGTCCCAGGGGAAGCCTTCATTTTACAAAGGAGCAGAAAGACTCTAGTTAGAGGCATTCACACAGCCCCAGATGTGGGGGGAACCAAGACAGATCTGTATTTCATGCTGGAAAGTGAAACCAAATAAAATAAAACTCCCTGTCATGGCAACAGGCCAGCTCAACTGTGGGAATAGACATCTAAAACATGCCTGGGCTCTGCAGAAGCTTATGGAACAGAATTAGAACCCTATGTACTCAGCTGGCCAGAGTCTGGGCCAGAGATGGGTATTACTATCTCCTAAATGGACCTCTTACTGTCTTACTATATTGATAGCCTTCACCTTGGGCATTTGTTTGGCATTTGTACTTACTAGGTGACTTCTGGAAGAAACAATTTGCTAATGTTGTAAAATAATGTTTTGGCCTGACTTAAAATGGAAACATTTATAATATTTCCACTGAAGCCAGATGGTGTCAGTCCAGCTACTGTGCTGCTGTCTCAAACACATGTGAAGTTGAGGAAACTTCACCAACAAATCCAGATGAACCCAAGCTCTCAGGTCTTTTTTGCATACATACACTGCGGCATGGCTCAGTTTAGAACTGCCATGGAAGCCACCCTGAGGTATGTGTAGGAGGGTGTTTGCAGAAATGTTTAACTGGATGTGGCATCAGCAGCCCATCCGTCCTGGACTGAATAAAAAGGAAAAAGTGGGCTGGGCACCACAGGTCATTTCTTTCTGCTTCCTGCCTGTGACCTGCTGGCTCTCTCTCATCCCACCATGCTTTCCCGGATGAGGTGGGCTGTATCCCCTCAAACTGTGAGCCAAAACCAATTCTTTCTCTCTTAAATTGGCTTTGTCATGTATTTTAGTCGCAGCGAAGGGAAAGGTTAGTACTATACATACTCTTCCCCTCTGCCACCTGGCCCTGCAGTAAAGTCCATGATCATCCATCTGTGTGATGGGCATCCAGGTGTAGCAGCTCTGACTGTTAGGATTTCTATGTCTGTGCATCTAAAACAGGGATGAAAGACTGGAGATGACTCAGATACTGCTGTGTATAGGTGCCTGTGTCCCCTCTCATCCTTGGGCCTTGTAACTTGAAGTTCTCTGTGATCAGACTTCCACGGCTTTGTTCCCCACTTTTATTCCCTACCCATTCTTTCACCCTCTTCTTCTCTACACTTAGGCTGATCTACAAAACTCCATAGTTATACTCTAGCCTTCGCCTGGAAGCCTCAGCCTCCACAGAGGATACGTGTAAGACAGGGAAACTATGGGCAGTAAGTCACCATGTTCAGCAGAATCTTGTAACTCCTCCACTCAGAGGCTCACAGCTCAGGGCAACTGGAGAAGGGGCATAGGCCAGGGTGCAGTCTTCAGCCTGCTCCTGCCATATCTGCTGTATACCATGTACGACCTGACCCCAGGTAGGTAGTCCTGAGTTCCCTCACTCACCTTGGGTATCATGAGAACTCTGGAAAACTGGGGTGAGTATAAAGGTCTGAGGAAGGAAATTCTACTTTAGGCTTCAATGCAATCTCTATAAAAGACAATTCGTTTGTGGTAGGAGAAAAGAACCAATTGCAGGAGTCTTCAAAGATTAATCTACCACATGTGATAGGCACTGTGGGCCACAGGTAAGAGGAAAGGCAGGTGCCTGTCCAGTCCTGGAATGCTATAGAGAGAACCACATCCTTAGCATCCATCAGAGGCCCCAGAGGTTGAGTTGATGAGCCAGGAAACAGGCTTGTTTCATGGAACTCCTGTATTAGTCTGCTGGGCTGCGTACTGGCTGGTTTTGTGTGTCAATTTGACACAAGCTGGAGTTATCACAGAGAAAGGAGTTTCAGCTGAGAAAATGCCTCCATGAGATCCAGGTGTAAGGCATTTTCTCAATTAGTGATCAAGGGCTGAGGGCTCCTTGTGGGTGGTACCATCTGTGGGCTGGTAGTCTTGGGCTCTATAAGAAAGCAGGCTGAGCAAGCCAGGAGGAGCAAGCAAGCCAGTAAGTTACATCCCTCCATGGCCTCTGCATCAGCTCCTGCTTCCTGACCTGCTTGAGTTCCAGTCCTGACTTCCTTTAGTGATGAACAGAAGCATGGAAGAGTAAGCTGAATAAACCCTTTCCTCCTCAACTTGCTTCTTGGTCATGATGTTTGTGCAGGAATAGAAACCCTGACTAAGACAGGCTGTCATAACAGAATCCCGTAGAACGAGTTGTATGAACAACAAGACCTTAGTTTTCATAGTTCTTGAGCCTAGAAAATGAGGATGAAGATCTATAGTCAGTTGTATTTCTGTAAGGGCCCTTTTTCCTATCTTGGAGAGAGAGAGAGAGAGAGAGAGAGAACATGAATTCCTGATCAATTGTTTGGATATGGACGTGTGTAGAGTGAAACCTTGCTTTCCATGTGGCAGTACTGAAGTGGTTTAACCTAGTGAGAAGTGCTTAGGTCATTGGCATGTTGCCTATGGCAGTTTGAATGAGAATGGCCCCATAGGCTCATAGATTTGAATGCTTGGTCAGAGTTTGGTGGTGGAACTGTTTGGGAAGGATTATGAGGTGTGGCATTGTTGGGAGAGATGTGTCTATGGAGGCTTCAAAAAGCAGAGCCATTCCCAGTATCTGTCTTTTTGCCTTGGACTTGTGGATCAAGATGTAAGCTCCTGTTTCCCAAGTAATCTCTCTCTCTCTCTCTCTCTCTCTCTCTCTCTCTCTCTCTCTGTCTCTCTCTCTCTCTCTCTCTCTCTCTCTCTCTCATGCACTTTAACCACGATGCCATCCACCATGATATGTCTTAGCTAGGTTCCTCATCAGAGGCTGAGTCAATGGTTCGATCCAATTTCAGATTTCCAACCTCCCAAACTGTGGCCTAACCTGCTTTCACTATAAAGCACCCAGTTTTAGGTGTTTTATTATATCAAAGGAAAAGTAACTTCACTAATACTATTGGATCAGGACTCCACCCTTATGACATTATGAAGTCTTCTTATGTGTATTCTTTCAAAATATATTATGATTGTAGGCTTCAACGTAAGAGTTTTTGGAGGGCATAAGCCTATAGCAGGTTCCCAGGACATGGTTTCCATTTCTGTCATTGAAAAAGGACCAATGATATCTTAGACATTGTTTTGATTACAGTTTGCTTATGGAACATGTTGAGTGACAGTCATTGACTGCTCTAGGAGGAGCCTGAGACCATGAGAGAGGCAGAGAACCTTGCCTTAGCAAAAGTCCTGCTGAAGATGTGACATCATGTGACACAAGACACACTGAGCTCATGTGTCCAACTTCAGTCCTAAGAATTGGACAAAAAAGAAAAAGGAGGGGTCAGCTTCTGGTGCCTTAAGACCACACATTGATCTGCATGCATCCTTCTCTCTCACAGCCATATAATGGTGAACACTGTGTACCCCAAAACATTTCCCATTCCTCTCCTTCACTGCTTAGTCATGTGGTATGAAATTTTGGCCCAATATGTTTCTTTTGTCAAGTACTGCCTTACCCAGGGCCCAAAGCAATAGGGCCAATCCATCATAGATTGGCACCTCCAAAGCTACAAGCCAAAATAACCTTTTTCTCTTTGTAAATTCAGGTATTTGTTATAGTAACAGAAATCTGACCAACACAAACCTTAATTCAAAACCAGACAAAGACATTACAAGAAAAGAAAACCACAAACCAATATTCCTCATGGATACAGACACAAAAATCCTTAACAAAATAATACCAAATTGAACCCAGCATATTTTTTAGAGACAATACAGCATGACCCAGTGGATCTGCTCCCAGGAATGCAAGATTGTTTTACTATTTCAACATCAGTCAGTTAGACTAATCCATCACATCATCGAAATTAATGAGAAACTAACCATACAACCATTTCAGTAGACATGAGAACAACATTTAACAAAATTTAATGCTTCATCATGATACAGATTCTCAGCATAGTAGGAAGAGTGCGTGTCCTCAGTCTGACACAAGGAGTTTTAAAAAGACCTTCCAAACTCCAGTTAACATCATACGATACAGAAGGCTTCTTCTGAAAATGGACAGTGAAGCAGGAGTGTCTGCTCTGAATAGTACAGTCCACATCACCGGAAACTGGTGTTCATGGGAAGAACATCAACAATAACAAAACCCAAAACTAACAACAAATGAAACAAAGAAGGTAAACTAAAGGTGAAAAATGAAAAGAATTCAAATGAAGCTTTGAGTGATCTTCCAGCATGTCTGGATACAAGAGCATTTTATAAACATTAACTGTATTTCTAGGTACCAACAATAAATAACTGGGGCTGGAGAGATGGCTCAGCAGTTAAAAGTACTGACTGCTCTTCCAGAGGTCCTGAGTTCAATTTCCAGCAACCACATGGTGGCTCACAACCATCTGTAATGGGATCTGATGTCCTCTTCTAGTCATCTAGAAGACACTGTGTGTGTCTGAAGACAGCTGCAGTGTACTCATAAGTTAAAAAAAAAACCTTAAAAAAAGTAATAAATAACTAAAAATAAAATCATTACAAATTTCATTTGACTACAAAGGTAGAGGAACTGCTCACCTGTTGAATATTTTACAATCCCCCACACATATGCCTATCACACACACACACACACACACACACACACACATGCATATAACACATATACATGCATACATCAAGCACCTACCCCCATACACTTTCAATTCCTGTGAATCAAATTACATGATCATAAAAGACAAAAAGAGACAGAAGAGAACAAAGCATCCTTAGGCCACCTGCCTGATAAGAGTCTAGGATCCAGAATATTGAAAGTTTTATCTAACTCCACAGCAAAAAAACGACACCAACCTAATAGCAAACAGCCATAGGACTCACACACACTTCTCCCACAAACACAAAGGGACAATAGTCACGTGAAAAGAGGCTCAGAATCATCAGTGCAACACAAAGAACAGTGAGGTAACACTTCACACCATAAAGTGGAAACAACATGAGCGAGAGCTGTTGAGTACATGAAGTCACAGGAACATTTGTACATTGCTGGTGGGGTGTAACTTGGTACCAACGTTCTTCAAAATGGCTCAGTATTGCCCGATAAAGCCAAACATAGAGTTATTTTATGGCTCAGCAAGTCTATTCCTAGATGTACACTCAAAATAATAATAATAATTATTTAAACAAAAACACTTGTATAGATGCCCATGGACAGTGTTCATAAGACACACAGATCAGTGTTTATGGGTGTAATACTCACAAGACAGAAGCATAGGCGCTCACAGGAACATTATTCACAAGACATACAGTCTTAGGGTTTCCATTGCTATGTGAAACATCATGATTAAAACTAACTTGAGGAGTAAAGGGGCCATCAAGAAATCAGAGCGACTAACTTCGCCATGTGAGGGCTGAGGAGGTGGCTCAGGAAAGTGTGTCCACAAAATCATGAGCCTAGAGTTAGACAACCAGAGCCCAGGTGAAGCAAAAACAAGACAGCAAACAAACAGACAGAAAACCAACTGGGTGGAGGTGGGGGTATAGATGTGTAACCCCAACCCTGGAGAAGGCAGAGATAGATTCCACCTTTCCCAGCCAGGGTGCTCTGGCCAGCCTTAACTACCTGGTGAGTTCCAGGCTAGTGAGAGACCTTGTCTCAAAAACAAGATGGACAGCATCTGAGAAAACACAGAGAGAGAGAGAGAGAGAGAGAGAGAGAGAGAGAGAGAGAGAGAGAACACCAAATCCTCAAAACCTAATTAACTATGTTTCTTCAGTTCCCTTATTTCTGTTTGCTTGATAACTAACGAGTTAACAGGTCCCCAAGTTGAGCACTGGGGTTTCCGAGTTGTTTTTCTTTCACCAGGTTTCTGTCTAGCTCAAGGCTCATGATTGCATGGCACATACTTTTCTGAGCTACCTCCTCAGTCCTCACAAGTGGAAGTTAGCTACTCTGATTTTTTGATGACCCCTTACTAAGCACAACTATGCAGACGTAGGCAAAAACGACTGGTTGGTCTGCTTTTCTGTACTGGCTCCTACACAGGTGCAGGTCACACACTAGATAGCAAAGCAAACAAAGGCAGGAAGAGGACAGGGAAAGGCAGAAGACAGGAGTCCAGGACCCTGTGCGAAGCTTAGGCGACAAGGGAGCTGGAGAGATGCAAGGTGAAATGACACTGCAGCTGCTGCAGCATTGGGCTTACGGAGCTGAACCAAGCATGCCGAGCTCCATGGTGTGTCTTAGTCTTTCAAAGATGTGACTGCCTGCTTGTTTCTTTCTTCTGTGACTTCAGTTACTGTGTGTGATGTGTCACAAATAGGCACATTAAGACTGTGGTGCTGAACAGGTGTATGAGACAGAGACAGGGGTTGAGAATCAGGAGTTCAAGGTCATCCCTCAGCTGTACAAGTCCATGGACAGTCTAGGCTTCATAAGAGTATGTCTCAAAATAAGAACCAAAAAGTTCAGGGCTGGAGAGATGGCTCAGTGGCTAATAACACTGGCTGCTCTTCCAGAGGACCTGGGTTCATTTCCTAGCACCCGCATGCTGGCTCATAACAGTCGTAAACCTGGTTCCTGGGGACCCTATGTGCTCTTCTAGGACACAAAAACAACCAGAACAAAGAGCCAAAATGTGATCTGTGGTAGAGCACTTGGCTTAGCAGAAATTCAAGGTTCCATGCCAGACCAGCATTTTACCAACTGTGTATGGTGGCTCATGCCTGTAATTCCACAGGAAGCAGGAAGATCGGAAGTTCAAGGTCATCGTCTGCTACAGAGCCAAGTCATGGCCAGCCTGGAAAACATGAGACCTGTTTAAGAACATAAATAATAAAAATTAAATATACAAAAATCTTTAAAAAGACTCCAATGTTACACTGAAGGCATTTCTCCTGGAGACAAGGAAAAGTTTTCTTTATATATCCGCCTTGGTTAACCTCCTCTCCTTCTCTAATCTCTCTCCCTGTGGAGCACCTGCAGCCTAAAAGACTCACACTGATGAAAATCAGAGTGACGTTGAATTAGTCAGGGTTCTCTAGAGCCACAGAACTTATAGGGAGTCTCTATAGAGTAAGGGAATCTGTTAATGACTTTCAGTCTGTAGTTAAATTCCCCAACAATGGTCAGCAGTAGCTGTGAATGAAAACTTGAGGATCTAGCAGTCACTTAGTCCCATAAGGCTCGAAGGTGAAGAAGATTGAATCTTCCTCCTTCCAATGTCCTTATGTAGATCTCCAGCAGCAGGTGTGGCCCAGAGGTGTGCGTACCACCACACCTGAAACTTGTGTCTTCCAGACTCAAGATCTAGATCACAGGCGAGCCCTCTAATTCTGAATTGTAATTCACTCCAGATATAGTCCAGTTGACAATCAGAAATAGCCACTACAGACGTGAATTTATAAACTCACAAGTCACTGAAGGGAAAGGCTGGACAGATTCTGCGTTTGCAGCCAGATAGATAGGGGTTTAAGTTTGTCACAGCTGGCTACCACTGCAAACAACTGCTTCCTTTCAGTCGCTACTGGGTGGAATGTCCTGGGGTGAGTGGGCACAAGGAGTCCTTCCCAACACGGCTCTTAAGGGAGTTCTGTGGTACACCATTTCTTAAGGTAGAAACCACGTTGACAATAATGTCTTGTTTTTCAAGTCCTATCTAGTAATATATTGTCTTTTTAATCGAAAATAAGTTAAGGCAGGCTTTGGAAATACATGTTAGTAGTCCCGTGGGTGGTGTAATAGATACAAGAGGCTGATGGCAGACGAACCAAGAGCGGCTGAGTGCTTCCTCAGTAAGCAGGGTCTCCTTAGTGTTCCTGGGACCTGGAACCCCGTGTTAAGATTCACCAATGGCTAAACCTTACAGGGTTCAGGATCACATAGGAGACATCTGCTCGTGTCTTGGAGAGTACTTCTGGAGAGGTTTAACTGAGGAGGGAACAGACATCCTAAAAATAAGCAGCACATTTTGATGAATCAGGGTCCTGGACTGAATAAAAAGGAGAAAGTGAGCCAACCATTTGAATTCCTCTTTCTCTGCTTCCTGCCTCTGGACGCAAGGTCGCCAGCTGCCTAATGACCCTAACACCTTGCCATGCCACCAACCTGTCCTGCCCTGATGGACTATACCCTCAAACTGTGAACCAAAAGAAATCTTCCCTCCAGTTTCTTTTATGGGGTTGTTTGTCATCATCATAAGAAGAGCAAACAATACAGAGTGAGGCTTCCCTTCATGATATCTGACAGAGACGCTGCTATTCCACAGCCGGTGGGGGTGAGGATGGCTTTCAGGCTGTCATTATTCTTTATGTAACTTGTAAAATAGTTCAGATTTTCAGACTAGGTACGAAAGTCCTATACACATTTCCCATAACCCCAAAACCTAAGCCCCCCGTTGCTGCTATCTGATCCTTAGTATAGAGTGTTTGTTAGAATAAATAAACTGATATCGATACATTATTAACTAAGGTTCATAGATAACTCAGATGTCCTTGGTTGATACCCAATGCTTTTTCCCATCCCTTGATCCCACTACAATCCCATACCACATTCAGTTGCCAGGTTCTTGGGGGTCTTCTCGGCTAGCACATTTTTTCCCCAGTCTTCTCTATTTCTGATGATCTTGCCAGTTTTGAGGAGTACTCATTAAGCATTTTATAGAATGCCCTTTTAGAAGGAGTTGTCTGACGTTCTTGTGATTATTCTAGAGTTACTGGGTTCGGGAGGAAGATCACAGGAGGTGAGGAAGTGCCACCCTCACGTCTTATCAAGGGCACATGCTTTCAAGGTGACTTTGTACTGTGGGTGGTATTCTGTTGCTTTCTGGATTCAGCAATGGAGAAAGGGAGAGAAACTTAACCAGACAGGATCTACCTGCCTCATCTATCTCCCAGGAAGCTCCATTGACACCCATCACTGAATGAAGATGACTGGCTCACAGAAGGGAGGATGTACCGGTTCCCTGGACTCACTAGGTATTTAGTGAGTAGATGCCCAGGAAGAGTACTGACTAGGTCTCGAGGGAGCAAGCCTCGGAGTCCTGGGATGATGGGAGTGGCAGCAGTTCAGGTGGGTCATTCATCTTTGTGGGTATTTGCTTAGGAAGTACAAGTTATGTTCAGAATGAGGCCTGTTTGGCAGAGCATTCTACTTTTTCAGTTTTGGAACTTTAAGACCCTGAACATACTAGGCAACTGCTCTAGCGCTGAGTCATTCCGGCTCAAGTAGAGCATCCTAAATACATTAAGACACAAGTCCGGCATGTATATGACACAAACCAGAGCAGCAGCAGAAACAACCTTCAATTTGAACCATGGGTTCAGGGATACAGGACTGGGAACGCCCCCATTTAGCATTGGCAAGGATTCAACACTGCGCATGCGCAGAAGCCTGCAAGCCCTGTAACACCGCCATCCATGGGGCCTACTGGACTTCGCTAGTGGGTGAAGGGATAGAGAGAGCGCCCTTTCAGTTTCTTCTTGCTTATCCTCAAGCACTCTGCCTTTCTTACAGGCCACAGTTCTTAGGGGCTGTGGGTTGCTCCCACATGGAAAGTCCCAAGGCCGTTGCAGGATGTCCTCCGAAGAGCCCCATCCTGCCCTTATCACAGCTGCAGGCAGCCTGGGCCACATTCCTCCCCCCTGAGTCACTGGTGCGGCCCGGGCCACTGCCTGCTCAGTCTTTGCCTAGTCCTTTTCTCCTCCACACATGTCACAAACTTTTTAAAAATTGCTGTAGGAAATGGTTGTCATTCAGGGAAAGTTTTCTGTTCTTACCTTTTCTGTGTCCTCAAAAATCTAGTGTATTCCATCCTTGTTTCTGATTACAGCATGACAATAATACACTTTTTTACTTCATTCCCCTGAATATTTCAACACAATTTTTGATGAAGAGATCCTACTCTGGTCTGCTCCGTCCAGTTCCCACTATCTTTCTGGATACTTCTGACCTTCATGTATATCAGTGTCTTGTCTACTTGACATCCCTCTTCCTTGGTCTACCACTGTTACATCTCTCCTTCCTCCCTTTTGAGATAGGGTTGAGACTCATTGTGGGAGTCAGGCTGGCTTGAATTTGCTGTAGTGCTCAGGTTAGCCTTAAACTCATAATTCTCCTGCCTCAGCCTCCCAAGTGCTGCGATTACACATGTGTGTCACCATGGCCAGCTACCTTGACCATCATTTATACTCTCATTTAGCAGGATATGTCTTGCCATTCCTCGTAGATGGATAAAGAA
The DNA here is from genome assembly GCA_019843965.1 of Rhynchomys soricoides. Taxonomy (NCBI): domain Eukaryota; kingdom Metazoa; phylum Chordata; class Mammalia; order Rodentia; family Muridae; genus Rhynchomys; species Rhynchomys soricoides. The sequence continues at coordinate 7,349,276 of JADRCH010000133.1, read as the reverse complement.
ATGAAGTGGAGCTGGATAATGATGGTCAGAGATGGCTCAGCAGACAAAGGCACCTGATGCATATGCATGAAGAACAGAGATCAGATACCCAGCACCCCTGTGAAAGGCCAGGTGTGGCTCTGTGCACCTGCAATCCCATCCCTGTATGGTTAGAAACAGAGGATCAATGGTGTTCACCAGCCACTAGCTTAGCTCCAGGTTCAATAAGATATGCTGCCTCAAGGTCTTATACAAGGAGAACGATAGAGCAGGATCACTTGATGACTTTCCTACACTACACACACACACACACACACATACACACACGCACGAACGCTCAAGAGAGGGGGAGGGAGGGAGGGAAGAAAAAAGATGATAGATAGATACATAGATACATAGACAGATATAATATATATAATATATATAATATAGTCATGTCAAACATCTAGCCCAAATGATTCTGAACTTGTATCAACCAAAAAATTTGAGATCAGGTAGACTATAGTCTCTTAAATAAAACTACAATCATATCATGCCAAATTTCAAATTATATGATATGTAAAATTATATAGTATAATTATAAATTATATTATGAATATATATCTGGGACTACACTCTGTTTTAATTACTAGATTCTAGAGAAGCAACAGGGTGGTAATAGAAAATGCATGGGAAGAAGACAAAATTGAAAGCATCCTCTTTATGGTCATGGCCATTTTACCGAGATGAGTGGTGCTACCTGTCCTGGCTGGTTTTGTGTCAACTTGACACAAGCTGGAGTTATCACAGAGAAAGGAGCTTCAGTTGAGAAAATGCCTCCATGAGATCCAGCAGTAAGGCATTTTCTCAATTAGTGATCAAGGGCTGAGGGCTCCTTGTGGGCGGTACCATCTGTGGGCTGGTAGTCTTGGGCTCTATAAGAAAGCCAGCTGAGCAAGCCAGGAGGAGCAAGCAAGCCAGTAAGCAGCACTCCTCCATGGCCTCTTCATCAGCTCTTGCTTCCTGACCTGCTTGAGTTCCAGTCCTGACTTCCTTTGGTGATGAACAGCAGCATGGAAGAGTAAGCTCAATAAACCCTTTCCTCCCCCCAACTTGCTTCTTGGTCATGATGTTTGTGCAGGAATAGAAACCCTGACTAAGACAGTGACCAATGTCCCCCTTGGGCTATCTTTACAATACTCCCACTTTAGGTTACATTTATTCATTTAGTGTGTGTGTGTGTGTGTGTGTGTGTGTGTGTGTGTGTGTGTGGTGGGGGGCAGTTGCAAGCGTCAATTCTCTCCCTCCACCACATAGATCATAAGACTTGGCAATGAGTACCTTTAGCCCCCGACACATCTCACCCCCCCCACTCATTATTCTGTAAATTCTGCCTGATGCCAGGTGCCAAGAAGTTTCTAGTTACTTTCCTCCTTTGAAATTCTCCCTTTTTTCCTAGCTCAGTAATACTTAATGGTTATTATTATGCACTCTAGGCTGGCCTGGGACTCACTATGCAGCCAAGGCTGACCCTGAACTTCTGATTCTCCTGTCTCCATCTCCCAAGTACACCACTGGGCATGGTGATTCAGGGAATTGAGCCTGGATTTTGTGCATGCTAAGCAAAGCAAGCATTCTGTCATCCAAACTACATTCCAGACCCCCATGTGGATTTTTCTGTGACCGCTTCTTTTGATTTTTTTTTTTTTTTTGAGACAGTGTCTCATGGAGTCCAGACTGGTCTCAAACCAGTATATAGCTGATGATAACCTTGAACTCCTGATCCTTCTGTCTCTACATTCCAAGTGCTGGGATTACGGGCATGCATCACCACAGCTGGGAGAGCTTTCCAGAGCTCTGGTACATTTAGAGTCTCCAGGGAATCAGTCTCCCAGAGCGGAGGGTCTCAGCCTGGTGAGCAAGACCAGCTGTGGAGTAGAGATCCATGGGAGGACAGCAGGGTCAGGGAAGGGACACGGAAGTTTCCCAAAAGAGGCAACTGCTGAACTGAGGGCTGAGGGATAAATGGCTGCTGCAGGGAACAGGGACAGAGAAGGAGTTGCCATGGTGTGAGAAAAGGACTGTGACAACGGGTACAACGTATTTCAGGAGATACTAGACCAGAGATGTCAGTGGGACTTAAGCACTCTTCCATACCCAGAATGCAGTTCTGAGATCCATGAATCGAGAATGCCAAGCTTCCATCAGGATCTGTTCTTCAGAAGTGGTGAGGATGGTGAGGTGAGGAGCCAGCATGCTCCTCCATCTCCCAATAGCTCTTCCTTCCCAGAGGCCTCAGCACAGGCTTGGGCCACCAACTCTCATGTAGCCTGGGTCCCCAAGACTGCTTCCTTCATGGTTAATAATAAAACACGAATGCTGTCCTGGAAGTACTGATGACTTACACACTGTAAGTATGTGACCTGCTCACAAAAGTGACCAACACACCTTTAATGCCCAGCCCGGGAGGAAGAAGTACCAGGTAGATCTCTGTGAACTCAAGGCCAGCCTGGTCCACAAAGTGAGTTCCAGGACAGCCATGGCTACACAAAGAAACCCTGTCTAAACAAACAAACAAACAAACAGAAAAGAAAAGAAAAAGAGAGAGAAAGGGAAAGGGCAAGCAGCTTGTCACCTGGCATAGGATGGGGCTGGGTTCTTCTGTGAGGAAGGGACTGCATTGTCATGCTGGGAACTTGCAACGGGACTGCCTTCCATACAAGCTCATCTTCTGGCCCTTACAGCCCCAGCTTACTCTGACTGTGCGTGTTCATATATGTATGAGTGGGCTTTTTTATGCCCACTCATGCTCCCAAATAATGACTTGGACCTTTGTATTTATCTTAACCTTCTGGCACTATAGCTGGGCAGATTCCGAGCTATCTTCACCCAACAGTGCTGGCCTTAGACCACTGCCCGGCCATGTGATCCACTACCTGCCATCTTAGACTTGTTCTGGCAACTCCTTCATTTGTGTCTGGATGGTGACTCCCCATCTGAGATGTTCCACCTAAGACAATCTCCCTCTCTCTGGGCTCTGAAGTCCCACTTATTCCTCTCCTATCCAGCTATAGGCTGGATATCCCTTTATTTTAACCAATCAGAAAGTGATAGAGTACAATGTTTTACAGAATACCGAGTCAGGAGATGCCTCATAATGACAATACTAGAAGTTCGGACTACCACCAGGTAACTCTGGGTACAGAAATCAAGATTTGAATACACAGTGCACAAAACCACCCCCTCAAGTGTGTGCTTTTGAATGTGTGCAGGGGCACATGCAGTGTGTGTGCATGCTTGTGGAGGGCAGAGTTTGATGTCACATGCCTTCCTCTATCGCTCTGAATCTCTCACTGAACCTGGAGCGCCCCAATTCTGCTAGACTAATCGGCCTGAAAGCCCTAGGGATCCTCCTGCCTCCACCTCTCCAGCAGTAGGCACAGTGTGCCCTGCCACTCTTTGGGTGGGTGCTAAAATTCAAACTCAGGCCCTCAAGCACTTTTTCCTGAGCCATCTCTCAGCCCTCCCATCTCCCATTACTTTGATTTAAAAGGAAAAACAAAACTTAGCCTTTCTGGAATGACAATGGGTCAGCAAATCTGAAGTGAGAATAAGATCACTACCTACTGCTCCCAGCTCGGCTGCCAGGCTCATCAGACCAAGTTCAGTTCTATTCAATGACTCCTAAAGGAGCAAAGTAACCTTTTAAAGAAATATCACAACTGACAGAGACATCAAATATCTTCCCTCTTGCAGTTGGTTGTTTTACCCAGAAACTTACAAAGTACATGTGATTGTGAGACTTACAGTGAGGCCTTGTAATGCCAGTGAAAAATGGGCTTAATCAAAGTGCCTACCCAATCTCCCCTTCCAAGAAAGTGTGTTGGTCAGGGTTCCTCAGGGAAACAGCAGGAAAGACATGTATTGCTGTAAGGTACGACCCTTGTTCTTTTTTTTCTTTTAGGCCTTCAGTAGGTTTGAAGCCCATCTGTACGTTGCAACGAACTATACTCAAATCCCTCTGGTTAAAACATTAATTTATTCTCAAAAGTATCCCTTCGGGAGAATGTGGACACATTTGGCCGAGTTCCCGGGTGTCATCACAGAATTTGGTGTGGGATCAAGCATTGCAGGATGATGAGGATGTGCTTACCTGTGCAGAGTCCCTGTCTCCTCCTTGCCCTCTTCAGGGAGCTGCAGGTCAATCTTCTTCAGAGAAAGTGGGCTGAGGTGTCCTGTGCAGACATGGCTGCCCGCTCGTAAGCCTTGCTGCTTCCTGGGAACTGTGCTGTGTTACCGTTGAGCTTCAAGTTCCTGGGTGTGAGGCAGGGTTGCTGTGAGGAGACACACGGTGAGAAAAGATGTTCTCCTGCCCCACCAGGAATGGCTGAAGCTCTCTGACTCAGGGACAGAGAGGGCAGGCCCACACCCTCACGGATGAGGTGGGTTTATGAAGTGTTGGAAGAACGGTGCCGAGGGGCGTGGTGGCGCACGCCTTTAATCCCTGCACTCGGGAGGCAGAGACAGGCGGATTTCTGAGTTCGAGGCCAGCCTGGTCTACAGAGTGACTTCCAGGACAGCCAGGGCTATACAGGGAAGAACGGTGCCATACCAAGTATGCGAGCCTAAGTTCCAGGAAGAAGAATCATCAGCCTTTTAACCTCGAGCTAAGTCGGGTTTCTCTTCCCCTTTCCAAATATTTAAGTGTTCCCCTTCTCGGCCACCCTCTACCCCAAGCAATCCACCCCCTCCCTAGGAGTCACGTATGAGCTCCTTGGCATGAACCATTCCATATTTTCTCACTTAAAAAAAAAACCCAAAAACAAACAAAAAACTATAAAATGGCATTCAGGATGATCTGCTGCTGCTGCTCTATCAGAATACCACACACTGGGTAAGTTATAAACAGACATTCATTGTCCTCCTGATTCTGGAGGCTGGAGGTATAAGAGCATCAGCACCTGAAGAGGGGCCACCATGTTACACTGAACCATGGTGGGAGGAGAGTGGTGAGGAGCGGTTCCCGGGGAGCCAACACACACCCTCCCTACCTCGTTCCCAGAGGCTTCAGGCAGTCTTGGACCATGTTTCCTGTGAGGATGACCCAATGTCCCTGAGACTGTTTCCTACACAGAGAGGTATATGAGTGCACAGGGTATAAATCCTCTACAAAATATATCAGACAGTCCAGCAAGAAGTGTAGGCAACTGTACAAATAAAATTTTCTGAGGCATCGTTTTTTTCATGGTCTGATATTTTCTTTGACAAGACCAGATGCTCTCCTCTTTATCTCTGGAGACCAGTTTCCTCTCCAGTTATCAGGGGAGATATCAGTCACAAAGGTCTTGACTGGAGAGCTGCAAAAGCCCTACAGTATTCTACACTTCGTAACTCTAGGCCACGCCAGCCACGTACACAACGGAAAGAGCCAAGATGCCAAGTCACCAGGCTGGTGGATGTGACTCATCTTCCTGAGCCCAGTGAGGAGAGCTGTGTTTGGTGTACACTAAGCACCTGTCAACAGCCAGCATCCTGTAGGCCAGGAAAACACCGGCTCTTCCAGGAAGGGCTTTGTCTGAAGTTGGAACAGAGGCCACTGAGTCATGGAAGAAACCCAGGTGGATCCAGGAGTCCTGTATTCACAGTAGGAAGGATTCTCTGACTCCACCCTACCTAGTCTCCAACACTAGCAAACAACTGGCCCTCGTTTTTGTTTGCTTGTAAGGGTTTATGGCCTGCTATCCATGGGGAACAGATCATGGTAGGATACACAAGGAACACCAAACACATAAAGAACTCAGGATGCTTATGAGGACCAGCAAGCACTTTTGCTGGGATCCTTGATCTTGACTCAGAGCTTGTCCATCAGAGTCTCTACTCTCCACCCACCCTGTCTCACTCCCTCCTGGTCTCGGTTACAGATCCATTCCTTTCCTTCCCTTTTCTTTCTTCAGACAGGGTCTCATGTCGCGCAGGCTGGCTTCAAACTCACTACATAGTTGAGACTAACTTTAAACTTCTGAGTTCCCTACCTCTACCTCCCGAACGCTGGGATTATAGGTGTGTGTCCCCAGGAGTGGTTTTCTGTAGCACTGGGGACTGAATCCAGGGCTTCGATCCTGCTAGGCAAACACTGCCAACCAAGCTACACCCTCAACGATGTTTGTTTTCTTAGCTACTTATTCTATACCTTCCTTTGACCCATAAAAAAGAACTAGCTTGTTAAAACACACAGACTAAAAGGTGGGGTACACATCTAAGATAAGCAATAAGAACAGCTGACAGAAACCAGAGACAAGCACAAGGAGATCCGTCACGGGATGTTCAGTTGCCGCCCATGGGCTGCAAGTTTCCATCCAAGAGGAATGAGGAAAACAGTCAAGCAGGAGGTTCCGATGGGGAGGGTCAGGGGGACCCACCTTTCTAACCCAGACCATGGGAGGTGGGAGATCCCAGCCAGACTTCAAGGGGCTGAATAGAATGTTCTGAGTCTTTCCAGTTTAACTTGAATCCTGTTTGTTGAGTCTATTGGTATGTACATTTTATGAAGGATTAATAATTTAAGACTGAACTAGAGACTGGCCTAGGCTACCTGTTTGGTCTCTTGTAGAAGTGGAACGAAATGTAACTCAAGCCTAGCTCTGAGTGCTGAGCCAATAGGGCAGGAGGAGACCCTGGGGTATGTTTCTGCAACAGACACAATAGGTTGGCTCATTTTATGTCAACTTGATATAAGCTAGAGTTATCTGAAAGGAGTGATGCTCAGTTGAGCTCCATAAGATCCACTGTAATGTATTTTCTTAATTAGCAATTGAATGGGGGCACCCAGCCCATTCTAGGTGGTACCATTCTGGGGCTGGTGGTCCTGGGTTCTATAAAAAGGCAGGCTGGGCAAGCCATGGGGAGCGAGCCAATCAGCAGTACCTCTCCGTGGCTTCTCTATCAGCTCCTGTCTCCAGGTTCTTGTCTCCCTTCTTCCCTAAGTTGCTTTGGTCATGGTCACCATAGCAACAGTAACCCTAATGTCTTAGTTAAGGTTTCTAAGGCTGTGACAAAACACCATGACCAGAAAGCAAATTGGAGAGAAAAGGGTTTATATTTAGCTCACACTTACTTATTGTTCATTATTGAAGGAAGTTAGGACAGGATCTCAAATAAGACAGGATCCTGAAGGCAGGAGCTGACGCAGAAGCCATGGAGGGATGCTGAGTACTGGCTTGCTTCCCATAGCTTGCACAGCCTGCCTTCTTATAGAACTCAGGACCACCGTCCCAGGAATGACACCACCCACAATGAACTGGCTCTCCCCCATAGATCACTAATTAAGAAAATGCCTTAAACAGCTGTATCTTATAGAGGCATTTCCTCAGCTGAGGCTCTTTCCTCTCTGATAACTGTAGCTTGTGTCTAGGACACAAAATCTGCCAGTACACCTATTACAGAGTCTTTGTAGGGCCGTGTCCCCTCCCCTGCCCAGGTCCTTCCTTAGTAAGGCACAAGGCCAGCTTACGTTCTGGGACAGCAATTCCTCTCACCCCAACAGCTTGCCCGTGCTTAGTGCTTCGAAGATCTAATTTCTCCTGGTGTTTGCAGGATGACTGCTGGTGACTACAGCCTGAGGTTTTGCAGTGTGGAATATTACAAGGACTATTTGCATCAAGTCAGCCCAGGCCTTGGTGACTGTTATCTCTCATGAAAACAAACGGGAGGAAACTGCTAGCTAGAGATAAAGATGTGTTTCTGGTCTTTCTAAAGAAAAAGCCCCTTCCAAGATGATGCCAGACTCTGGAAACGATGTTCGGAATGTACCAGTTTGTCTGTTTCTGTCGTCCTCCTTGCTAGGCTGTCTGGGAAGTTCTTCAGAGACAGACAGCTGGATTTGTGTTGACAGATTCCAGACTTTCTCCATGTGCAGCTTCTGTTAGGAATATGACTGATTAATATCCCCATTCCACAAAAGGCTCATGAACTGAAAGCTTGGTCCCCAGATAGATGGCTCACTTGAGGGGTGACGGGATGGTGAGTGTGCTAACTTTTCCAGGTGTTTTTGTCACAGCAACAGAAAGGTGACCAACAGAGTTCTCTGACTCCAGGACAGCACAGCAAAGGTGACATCAGCAAAGGTGACCTCAGCTCAGAGCATTTGGAGGAATTTTACTGCCCTGTGCTTCTTTCTGCCTAACCTACTCTTGTCTGAGAAGCTTCAGAAACAGTAATTTCTCAATTGAACTCTTCCTAATAAAATACCAGACAGGTATAGTGGTGCACACCATAGGTGGCAGCAGCAGGAGGATCTGAGTTAGAGGCCAGCCTGGTCTACAAAGTGAGTTCTAGGACAGCCAGGGCTGTCTCAAAAAACCAAAACAAGCAAACAGAAACACCCCAACAAAACATGTCCTTGTTAAGTTTATTATGGAGAAATTCAAATTCACTCAGAGTTGACTGGTGTGAGGAACTTCTCAGCACACACTAGCTGACTCGTGGCCAATGCCATTTCAACGCTACCACCATTTCCTCCCTCCCACATCGTCCTAAAACAAACAGCTGTCATATCGCTCTGTCCATAAATGTTCCAGCCTTTGTCTCTAAAACATGAACCCTTCCCTTAACAGTATGATACTAGTGTCCTGACTAAAAGTATCCGTATCCTCACACACCAAAATCTATCAAGTTTATCATTGTTTCATAAATAGTCTAAACTTTTTGTTTGAACCAGAATCCAAACAAGGCTCACACGTGCTCTCAGATGAGAGCATTAATGGAAGCTGACTTGATTGTTTCATGTAGGAAGTCATCATTGTGCCATCTCCCTGGGTCCCTTGGGCCTATCTGATGATGGGTCAAATCCTGTGATCTCTTCCCAAGAGGCATGGGTTCAGAAAAGAGCTATCTGACGGGAACTACTTTGACTCTTTGTACAGTGTCGCCGACAGTTACAAAGCACATTTGAAGTCTGGGTGGATACATGCTTTAGCTCGGGAGACGCGGTGTAGTGATCTGACTGTAAAATATGTTGGAGCAGTTGGTGCCCAGAGTGGGTGGCAGTTTTGGAAGGTTGTGTGGTAGAGCCTCTCTGGAGGAAGTGGGTCACCGGAGGCAGGCCTTGAGGGGTTACGGTTCAGCCTTACTTCTTGTTGTGTGTCATGGCCGTGGATACAGTTGGCCAGCTATCCTGCTCCACCTATCCACACTCCTGCTATCATGGTTCCCCACAGCAATGGGCATGTATTCCTTCTTGTTGGGCATTTGGTCACTGCAAGAAAAGTAACTACAGTAGCTAGAAGCTCTTCCTCACCCCAGGTCTGCAAGGTGTATCTCTAAAACACTTTAAGGCACACCTTGAGGCTCCTCTCTTCCGTGGAAGACATGCAGCAGTATCAGGACTCACGTCGGAGCAGCCTTGATGTCAGTGTGGTCTTAAGGAAAAAAAAATGCAATTTTTAAAAAAGGATTTATATTAGTTCCATATATATGAGAGTTTGCCTGCGTGTATGCATGTACTTGCATGTATGTATGACTGGTGAAGTCAGAAGAGGAAATTGGATGCCCTGGAACTGGAGTTAGAGATAGCTGTGGATCACTATGTGAGTGCTGGGAACCAAGCCTGGGTCCCCTGCAAAAGCAACAAGTGGTCTTACAGGCTAAGCCCCCAAAATCTGATTTCTTCGACCTAGCTAAATACTTTTCCTTTTAAGAGCTGAATTTCTCCTTTGGCCCCTGGAGGCCAATGCCACAATTTGCCATGCGGCAGAAACAAATAAATCACCAGCAGGCATGCTATGATGGGAAAAGTCATTCAACAGTACAGAAGAAAACACCCAGAAGCTTCTGATCTGAAGAAAGGCCAGCTCCAGAACAATCCAGGCCTGTGTGTCTTCATTGCTCATTCTTTGAAAATGACAGATGAGAGTTCACAATTTGCAAACAAAATTCAGGGACTTGCTTGAGTTAATTTAAATGCATAATTTTACTATATTTTCTTATCAAACATTTTTTACTTGAGGCAACAACTGAAGTATGATTTAATTCAACTAGGAAGGTCACACTTGGAGGGGAAAAAAAGACAAAAATGAAAAATCCTCACAGTAAAGCCAGACATTCTTTCTGAAGCCTGGAGTTGACATTTTCAGATTGACAGCAGAAATGTTTGTTTCCAGGAAACAAAGTCACAAGTGCAGTCTGCTTTCGAAGCCAGTCCCATTTCATCTCTGCTTCTGAGGCTCAGGGGACGATGCTTGTGGCCTTCCTCAGTGCCAAGTAGCCTGTGACCACATCAGAAGGCAGCCTGCGAATATAGGAGAACTCTTCCACAGTACTGAACCGCAGTTTGCTCTGAGGGTCTGTGTAGTTGGCCTGGGTGAGAAACAGGAAGAGGGAGGGACAGAAAGTTGTGGGTGGGGATATGTTAAGTACAAACATTAATCTTTTTCTACTTTACTTGAAGTAAAATACATCCTCATTATGTTTCGCTGACACCAGGAACACTAAGTTGCTCACTTTGGCAAAGACTCATTCACCTCTCCAGACTTGAGAAACACACCAAGGGACAGTCTGGAGGAAAAGGAAGCAGCCCCATCAGACCCTGGGACACTTCTTATTAGTGGTCACATGTCCCTGCCATCTAACCCCCACCTCTGCAGAGACCCCTGGCTAATCAAAGTGCTGAGAGTAAGTGACTGTTGAGTGCTCAGCCCAAGTCGGACCATGTCTCATCCCTTCCAAGGCTGAAGGACAGGAGCAGAGAGATGTACCAGCTGGGGGGATGGGGGATGGGGAGTAGGAGATGGGGGTGGGGTGGAGGGAAAGGAACCCTGTCAGACACTGTCTCCTGTGAATTATGTTTCCTTGGATGATAGCAATACAAAGAAAGGCTTGACTTGAAAACCAGTAACAAGGCTGTTTTGGTGATCTGTGGCTGAGCAGCAGTTAGGTTAGCTACCTGACAGGGGTAAGCTACCCTCAGGTTCTCAGCAGGATGCAGGTACATGGATTTGGCTTGATTATCTGGCTCTATATATAATAAACCTATGAACCAGCCTCAGTGTGGCTCCATCTACGGCAGCTTCATTCCTACCACCAAACTGCACCGAGCTGGCCACCTGACTTCATAACTCACTGTCAAAAAAGCCGCTGTATAAACAGTTTGGAACACAGAGATCTTATGGCACAGACAAAATGGTCACCAAAAAGAGCTGGAACAGACGGGACCCAGGAGTCAACATGAAGCTCTGAATAGAAAGCAGCATGTCAAATAATATCCCTGAGCCAGATGAGCAAAGACTATCCCACCCTCCTCTGGATTCTGTCTCTCGAGACTTGAAGAGAACACAGGCTGCCTGGCAGAGAGGGACTCAGCAAACAGCTTTACTCCACTGCCCAACTTTAGGATGACAGGTATGGTTCACAGTTCCCATATCCTCTGGAGCCACAAGATTCATCACAGTGCTGTAAAGAGGTTCCGTGCAGATGTGACATGCCACCTCCCATACTTTCTATGCCCCATATGGGCATACGTCCTGTGCCCAAGGAAGATGAACCATATATACTGTTCTCTAAATAAGTTAATGTATTATTACACAGAGGACGAAAGTCCCCTTGGCCAGCATCTTCTACCTCAAAGTCTTTTGTCTGCCCTGAGAAAGCCACTGTTAGGTGGGGATCCTTCCTGACTTAACATTTCTACCCTTGCTAAGCACACCAAGAAGAGAAATACCCAGTGAATGTGTGTATGTGTGTCTTAATGTACCACCACTGTATAATCTACACAGTGTGGCATCTTTCAGTCAGGAATGTACCCTGGAACTTCATCCATGTATATGGATCTGGAGCTCACAGAAAAGCAGGAAGACACTGCAGTGGCAGACCTTCATGGGACCCCAAAACTTTGCTAACACTCAGAAACATTTCTAAGTTCCTTGCACATTCTATTTTTCCAGGGAGCTGCATAAAGGCAAACTGCTAGGTCATAACGGTTTGGTTTTATTTTGTTTTTCTTAAGAAGAAAGTGTCAAACTGCCATTCAAGGGAGGTGTGTCAATGTCCTTCCTACCCGCAAGCCAGTGTATGAACACACAATTCCTTTACATCCAGGATGAAATATTCAAGCTAGCATCCTCAGTCCTACCATCTGATGGCCTTTCCAGCTCCCAGTGAAGCTGAACACCTGCCTGCTCATCTGTGTTTCTCCTCTGCCATTGCCTGGCTCTTCTCCACTTCTTTTAAGAACTGTCTTGTCAGCAGTTTGGTAGTAAGGTTCCTTGTATGTTCTAAAGACCTTAAATCTTACATGCAGTATGAAATAATATTTTTTAAAACGATGCTATGCCTCTTCACAGGTAAGAGCCACTGTATCATCTGTTTGCCATGGTTGGGGAGAAAGTGAACACACCAAAGGGCTAGCTTCCATGTCTGCTCATAACCCATGAGTTCCAGCTGCTCAAAATGGCAAGGGCAAGATTCCCATTTCAGCACAGAACAGCAACTGGGGCCCCAGCAGCTTTCCTGCCTCAGATAACCACGGGAGCGAAGCATACAGCGCAGTAGACTAAAGGCAGCAAAAGACCAATGACCAAGAACACAGAAGTCACAGATACAATTCAGGAAGTCATTCTAGTAAAAGCTGTGGGATCAGATGGCTAGGGGGACATACGCCACAACCCACGGAAGAAAAGCCACACGGAGAATAAACAAAACATTCTTTACATTTTTATTTCTCTAAAAAATAACTGAGGCAAGAACTATTAATAGTCTGTTTTGTGTTATCTTACAAGTAAACATGACAGCTTAGAACAGAAGAATGTGCCAGAAAGAGACGAATTAGTACAAGAGCTGCATATTCCAGACAAGCAGTGTAGTGCTGAGTATAAACTCAGACTACGGACGGAGGAGCAGTAGGACTACGAGGAGGACAGCCACTCAGCTTTAACTAAAAGGAGGTATAAATAACAATCTAAATGTCCAGTTAGCCAGGTACCCTCAGGAGGAAATCGTGCGACACGGCTCCGTTGAAGAGCATCCTATAAAGAATCGGACCAGCAGCCAGCTGTGGTGGCTCATGCCTTTAATCCCAGCACTTCTGAGGCTGAGGCAGGGGAATCATGTGAGCTCAGAAGTTCAAGACTAGCTAGAGAAGCACAAGACCACTCATCTCAAAACAATACAAGGAAAACCTGAGACAAAGTTGTCAAAAGAAGGAAAATTTGAGAAACTGCCACAGTAAAGGCTGGTCTAAAGAGTTAGACAATAATTATGATATGGTATCCTAGACAGGATAGGACACTGGGATTGGCCAAAAGCTAAGGACATTTACGTCCACCCCCTCCTATTCCCAACCTGCCCTTCTCTTCCCCTCCCCCTCTGTTGGTGGCACTAGGGGTCAAACCACCCTATGCACTAAGGCAAAGCTTTCTTACTGGGCTCTGTGTGGCCCCAAACTAAGCAAAGTGAAATAAACTGGAAACAAAGCCATCCTAACTGGCTCACTAATCAGAACAAATGCACCACAGTTGTTTACAGAATGAGCTAAATCTGGAGTCCGTGAGAACTCCCCCAGAATAGCCTCTCAGTTTCACTGTAAGCTAAAACTGTTCCAAAGTGTTTAAAGTGCCCAATAAGCCTGACAGAAGACCAAAGTGAGGGACAAAGGCACACACAGGGAACAGAGAAAACAGCTAAGGGGAGGTAGATTAAACCTGCATACGCTAATGGCTGGAAATGTGAACCACATAAAGCTAGCACCTGGAGTCAGACTGTCAGATGGGTATAAAGTAAGGCCCTCTCTACAAGAAACTCATTCTAAATACAAAAATACAGACTAAGGCAAACACCAAAAAACCCAACCTCATGCAAACTTGTACAAAAAGAAATCTGGAACGGTGTTCTAGTTCTTTCTGTGGTGTTATTCAAAAAATACCTGGATGCTTTATGAAGAAATGAGCTTATGGGCTGGAGAGATGGCTCAATGGTTAGGAACACCTGCTGTATACCCAGCTCCAGGATTGTCCTCAGAGGGTACCAGGCACACACATGGTGTACATACATACATGTAGGCTAAACACTTTCACATATAAAGGGTGTATACATGTGTGTTTTTTTATTTTTAAGAAGAAAAGGGGCTTAGTACACTCTCAATGTTGGCATCCCGGTGAAGGCCCCACCTGGCTGCATTTCAACATGGTGTGAAGAAAACAGGCCAAGCATAGGAAAGGCATGTATGTACAGAAAGAAAGGGGGGGTGGGGTAAGCTGTTTTCATGACAGCCCTCTCCTGCAGAAACATGTCCATTACTATGGGATCTGACCCATATGTGACCCATTTTTACAAAACATCATTAACTTTCCAGGCCTACCTCTTTACCAGGCTCAATAACACTGTAAAGAGGCCAAGTTCACAACAAGTGAGCGTTTAAAAGAACAAATACCTGACCCAATGTCTTAGTCAGGGTTTCTATTCCTGCACAAACACCATGACCAAGATGAAAGTTGGGGAGGAAAGGGTTTATTGAGCTTACATTTCCATGCTGCTGTTCATCATCAAAGGAAGTCAGGACTGGAACTCAAGCAGGTTGGGAAGCAGGAGCTGATGCAGAGGCCATGAAGGGATGTCACTTACTGGCTTGCTTGCTTCCCCTGGCTTGCTCAGCTGGCTTTCTTATAGAGCCCAAGCCTACCAGCCCACAGATGGTACCACTCACAAAGGGCCCTCGCCCCTTGATCACTAATTGAGAAAATGCCTTACTGATAGATCTCATGGAGGCATTTTCTCAACTGAAACTTCTTCTTCTGTGATAACTCCAGCTTGTGTCAAGCTAACACACAAAACTAGCCAGTACAATTGACCCCTTGTCAACTTGACACACAAACACATCACCATTAAGCCTAGACCCTTACATTCTTATTCATCTCCAAGATCTAAATAACTTTAAAAGTCTCACAGTCTTTGCAAATTCTTACATATTAACATTTCAGTCCCGTTTAAACATCCAATCTCTTAAAATTCAAAGTCTTTTAAAAATTCAAAGTCTCTTAACTGTGGGCTCCACTAAAATACCTTCTTCCTTCAGGAGGGAAAATATATCAAGGCATAGACACAATCAAAAGCAAAACCAAACTCCAACCACTCAATGTCTGGGATCCACTCACGATCTTCTGGATTCCTCCAAGGGCTTGAGTCACTTCTCCAGCTCTGCCCTTTGTAGCACACACCTTGTCTTCTAGGCTCCAGATGCCTGTACTCCACTGCTGCTGCTGTTCTTGGTGGTCATCTCATTCTACTGGCATCTCCAAAACACTGCTGTCTTCCACTGCAACTAGGTTTACCAACAGCTTCTCACAGGCTCTCTTCATGGTGCCAAGCCTTACCTCCTTTGCATGATCCCTTCAGTCCTGGGCTGTCAATGCAACTGAGGCGGCACCTTCACCAATGGCCTTCCATGGCCTCTCACAGTGCCCAGGCCTCAGCTGCTCTTCATGACTCCTTCATGCCTTCAAAACCAGTACCACCTGGGTGACTCTTACACATTACCAAGTCCAGCCACAGCACAAGGTACAACCCTGGCTATCTCTGGAACACAGCCTCTGTGCTCTCAGAAAACAATTCTCAGAAGATTTCACCCCAATGATGCTGGTCTCTTCTTAATCACTGCTAATATCGTAGTTCCAGCTAATCAGTATCAATAGTCCCAGCAATGCAATGGTTTAGCTTTAGTAGTTCTGGTATCTTGTTAATCACAGCTGATTTCTTCAGCCCCAGCTAACCAAAACCACAGAATCTTAAATCAAACTAGTAATGGCCCTGATAAGAGTCTTTAATCAACTTGTGCTGAGGACCTATCAGAAGGAGGGCTCCAGACGCAGGGACTGAGGAAAAGCCAGGAGGTAAGAGCCTGCCTGCTTCCACCTATGGCCAGAGACACCCGCCTGGGCCACCAGGCCTCCATAGACAAACAGCACAGGGAGAAAGCGAGCTGCCCACTTGTGTGGAAAAGCCAGCAACAGGAGGACTCCAGATGCAGGGTCTGAAGAACAGCCGGGAAAGAGAACTGGTCTCCCAGGAATATTGACATCTGGGCTTGAAGGAAAGACAAGCCACAGTCAGAGAGAGAAAGACCAGCTAACACCAGAGATAACCAGATGGCGAAAGGCAAGGGCAAGAACACAAGGAACAGAAACCAAGACTACTTGGCTTCATCAGAACCCAGCTCTCCCACCACAGCCAGCCCTGGATACTCCAACACACCAGAAAAGGAAGACTCAGACTTAAAATCACTTACCAAGAGGATGATAGAAGATTTTAAGAAGGAAATAAATAACTCCCTTAAAGAAATATAAGAGAACACAGGTAAACAACTGGAAGCCCTTAAAGAGGACACACAAAATTCCCTTGAAGAATTACAGGAAAACACAATCAAACAGGCAGAATTACAGGAAAACACAATCAAAACAAATGAACAAAACCATTCAGGAATTAAAAACAGAAATAGAAACAATAAAGAAATCACAAAGGGAGACAACCCTGTAGTTAGAGAACATAGGAAAGAAATCAGGAGTCATAGATGCAAGCATCACCAACAGAATACAAGAGATGGAAGAGAGAATCTCAGGTGCGAAGATACCATAGAAAACATGGACACAACAGTGAAAGAAAACACAAAATCCAAAATGCTCCTAACCCAAAACATCCAAGATATCCAGGATGCAATGAGAAGACAGAACCTGAGGATAATAGGCATAGAAGAGAGTGAAGACTCCCAAATTAAAGGACCAGTAAATATCTTCAACAAAATTATAGAAGAAAACTTCCCTAACCTAAAGAAAGAGATG
Organism: Rhynchomys soricoides; assembly: GCA_019843965.1. Classification (NCBI taxonomy): domain Eukaryota; kingdom Metazoa; phylum Chordata; class Mammalia; order Rodentia; family Muridae; genus Rhynchomys; species Rhynchomys soricoides. Next base: position 7,332,498 of record JADRCH010000133.1, on the reverse strand, counting down.
AACATAAATATACAAGAAGCCTACAGAAATAGACTGGACCAGAAAAGAAATTCCTCCCGTCACATTATAGTCAAAACACCAAATACACAAAACAAGGAAAGAATATTAAAAGCAGTAAGGGAAAAAGGTCAAGTAACTTATAAAGGCAGACCTATCAGAATTACACCAGACTTCTCACCAGAGACTATGAAAGCTAGAAGATCCTGGGAAGATCTCATACAGACTCTAAAAGAACACAAATGCCAGCCCAGGCTGCTATACCCAGCAAAACTCTCAATAATCATAGATGGTGAAACCAAAATATTCTATGACAAATCCAAATTTGCACAGTATGTTTCCACAAACCCAGCCCTACAAAGAATAATACATGGAAAATGCCAACTCAAGGAGGGAAACTACACTCAAGAAAAAGTAAGAAAGTAATCTTTCAACAAATGCAAAGAAGATAGCCACACAAACAATATAAACAACATCAAAAATAACAGGAAATAATAATCACTATTCTTTAATATCTCTTAACATCAATGGCCTCAACTCCCCAATTAGAAGACATAGACTGACAGACTGGATCCATAAACAGGACCCAGCATTTTGCTGCATCCAGGAAACGCACCTCCATGTTAAAGACAAACACTACCTCAGAGTAAAGGGCTGGAAAACAATTTTCCAGGCAAATGGCCCCAAGAAACAGGCTGGAGGAGCCATTCTAATATCGGATAAAATTGACTTTCAACCAAAAGTCATCAAAAAGGATGAGGAAGGATACTTCATACTCATCAAAGGAAAAATCTACCAAGAAGAACTCTCAATTCTGAACATCTATGCCCCAAATGCAAGAGCTCCCGCTTTCATAAAAGAAACTCTACTAAAGCTCAAAGCACACATTGCACCTCACACAATAATAGTGGGAGACTTCAACACCCCACTATCAACAATGGACAGATCTTGGAAACTTAAACTAAACAGAGACAAGGTGAAACTAACAGATGCTATGAACCAAATGGGTTTAACAGATATCTATAGAACATTTCATCCTAAATCAAAAGAATACACCTTCTTCTCAGCACCTCATGGTACCTTCTCCAAAACTGATCATATAATTGGTCACAAAACAAACCTCAACAGATATAAGAAGATTGAAATAATCCCGTGCCTCCTATCAGATCACTACAGATTAAGGTTGGTCTTCAATGGCAACAGCAATAACAGAAAGCCCACATACACATGGAAGCTGAACAATGCTCTGCTCAATGATAACTTGGTCAAGGAAGAAATAAAGAAGGAAATTAAAGACTTCCTAGAATTTAATGAAAATGAAAGTACAAGTTACCCAAACCTATGGGACACAATGAAAGCAGTGTTAAGAGGAAAACTCATACCTCTGAATGCCTCCAAAAAGAAACTGGAGAGAGCATACACTAACAGCTTAACAGCACATCTGAAAGTTCTAGAACAAAAAGAAGCAAACACACCCAAGAGGAGTAGAAGGCAGGAAATAATCAAATTAAGGGCTGAAATTAACCAAGTGGAAACTAAAAGAACTATACAAAGATTCAACAAAACCAAGAGCTGGTTCTTTGAGAAAATCAACAAGATAGATAAACCCTTAGCCAGACTAACCAGAGGGCACAGACACAGTATCCAAATTAACAAAATTAGAGAAATGAAAATGGAGATATAACAACAGACTCTGAGGAAATTAAAAAAATCATCAGATCCTACTACAAAAGCCTATATGCAACAAAATTGGAAAATCTGGAGGAAATGGACAAGTTTCTAGACAAATACCAATTACCAAAGTTAAATCAGGATCAGATAAACCATCTAAACAGTCTCATAACCCCCAAAGAAATAGAAGCAGTCATTAACAGTTTCCCAACCAAAAAAAGCCCAGGACCAGATGAGTTCAGTGCAGAATTCTATCAGACCTTCAAAGAAGACCTAATACCAATACTCTTCAGTCTATTCCACAAAATAGAAACGGAAGGAATACTACCCAATTCATTCTATGAGGCCACAGTTACACTGATACCAAAGCCCCACAAAGACCCAACAATAAAAGAAAACTTCAGACCAATTTCCCTTATGAATATCGATGCAAAAATACTCAATAAAATTCTTGCAAACCGAATGCAAGAACACATCACAACGATCATTCACCATGATCAAGTAGGCTTCATCCCAGGGATGTAGGGATAGTTCAATACCCGGAAAACCATCAATGTAATCCACTACATAAAGAAACTCAAAGAAAAAAACCACATGGTCATCTTGTTAGATGCTGAAAAAGCATTTGACAAAGTTCAACATCCCTTCATGAGAAAAGTCTTAGAAAGATCAGGAATTCAGGGAGCATACCTAAACTTAGTAAAAGCAATATACAGCAAACCAGTGGCCAACATCAAACTAAATGGAGAGAAACTTGAAGCATTCCCACTAAAATCAGGAACTAAACAACGCTGTCCACTCTCTCCCTGTCTATTCCATATAGTACTTGAAGTTCTAGCTAGAGCAATTAGACAACAAAAGGAGGTCAAAGGGATACAAATTGGAAAGGAAGAAATCAAAATATCACTATTTGCAGATGATAGGATGGTATACTTAAGTGACCCAAAAAACTCCACCAGAGATCTGCTACAGCTGATAAACAACTTCAGCAAAGTGGCTGGATACAAAATTAACTCAAGCAAATCAGTAGCCTTCCTATACTCAAAGGTTAAACAGGCTGAGAAAGAAATTAGGGAAATAACACCCTTCACAATTGTCATAAACAATAAAAAATATCTTGGTGTGACTCTAACCAAACAAGTGAAAGATCTGTATGACAAGAACTTCAAGTCTCTGAAGAGAGAAATCGAAGAAGACCTCAGAAGATGGAAAGATCTCCCATGCTCATGGATCGGCAGGATTAATATAGTTAAAATGGCCATCCTGACGAAAGCAATATACAGATTCAATGCTATCCCCATCAAAATTTCAACTCAATTCTTCATAGACCTAGAAAGAGCAATTCTCAAATTCATATGGAATAACAAAAAACCCAGGATAGCAAAAACTATTCTCAACAATAAAAGAACTTCTGGGGGAATCAGCCTCCCTGACCTCAAGCTGTACTACAGAGCAGTAATGATAAAAACTGCATGGTATTGGTACAGTGACAGGCAGGTAGATCAATGGAATAGAATTGAAGACCCAGAAATGAACCCACACACTTATAGTCACTTGATCTTTGACAAAGGAGCTAAAACCACACAGTAGAAAAAAGACAGCATCTTCAACAAATGGTGCTGGTTCAACTGGCGGTCTACATGTAGAAGATTGCAAATTGATCCATTCCTATCCCCTGTAAAAAGCTCAAGTCCAAGTGGATCAAGGACCTTCACATAAAACCAGATACACTGAATCTAATAGAAAAGAAAGTGGGGAAGAATCTCGAACACTTGAACACAGGGGAAATGTTCTTGAACAGAACACCAATGGCTTGTGTTCTAAGATCAAGAATTGACAGATGAGACCTCATAAAATTACAAAGCTTCTGTAAGGCAAAGGACACTGTAAATAGGACAAAATGGCAACCTACAGATTGGGAAAAGATCTTTACCAATCCTACATCTGATAGAGGGCTAATATCCAATGTATACAAAGAACTCAAGAAGCTAGACTCCAGAGATCCAAATAACCCTATCAAAAAATGGGGAAGAGAGCTAAACAGAGAATTCTCAACTGAGGAAACTCAAATGGCTGAGAAGCACCTAAAGAAATGTTAAACATCCTTAGTCATCAGGGAAATGCAAATCAAAACAACCCTGAGATTTCACCTCACACCAGTCAGAATGGCTAAGATCAAAAACTCAGGTGACAGCAGATGTTGGCAAGGATGTGGAGAAAGAGGAGAACACTCCTCCATTGCTGGTGGGAATGCAAGTTGATACAACCTCTCTGGAAATCAGTTTGGCGGACCGTCAGAAAAATGAACATAATACTACCTGAGGACCCAGCTATTCTACTCCTGGGCATAGACCCAGAAGATGTTCCAACATGTAATAAAGACACATGTTCCACTATGTTCATAGCAGCCATATTTATAATAGCCAGAAGCCGGAAACAACTCAGATGTTCCTCAACAGAGGAATGGATACAGAAAATGTGGTACATTTACACAATGGAATACTACTCAGCTATTAAAAACAATGACTTCATGAAATTCGCAGGCAAATGGATGGATCTTGAACATATCATCCTGAGCGAGGTATCGCAGTCACAAAAGAATGAACATAGTATGTACACACTGTTAAGTGGTTACTAGCCCAAAGTTTGAAATACCCAAGAGTCACTTTGAAGCAACAGTAGGGCTGAGTGTGAAGTCCCAGATGGAGGACTTGGAGACAGGACTGAAGGAGCTGAGGGAGTGTGCAGTCCCAGGGAGGTAGCAACAGTGGCAACTGGCCTGACCCCCGATACTCCTGGAGACTGATCCACCAACCAAAGAATACACATGGAGGGACCCATGGTGCTGGCCACATATGTGGCAGAGGAGGGTCTTGTTAGCCATCAGGGGGAGCAGAGGCCCTTGGGCTTGAGGGTGTTAGATCTCCTAGTATAGGAGAATGACAAGGAGGGAAGGCGAGAGTGGGTGGGTGGGTGGGTTGGAGAATATCCCCATAGTGGCAGGGGGAGGGCGGAGGGAATGGGGAAGTTCCAAAGGGGAGATCTGGAAAGGGGGAAACATTTGAAATGTAAATAAAATACGAAAAAAATTGCTAAAAAAAAAATAAAAAGAGTCTTTAATCTTCTCTCTGAAATTTCACAAGCCAGGCCTCCATCTTCTGCACTGTTCTCAACATTATCTTCCAAGCTCCTACAGAATACCCCACATAGCTTTTAACATCCCATTGGCTCTTCTAGCTCAAAGTTCCAAAGTCCTTCCACAGTCCTCCCCAAAACATCGTCAGGTTGTCACAGGAATACCCCACTTCTGGTACCAATTTGTCTTAGTCAGGGTTTCTATTCCTGCACAGACATCATGATCAAGATGCAAGTTGGGGAGGAAAGGGTTTATTGAACTTACACTTCCATGCTGCTGTTCATCATCAAAGGAAGTCAGGACTGGAACTCAAGCAGGTCAGGAAGCAGGAGCTGATGCAGAGGCCATAGAGGGATGTAACTTACTGGCTTGCTTGCTCCTTCTGGCTTGCTCAGCTGGCTTTCTTATAGAGCCCAAGACTACCAGCCCACAGATGGTACTACTCACAAGGGGCCCTCCCCCCTTGATCACTAATTGAGAAAATGCCTTACTGATGGATCTCATGGAGGCATTTTCTCAACTGAAACTCCTTTCTCTGTGATAACTCCAGCTTGTGTCAAGTTGACACACAAAACTAGCCAGGACACCCAAGCATATATCTATATGAATCCAGACAGAAGCACACTCCAGAACAATGAAACAGACCAGGAGCTGACAGGGGAGATTATGTGATAACAGAAGAAGTGAATCTCCTAGTACAATGGATATAATTAATTTGGCCTGTTTGTGACAGATGGGGGGAGTTAGTTATCCTCACTAAACTGCAAAGCCCATAAATGATACGCATGTGGATTTTAGACATAGTAGGCTTAGTTTCTATAATTAGCAGGAAATGCCACATTTCAAGTTTACTAGAGATGGAGAAGGATGAAGCTGAGCTTGCAGTTTCTCCACAGGTCCTGCACCCAGAGTGGAAATAGGCTCCCCATGCCTGAGAATCATCTTTAGCCTTGATCTCACCCCTCCAGCTCTGCTCCAGAGACAGGAAGGGGCTACTGGGGACAGGGGAGGGCACAGGACCAGATCCACACAGTACCACATGGACAGAGGGCTCTTTCACAGATGTCGGTTACACACACTGCTTCATTTGGGAAAAGGCTTATAAGTTGTGCCTGTTGTCACTTAAAGATCAGTTCTATGGTGTTGGGCAAGCTAGGCAGGTGCTCTACCACTGAGCTACATCATCAGCTCAGAATATATACATATTTTAAACTACCACCAATTGTGTGGTATGAGTGTTTTAAAACTTTAAGAGGAAGAACAGACAGGCTGGTTCATTCATGTTGTCACATACAGTTAACTATCCAAGGAATAAAAGTGACAATCCTGTGTCCTGCTTACTGGAGCAATGGCCCCTCCAGGTCACCACATAGACACTCAGGTCACACAATGAACTCTGGGCAGGGCCATCTGTCTAGAGAGACATAACTGTGAGATCTTATATTTAGTGCTGATATAGACAGATGTAACTATACTCACAAGAAGGCCTGAAACATCAGAATACTTCTTAGCTGGCTTAAAGGATGGAGGAGCATCAATACTAAAATCTAAAAGTAAGAAGGAAAAGAAAAAGATCACCAAATAACCCTGAAAATATCCCAATTCCCTCCTTTATTCTAAGCTAACATATGACAACAGTCCTGAAATTTTCCTTTGTGATTACACTTACAGAATCCTCTGGGGACTAGCCAGAGAAATAAGGGAGATGGCTCAAAAACAGCCCAGCACATCACAAACTAAGTGCGAGCATCAGCTAGGGTCCTGCCCGGCTACCAGAGACAAGCTCCTCCAGTGGAAACGCCAGGTTCCTCTGCCCGCGGGCTATGTCACAGGCTCCAGCTAAGACTGGACAGTAATGAAAGGCCACACAGCCACTAGCTGGATCCACACACCCAGACTCTAGCGGTCCACACCCAGATGACTAACTTGTCACCCTCTGAGTCATCCCCATGAAAGACGCACAGCAGGGCAGGAGGTGGGGAGGTCTTTGAACCTAAGGTTTCCAGTGTAGTTGAGCAGACCATCGAATGGGTTCTGCCCAGGCCAGGACATCCTACAGTGGGAGGAGAGAGAGAAGCTGGCACCTGCACGCTGGAGTCTTTCCAATTCTCCTCACATTAGGTGGGCTATGTTGTTTGTGAAAACAAACTTAAAGAGTAGATCTTAAAATAAGAAGCCTAATAGAAACATCAACATTATCACAGCAGGTCTTACTTCTGCAGACTGAAATTTTAAATAATGACACTAAAAACCACACACCCGTGACAAACAGACTCAACACCGACTCAGTAGAAAGGGAATACGGGCAGCATATCCCTGGATGGGTGCCACTGTAGGGTTCTCAGGCTAAGAACATTTCCCTGAAATTACACAAACATGAGCAAATAATGTAGGCTTGTTGTAAGTAAGTTCCTGTCTGCATTACAAACACATGGAAGGCTCTAGACAGCTCACAGTTAGGATCGTTCAGTTGCCATGGCAACGCCCTTTCAGCAGCCAGGATCTGTTTGAGGTTCTTCCAGGTTCTATTCTTCTTGCCAGCTACTGCGCCGCCATGGCCAGAGTGCTTGAATTAAAAGGGGGTTAGAAGAGACAAGTCAGTGGAAGATGCGTCTGGAGAATCGTGACGCTGTGCCCATTAGGGCTGTCAGGTTCTCAGTCCATCAGTGCCTGGGCTGACGACCTTTTACCCCCCCTACACACACACACTTTAATCTTTGTTTGAAAGAACATAGTTTTTAGCTATGCATGGTGGATGTTCCTATAATCCCAGCACTCAGGAGGTAGAAGCAGAAGAATGGGGAGTTCAAGGTCAGCCTCAGATACTGGATGAGTTTGAGGCCAGCCTGGGCTATAAGAGACCCTTTCTCAAAAAACCAAAAACAAACCAAAAAAACTAAAATAAACAAGCAAACAAAAAGAACCTAGTTTGGGGCTCTTCAAACCCACAAGTTTGCTGGTGATGGAACAAAAGTAAATAGCTAGTTTTCAGCATGAACACAAGAAAAATCCTTTACGGGGTCCAAGCTAGCTGAATTCTCTTATGACCTCATTCCTTTAAAATAAGTTTACCACAAAGTTGGATTTAATCCGGAGACTACATCTCCAACCCTCGGGGTGTCTCAACTATGCCTCACAATCACTAGCAGTCCTGGAAAGCTCAATAAGCTTCAATCATGGTATGGCAAGCCTTCTGGAAATTTCCTTCTGTGCCATAAAGATTAAAAGCATGAATATGATTAAAGATTAACATATTCGCAGACCCCGGCTACAATAGATTGCCAAAACTTATTAATAATAATAGTAATAAAAAACCTTTAAAGTTCTAATTTGTAACTGGTTACTTAATATAGCCCGCATGAATCAAAGGGATTTAAAGGGCTAGGCCTATTTTAGTTGTATATTTCAAGCTTCTTTTAAAATTATTTAAAGCCAATAAAAAAGCACAGGGAAACGACCACGGAAAAGATGCCTTCTCAAAGTTCTGTCTGTCCTCTGGGGAATTCTGAAAGAGCCTGGTACACTGGGAGATCACAAAGAGTTTTTCCTGTCCAGTCCCATATCCCTCTTCCCCCCACTGCCACCCCTCACCTCCATTTACCCCCACTCCCCTCCCAATTCCCCCCCCCCATCCTCCACAACCCCGTCTTCAACAGCCCATGGGAGAGGTGGCAAATGGGACTGAGGGAGAGAGTACTCCAGAGCCACCTCAGCCCAGCTAGACCAGAGGCCAAGGTGCAGTGGTTCACCCTGTATTTGTATACCACCCTATATGCTTACCACAAAGTTGGGATCCTTAAATGGCCACGGCTTGGCAGCTTTCTCCACAGGCCCCGAGCTTAACTCAGAAGATGCCATTTTACTCTCACTCATGGCTTCAATGTTGACACCCTTAAAACAGGAGGAAAAAAAAATCTTTGAAGCCAAGTGGGTTCTCCACTTCTGTTCTCCAGAAGACAGACATGCAAGTGTACAGGTCTCCAGCAGATAGACTGCCCTGGAGGCCAGGGAAAACTCTGTGTGAACAGAAGTCACTGCACACACAAGCAGGACGCCAGGTGCCATGTGTCCTGGCCTCTCAGTGCCAAGCTCAGGCATCTGTCCTACTCCAGCTGTCTCATTTAATTCTGACTGCTACTAAGGATGCACAACTATCCTTGCCTTACAGAAAAGGGAGGGTCAGGGGCTACAGCAACACAACACACAACTTTTCCAAAGAAATCTATTCTGTGACACTACATGATATAAAGTCCTTATATTGTGACGATATTGTCAACTATGTCTTGAAATACAAAGCCTAGCCTTAAGAATCTGGACCTCAAGGTCTAATTTGGACAGAAAACCCAGGCTGGAGCTGGTCTGAGGACTGCAGGATACGGGAATTCTGAGATAGAGGAAGCTGGAGGGACATGAGTCAGCAGGCTGCAGCTGGAATGCAGTGTCCTATCAAGAAGCTGATCTGCTCTAAAACAAACCTTTAAGATAACAACCCAAGAGAAAAGAAACAGAAGTAGGAAATGTTGTCTGATTATAAGTCAATTCCAAAACAAATGTTTTAGGAACAGAGGCATTGTCTTCACAGAGTTAAATGCATGTCAGGCATGGATTTCATTAGTTTCTTGATAGTGACACTGGTACAAGCAAATCCCTTCCTAGACAGTGCACTCTGACCATTCCAGAACACTCTCTAGTCCCTTCTTGGCCAAGCCCTTCCAGCCCAAGGGCAACCACTGTTGACTCTTTTACATCACTTTCATCACTTCCAGAACTTCTTACAAGTGAAATCTGATGCTGTGGCTTGCACCTGGCCTCTTTAGGTCAGAAGGAAGCTTTGAGATCCTTACATGGCTTAGTCATTCATCAATTTTCCTATTTCTCAGCAGACTAGAATTGACTACATGGATGTGTTAAAACCCACTTATCCATTTTTCTACTGAATACTTGTTTATTTTCAATGTTCACTTATAAACAGAGCTATACATGAGCTTGCTTGCTTGCTTGCGCGCGCGTGCACACACACACACACATACAGCCATACAAATGGAAATAAAGCCGTTGGCTAGTTTTTATTGTCAACTTGATACATGTTACCTGGGAATGAGAAAATGTCAATGAAGAATTGTCTTGATCAGAGTGAGCTGTGGCCTTGTCTACAGGGAGCTAGCTGTCTGTATGGATGGCTGACTGGAAACTATTCTGTGGATTCTGCAGCGCTGAACCTAAGCAGGGCTATATAAAACAGCTAGCAGAACAAGCCAGAGGGAAAGTGAGCTGGGAAGCAGCAAGCCTCCACGGTGCCTGCATTAAGCTCCTGCCTTGACTTCTCTCAATGATGGACTGTGACCCGAAAGTGAAGGCTGAAATAAATCCTTTCCTACCCCTAGCTACTTTTGTCAACACTTTTGGTGTTGATCACAGAGACAAAATCAAACTAGTGCAGGCATGGTGATACATGCCTTTAACCTCAGCACTTGGGAGACAGAGGCAGGCAAATCTCTGTGATTTTGGTGCCAGCCTGGTCTACATAACAAGTCTGATATAAGCTATCTAGGGAGGTCCTGTCTCAAACAGAACAACCCCCAAGGAAAGAAAGCAAACTACAACAATCATCATGCTTTCATTTCTGTTAGAGTTTACCTAGGAGTGAAGTGACTGTGTTCCTGAGAAAGTGCATATTTAACTTTATAAGGGGTATGTGTGTGTGTGTGTGTGCGCGCGCGCGCGCGTGTGCGTGTGTAGGTGTGTGTGTGCGCGCGTGCGTGTGTGGGGGTGTGTGTGTGCGCGTGCGTGTGTGTGGGGGGTGTGTGTGAGCGTGCGCGTGCGTGTGTGTGGGGTGTGTGTGTGCGCGTGCGTGTGTGTGTGCGCACGTGCGTGTGTGTGTGGGTTGTGTGTGGGGGTTGTGTGTGTGCGCGCGTGTGTGCGTGCGTGTGTGTGTGTGTGTGTGTGTCGGGGGTGTGTGTGTGGGGGGGTATGTGTATGCCCTCTCCATGGAATCTGTGGCAGGAACAGAATAGGGAGGACAAGGCCATTTATTGTGACAACAGTTCTCAGAAGGTCTCTCCCCAAACACCTTTCTAGACTCTTCGCCAGGTCTGCCTGGGCCTGGACTCCTCTGCTCTGCTCACAACACTGTTCAGTGTAGGCAGCTCTCCATCATCCTCAGTCACTCCAGTCATCCAGTATTATGCAAAACCTTAAGCCTTGAGAAACTCGCACTGAAATCTAGCTTGCATTTCTTTCTTATATTTGTGGGGTGTGTGCCAGTTGCACCTGTATTGCCAAATCACCATCTCCACTCGCTGTGCCGACTCACTGGCCCTGAAATCTGTTTTAAGAGGCTGTGATCCAGAGCAAAAGAAGAAAAGAAACTGTTAGTTAGAAGCAACTAGAGGCTCTCAGGGGACCAGTCAGTGCTAGGAGGAAAGAGGTCATCTGGGACAAACAAGACAGACTGAGAGGGAAGCAAAGAGATGCTAAATGGAAAGGAAACCAGGCCTCCACCTGTGGCCAGAGTGCTCTGAACAGCATGTGGCCAACTCCGCTCCATCCTCCAGGGGCAATGCCAGTCACTGAGGTGTGGGCAGGAGGACAGTCCCCGGAGGACCCTGTGAGAAGCAGGCACTGCACCAAGTCAGTGTGGACCTGACAGCCATAACGGTCTAGCAGGGAGAAGCCACCCCACCAAAGCAAGTGCTTCTGCTAACAGTAACGGAGTAAGGGTGGCCAGAGCTTGCTGCTCCTGGCCGCAGCCTATGGAAGAGCGGAGACAGGAACGAAGGTCTGAGGACTGGCCCGATGGTGGGGCACTCGTTGTATCACAGAAAAACTACTGCTTCTCCAAAGGTGGAGGCTTCTATGCCATCTCTAGCCAGACAAACCCCAGAGAGGTCATACCGGTTTCAGCTTGCCTTTCCTCCTCAACCCCACTCCCAGGTTACTCCACCCTTGTTCCATTCATTCACAGTCTCTGTGAGACTCTGGTGTTAGTGGTGAGTCAGGATGACAGGAAGGCCTTTAGTCAGAGAGAAAAATCAAGTCTGTGAGGCTCTGTTGCAATAAAACAGGATATAAGACGATCTGCTGTTTCTATATGTGAAAGGACCAGTAACACTAAGAGACTTCACAAGATGGAATATCCAGCCCCGAGACATGAAGAGCCCCGTGGAGAGATGAGGAAGTACTGCCTAGCGCTAAGGGCTATGCCCTCTTCACATTACTAAAGGAGATGGTGTAAGTCCCAGGGTAGAGAAACAGGCCTTGCAGTAACACACTGGAGTCAGCAAGGCCTAGGGGCCCCACCCACTTCTGCTGAACTGTAGAGTCCAAACAAATGGTTTCTGCCAACAGCAGCCCTGATGATTGGGACTCAGACTTCAGGACAACCTTGTCTTCCCTCTGTGGTGTTTTTAAAAGAAAGACAGTGCTTTTTGTCAGCACTTAAGACTCAAATACAGTAACTTCTAATAGCAATCTGGAATAAGAAGCCTAGCCTGGGCTATATAGTGAATTTACAGTTACCCTGGGCTATTTGAGACAGCAAGACTGTCTCAAAAAGGGGTTGAGGCAGAGAAAGAAAGAAGTTAACTCAGACTAAGTGTGGTAGTACATACCTGTAATACCAGACTGAGGCAGGAAGACTGCCACAAAAATCAGTCTGGGCTATACTGTGATTTCCAGGCCAGCAATGTCTACATAGCAAGAAAGTCCTATCTCAAGCAAAAGAAAACAAAACGTGGCTCACGAAGAACAAGGCATAGTAAAACATGTCTGTAATCTCAGCACTGGGAGGCAGAGCCAAGTGAATCTCTGGGAGTTCAAGGCTACTCTGGTTTACAAACCACCAGTTCCAGGTCCAGCAGGGACTACATTGTTGAGAGTTTGTATCAAAAAACAAAAGCAAAAACACACAAAAATACCTAAAAGGAAACAAAAACTCATCTTAATGCAATGACTATATTGCTTGGTCTGGGCACAGTGAATCACATTAAGGACAGACTACAGGAGAATACACAGGATGCAGCTCATAAAGACTCCAATCAAGAGTATACAAGGGAGCTGGACATGATATGTGTGCCTGCAATCTCAACATCCAGGAACCTCAAGCAGAAGGATCAGAAAGTTGAGGCCAACTTGTGATACAGACTAAGTTCTAAACCAGTCTGAGAAACATAATGAGATACTGTTTCAAAACAGACAACTCAGGTAGACGCCTTTAATCTCAGTATTTACAAGCCTTTAATCTCAGCACTTGGGAGGCAGAAGCAATCTCTGAGTTTGAGGCCAGCCTGGACTACAGAGTGAGTTCTAGGACAGCCAGGATTACAAAGAGACCCTATTTCAAAATGATAGGTTATTTCTCTGCCGACTCTGGTAAAATGAGCCAATTTAAACCAGATTAGATTATATTAAAGGCTGCTCTCCGGCGGGCAAGTTCACTGGCCCCAAGGATTGAGGCCAGGGGACTCTCCATGGAGAAAGGGGTGGGGGTAGAGGAGGAAGGGAGGGAGAGGGGGGAGGGGCACATGCATGAAGAGAAGAGAGAAAGGGAGTGACCAAAATGATGTCTGGATTATATAGGGAAGGGCCTCTGGGGGAAGGGCAGCCCAGCCCCTTGTGCTGGAAAGCTCAGGATTGCGGATAGTGTATGCCAGGTAGAGCTGAGGGATGCTGGGAGAACCTGGAGGCCAGGTCTGCTTTGGTATGTCAAACATGCACCTCAGTCCTTTGTCCCCAGATCTGAAACCAAACACAAGCCACCCCCCAAAAAGGCGTACATATAGAAGAAATTGGGCATAGTAGTCCATTCCATTAATCCAGTACTAGGAAGGCTAAACTAGGATTAGGCGTTCAAGACCAGTCTGCCTTCTTGTCTCAAAGGAACAAGAACCACTGTTTTTACAAGAGGCAGACAATTACATCAGTATTTGCTTGAATTATTAACTGAAAACAAAAATATGTTCTGTATGACTCTGTTTATATTACACTTTAAAACAAAGCTAGTTGAGGTAAGAGATGTTAGCGGAGTGGTTACCTCTGGCAGGGAGGATAGAGCATAGTAACAGAACTGCAAGGCTGAGGCATGGGGACAAGATCAGCAGGAAATTTCTGGACCTCTCTTATCTGGAGACTATCCATGGTTTGTGTGTTTCATTGCATGCAGGCATAACTCAATAATATGCTAAAAGGGGGTGGGAGTGCCAATTACCAACAGTGTCCCTGGGCAAACGCACCATACAAGCTGAGGTGCATAACCATCCTTAGAAAGTGCAAGAACCTAATCAAGCCACTGCTGGTCTCCCGCCAGCACTTTTGTCATTGACCTCAACCTCTCTTTTGTTTCTTTGTTTATCGACACAGGGTTTCTCCTTGTAGCGTTGGTGTTCTGGAGCTCGCTCTGTAGACCAGGCTGGCCACGGAATTTACAGTTACCTTCCAACTATTGGGATTAAGGACGTACATCAACCTCTTAAACTCCAGATTGAACACATGTAAGAAGAATGAATTCCGGAACCCACTGGTATCAACCATCTTTGTACTACTCCATGTTGTACACTGGGAATACCCCTCAGACTCCCACCGGGTGTCTGCGAGATGCGCTGTGGGTGACCCGCGAACTTCTCATGCAGAAAGATACAGAAAATAAGTCCTGACGGAACTGGGCGGTCCTGCTAAACCGATTATAACCTCCTACATTACTATATGACGCGAGTGACCTTTTACCCAAAACCACAGGTCCAAACTATGACTCAAATATACTAATTTACAGCAAAAATTTGGACGTTCCTCGGAGAGTAAGGAAACCTCCCCCAGCCCACTTATACAAGCACTGCGCACGCGCCTCAGCCTCCGCCCCTCCCCGCGCAAGCGTTCTCGGCGCCTCTCGGGCCTGCGCATGCGCTTTTGTTCCCGGCCGGTGCGGATACTACCTGAGCGAAGCCGGAGGTGGATAGCTTTTTCTTCTTACTAGCACCATATCCCCCTCCGCTGCTGTTGTGAGAAGGGCTAGCCGGCCTCTTCTTGCTGTTCCTAGCTATGGCGGGGGTAGAAGTGGCAGCCACAATTGGAATTTGAGCCGCCATTCTGCCCACCGTCGGCCTGCGGCTCCCCGCCCCCACCCCTCCCAAGGCTAGTCCTAGAACTTCCGGCTAGATGGCACTTCCGCGTTGAGGATCGGAAACTCCGCGAGCTCCAGGAGCTGAACAGAGTCCTCCCGGGCGGCTCATAGGAGGCGGGGCTGGGAAGTGTTCCTTCCGGGTCGGAAGGTGTCGGGCTGGTAACTGCTGCTGGCATTGTGAACCTTGGCCTGGAGCACGTGCCTGGAGGGTCGCTGTGAGCATCCGGTCTTTTAGTAACTTCATCCCTAATCTTGGTTTTTAGACAGGGACTCTGGATGACCTGCAGCTTGCTATGTAGACCAGGCTGACCTCAAACTCAAGTAGCCGAGTTATCTTTGAATTCTAAACCCTCGGTCCTCCACCTTCCAAATGCCAGGATTACAGACAGGCGCCACAACCCATCTCAATGTCTGTAAGAATAAAGAAAGTTAAATATCAGTGCATGAGCAGATTGCTGAGCTATTTCCTAGGGCTTTACGTATCTGTACTGCACAATAAACTAGGAAGGTAGGGTCTTCATCTTTTAGGAGTCCAAGACGGCTTGTTGTTATGCAACTGATATTTCTTCTCCACTCTCCTCACCAAGTTCATATCAACAGAAAAAAATTTACATATAATTGTCGGAAAGATCACATTTAAACCAAGTCATGAATCTCAATACCCTGTACCTTAGGTTTTGTTTGTTTTGTTTTTTGTTTGTATATCTCCAGAGACTTGATGCCATTATCTAATTTAATGGTTTCTAACTAGGTGATCTGTGTCTTTTGGCTAGGATAGAATAATATCTCTATAAGGTGACAGTCTTTTAACTGGGGATAAATATATCTGTCCCCAGTCACAGTGACTTGCAAGTCATCGATGCATTATAATTATGTTTGGGTGCAGTAAACAAAAAAAGGAATGAATCCTTACAACTTTGTAGTTAAAGCAGCTATATGAATCTGGATATTCATAACAGGCTGGAAACTGATGCAGAGGCAAAGGAACAGTGAAGGAAGAAGGGACTGAGGGATATTGTCACTGACACCCCTTCTGGTGTGGAAGCGGTAATTCCCATGCCAGATCGCCTTCCCTATCCTCACCTAGTCAATTTCCTTTATTCCTTATCTCAAGGACTCATGCTTCCCAAGCACCAATCACTCAGGCACATCTTTTACTCCAGCCACCCCTTCAGCTTAATCTTCATCTTTTCTGTTCCTACCCCAGGGACTCTCATGTGATCCCTGTGACATTCCCTAAATGGAAGTGTGAGTTGCCGTCATTTCAGAATCCATTCTTGGCTCCAAGGCCCTCACTTGCACTGGCTGCTAGGATGAGCTTTTAGATCTGACTGTAGCACGTAACTTTCTTATGTACAGGCCTCTTTATCCTCTAGATAAAAACCATGTAACTTTAGCACATTAAGTCCTTAATAACTCAGGCTTACCCCTCTTTTGTTCAGTTCTCAACAGCAACCAACAACAAATCTTTGTACCCCTGCCAGAGACAAATTCTATTTCCTGGGTATTCTGGTCTCTGAACTCATTCTTTTGTTTCCATTGTTGCCTAGCTCCTGGCCTGGTGACGATCCATTTTGCCTCAGTTCAAATTCTAGCTCTAATAAGCAGCTGATGGACCCTCCTTGCCTTTGCTCCACTCTCTGAATTTTGTGCCTCTGAGGACATTGGCATACTTCTAGTAATGTTTACTGAGTTCAAATGTGAAGGTCGGACAAGTGGACAGACCACCAAATTCAGATGCAATCCAGAAATTCTCCCCCTGGTGTCTAAAATGGCTCCATACTGTTACTCCCTCCTAAACTCTGGTTGTCTCTTTGATGGTTGTCTTGTTTTACCAAATGCTTTGTAATGCTACTATCTGGTTTTCAAAATTGTGTCATATAGTCAAATCCCCATGGAGATACATTTTTAATGTTTCCCAGGAGTCAGCATGAGTAGCCATGATTGAACCAGGATCTTCTTGTCTCATTCTTTTACATTGAGAAGTCCCTGATGTGTGAGGCCCTCTGCCCTTCCAAGGCTATACATTTCCCAATAACTCCTCAGTCCTGAGTTGCCACCTCCCTTATGAGATGTCTCTTTGCTTTCAATGTTGATGCCTGTGTGAGTCATTACTTTCAATTCCAGATGACAGACTGCATTTTCAGATCATGCTTTCCATCTAGAACCCTTCCTTGCCTGGCAGTCCCTAGAATGAATCTGGTGGCCCAAAACATTCTTGTAATGGCCTTCAGACACCCTCCTTCTCTTTCTCTGCAGACTGACCTCTCTTCAGGTCTCTGCACTCCCTTTCAGTTTCCACTTTTGTCAGTCTCAGCTGCATCCCCTCCTCCCTCAAGGCCTAGACACACATTGCTCCTCCTGTACGGGGGTTACTCCCCCCCCTCCAGTTCTTCCCTTCTATAGTTCTAGTAACTTGGATTTCCCTTTCATTTTTTGGCTGACATTGGTTCGTTTTTAGTTTCCCCCATCCTTCTGATCCAGTTCCGTGTTACCACAAGTCTTAGTTACCCAGTACCTGTTGATTGCCTTTTATACTCTTATTCTGGAGGATGGAGAGTAGAAGGAGCAAGAAGACTGTTAGTTCCTGTTCTTGGGGAGCCCTCAAGCTAGTGGGGAAGAAGATATTTGTTGTAGTAAATCCTATCTTCCCAGCTGGATATAAGCTACCTGTGTGCAGTTATCAGAGTCATCAAGGATTGAGCAGCAGAGCGTAAACAGCTGGTGGCAATAAAGAGATGAGAACGCTGAAGGCCAACCACGTAAGTTACAAAGGCTGTAAACTGGCCAGCCACCTGCTCTACCTCCACCATGGAAGTGCTGGTCACTGCCCACTGACAGCACATGGAGGGACCTCTTATACTTCACTGCATGCACAACTCACAAGTTATCTATGAGCACTGGAATGAAGCAGTGAACATCTCCAGCCCATATTTAGCTAGTGACTTTCCCCTAAACTCCCAGCCATCCCTGGAAACTTGGAAGGCATATCTCACCTCTGCTACAAGAAGTGCCCTTTTGTGAGCTGCCTCTGCAGCTTCCTTACCAGTCCCTGAAGCTCCTAGGTCCCTTACCAGTCCCACAGTTCTTTCACTAAAGGCTATTAGAGCCTTCCTGTGATGCCGGTAACTCAAGACTGAGTGTACCAGCTAAGCAGAGTTTTGATCCCAGTTAAGATTTAAAGATTACAAGTAAATAGCATACTTTCTAAGCTATTGCATATTTTGAGACATAGAGTGCCTGGTTTATTGTCTCTCAAAAAAGCTCAGGAAATACAGTGGATATTTAGGATCAGGCTGGTTTTGCTGGCTGGAAAACAAGCTGTGCATTTCTTCTCGATAATGTGCATAAAATATGCGATCATAATTTCCATGTAAAACATGGCTAGTAAAGCATTCCTCAACGATGGAACAAACCTTGAAACTGCTGAAGTCAAGGCACTGAGAAAGCTCTCCCAGCTCCCGTGAATACTTGCTCCTCAGTCCATCATGATATGTGAACATGTGTGGAGTTCCAACCCATGCATCCAACCACAGCCTTCTGTTGACCATCCCTCAGGACTTTAGGACGATGCATTGAACCTAGGAACAAGGTCCTCGGTGGCCCCCAAAAGGGTACAAGCCCATTTGAGCAAAGACTCTGAGGTCCTCATTACTTAGAGCAGGTTCTACTCTTAAGTGTAAGCCAATAACCTGGGCAGACCCTCTCTGTCTCCTTAGTATAGACAAACAAAGTCAAAAGAGGGCCATCCTGCCCAGTCCAGGTTGCTACCTGGAGAATAGGTCTCAGTTGAGAGAAGGCCCCAAATGAACTTAAGCATGGGGTACAGAACTCCAGTTTTCCCTACTGCTGAGCTGGGAGAGAGAAAGGTGGGTCCAAGAGAAGACACACTGTTATCTGAGGTGCTGGGAAGTTGATGAGATCTCCATCTCTGAGGCCTAATTTTCACAAAACATGGGGAGAGGAAGAAACCATAGCATGTGCAAAGTGTCAAAGACTTCAGAAGGCCCAGAGCAAAGCTCAGAGAAGCCACTCTAAGAGATTGTGAGGGATGGCCTCTTGACAGTGTGACTGGGCTCAGCTTACTTCCGGGACACCCTTTATAGCCACTGCAATGACAATGGCCAGATATTGATCCTTTTTGTCAGACACAGCTAGCATATCCATGCTCATGAAAATTTGATCCCCAAAGATTGTTGCTTTACAAAGTCTGAATAAAAGAAAATGGATTTTATAGACTATTTTGCTTACTGAAATGGCTTCTTAAATGTTAAGTAAATACCAATTTAGCATTACACATATAGCCCTAAAAGGGCTGACAAAGATGTCCCAGATATTGGTAGGCTTCTTGTCTTTCACTGTGAGAGGTGGGACCCTGCTAGCAGAGGGGCATTCCCCTGGCCCTTAGTACCTATCTGTTTGATTCTGCCTCTGGGCACTGGTCCTCCCCTTTCTCCTACCAGAGGCCCTACCCATCACTTAGCATGAGCTGTTATTTTTACACATACTCTTTGTGCGTACCGTAGAGAAAGAAACTGATGATTACTGTAATTCTCCCATCTCTGAGGTTCTCTTCTTTTTTGCCTTCCCAAACCTCAAACTTGGTAATACTCAACTGTAACACGCTTGTCTTCTTAAATCATCAGCCTGCTTCATTTCCCACTGTATCATTTGCCTAACTGCTGCTACGCTGATCATTTTTGTTTATGCCTAACACTTGGAGTCTGTCATGGTACCAGCACATTGAGATAGTACTAGGGAAGGTCAGTGTTACAGCTTTGTGAGATGGTACTAGGGAAGGTCAGTGTTACAGCTTTGTGAGATAGTACTAGAGAAGGTCAGTGTTACAGCTTTGTGAGATGGTACTAGGGAAGGTCAGTGTTACAGCTTTGTGAGATAGTACTAGAGAAGGTCAGTGTTACAGCTTTGTGAGATGGTACTAGAGGAGGTCAGAGTTGCAGCATTAGGAATAGTTGTTTATGGAGTGATAAAGACTTGTTTCATAAACTCAGGGGAAAAAGAAACTCTCAGAGACTGAGAAACCAAGACCTTTTCCAAGACATCTCTTACTCAACTCTCATCAGACATTCCTGCTCTTTCTCTGCAGTAGGCCTGAGAGTCCTTGACTCCTACAGAGCCAAGGAGTCCAGCTCCCACAATGCTCCAGCCTAGGGGAACAAGGGGTAGGGAAAGGGGAGGGTGTGGCTAAGGACGGAGAGTCCTTCTGGTTAAAGGGATGATGTGAAACAGGTTGGCAGCAGCCTTCTTCCTGGATACAGCCCCAGACAGAATCCAGATTGGGTGGAACAAAGGCAGTCCTGTTCTCTGCCTTGCCCAGGGGAGCCTGCTACTGTTGTAAAGAACCAGGGACAGAATGTGCTCCTGTTTTTTTGTTTTCAGTCTTTCCTCCTATAAAGATTCAAACTAAATGGGATGGCCCACGTTCAGCCTCTTCATCATTCTTTTGTAAATCTCACTAGGATCACTTGATTACTGAGCAGCTGCTCACTGAGTCCAGCTGACCACACCAGCCCAGGTCTACTGGGCTCTTGCAAGATGAGCTCCACCCCGGCCTGGATCCACCATTGCCTTAGCTCTTTAGATCCCAGTTCCTGGACTTATGTGACTAATGTTCTTGCCGTCCTCCCTAACCCTGCACTCACTTTGACAATCCCCAACCCTACCTTGGGACTCATTTGCAAATTTATGTTTGTGTTCTCTGGCTGCCCACACTACATCTCTGAACTCCTGAGGAGGAATGCACATGGTTGGTGTGAGCTGCATGACTTTCAGACTCTGTTCTGGCAGGAGCAGATGTACAGTCTTCTCCCTCATGCTGCACAGCCCTGGGTGTAGATGAAGTTTGGGTGCTTGCCTCCTGGTTTTCCGTTTCTACCTTTAGACTGGCTTTAGACCATTCCCTCAGCATGCGCATATTAACAGAATTTATGCCTTTAAAATACTGTGGGCTAAAGTCTTTAGTGAGCATCAGTGCTAGAAGTGTCTAATGTCCATCAGTAAGGCCCTTCTGAGGACCAGGTGCATGTCCAGAGACTGAAGGTACATGACCAACTTTGGGGACAATTTAGTTCATCTAATCAAGAACTCTGTTCTGGTATGTTTTGAACCTTCCTTTTGCCTAGGATTGGAGTGGGGAGAAACAAGGGCTTCAGTTCATTTATCTCTATAAGGAGCTGTTTTGTTTTTTGTTTTTGGACAGGAAAGGAGGAAAGGAGGGAGGGATACAGGGATGGAGGGAGGAAGCACATATGTCTCCATGCATCTTATTATTTTTAATGTTTTATTTATGGGGGAGGGGCATGTACCATGGTGCAGGTGTGTAAATCAGAGGTCAACCTAAGACTGGCAGACCTGGTGACAAGCACTTCTGTCCACGGAGCCCTGTGTCCAGCTTCCCACCTTTTTGACTCTAAGTGAACATGGAACACCCTGATTTAGCTAGATTGACAGGCCAGCAAACTCCTGGGGTCCACCTGTCCCAGCCTCCTGTGGCACCGGTGTTACCAATGCACACTGCCTTGCCTGGCTTTTATGTGGGTCTTCATGCTTGTAAAGTAAGTACTTTACTGACTGACCCCTCAAATTGCATTTATTTAAGCAGGTGAGTTCTTTACAAAATAAGTACATTTGGTAATCCAGCTTAAGAAGTAGAAGATCACTCTTCTGGTCTCTTTGGCCTTGGTGGCAGAAGAAAGATGAAGAAAGGGATATCACCATTTTCTACACAGACGTGTCAAAATGAGATGCACACACTGTGGCACCACTGTGGCTCTAAGGCAGTGGTTTTCAACTGTCCTGACGCTGTGACCTTTATACAGTTTCTCATGTTGTAGTGACACCCCCAACCATTGCTACTTTATAAATGTCATTTTGCTACTATCCTGATCCATAATGTAAATATATGTGTTTTCCAATAGTCTTAGGCCACCCCTGTGAAACAGTAGGTTGACCTCCAAGAGGGTCGTGACCCATAGGTTGAGTAACACTTCCCTATGGTCTACCATCTTCAGAAGCTGAGGCAAATGTGGTTGTTCTGGCAAGTTCAAGAGAAAGTACAACAGGATTGCAAAGGCTGAGAAATCAAACACTATCAGGACTCGGCAAATGAGACACCTAAAACTGCTCATAACAAACTGAGAGACAGATTCCCTGAATGAATGGCTCTCTAACCCTGAGAGGAAGGCCGTAGCACCCAACTCATGGGAGGCTTCCAACCATCAGTCAAAGTCAATCTTTAGGTTTCAAAACTATTTTTAAAAGATTATCAGCACCTTAAAGGCACTGGCCCCATTCCCAGTCCAATCTCTAAAGATTACCCCAAATGTCACTGCCACAGTCTCTAGCTCAGGAATGGTTCGGAGCTGAATGGCAATGCAGTTGGCTATACCCTGCATGTCCTCTTGTGTGTCTGTGCTCTGGTTCCGGTCTTTTCATGGCATGAGGCTGTCCTTCACTGTCACTGCTACACAGTTGTGATAGGAGCCTGCAGGGTATCTGTCCTTCTACGCCACAGTTAGGGTTTTTCCAGAGTGTTTTTGGCTCTTTTGAATCAAAGTGTTTTGAGTAGGAATGGGTAGGAGCAGAATGGGAATGTTTACTAGCAAAGAACTAGCCCAGCATGTGTGTTAATCCTGGCACCCACACACACACACTCACATGCACACAGGCACATATACACACATGCACGTGTATACACGCACACACATGCATACAGAGAGAGAGAGAGACAAAGAGAGACACAGAGAGAGAGAAAGAGAGAGACAGACAGATACAGAGAAAGAGACGGAAAGTCATGTGTTTTAACACCCTGTGTACATGTGTTTGTATGTGTGTAGGTATATGCTCCTGTTGGATTGTACAAAGAATGGCTTTCTGATGTACCAGAGTATGGTACATCTCTGTATGTTTATCTTATGTATATATGTATGTTATGTTCTATATGTACATTACATATACAGAAATATATATGTATATCTCTGGATATGTATATATAGTATATATATACATATATATACATATATATGTGTATATATATATATCTGTGTGATGATAGAATTTGGTACAAATAGTTATCCCCTTGCAAAGAGAGGGTCCATATGCTATAGTGTGAAGCATACAGTCATTCTGGAGCCCTTATGTCTAAACTACTTCCCTCTGTAAGTATTGGCTCATTTTGTGCTTTTCCCAGAAAAAAAAAAAAAACTTGCTGTAGTGTGAATTAGCTCCAGGACCGGCTCTTGGTGGACACTGAACAGCGTGTCGCACAGGTGCCATCTAGGTTCTGCCTCCAGTGAAGAGACTGAAGTGATACCGAGATACTGGTGAGCTGAACTGCTTAGTAAAGGTGGGTGGGAAATGAGAGGAAACAGAGAGAAATTCTTGGTATCAGAATTGTGTTATTTTGCTCCAGGCAGTAAAGCAGAGCTGGCAACACCACAGAGTTTAAATGGAGCCAGTGACAGAGGTGTGTTATTATAGTCTCGATGGGCGAGGTGTCACATTGTCTTAGTCAGTGTCCCATTGCTGTGAAGAGACACCATGACCATGGCAACTCATACAGAAAAGCATTAAGTTGGGGCTGGCCTGTAGTTTCAGAGGTTTAGTCCACGGTGGGGAGTGAGGTGGCTTGCAGGTAGACATGGTGCTGGAGAAGTAGCTAAGGGTTCTACATCTGGGTCCCCAAGCACTAGGGAGAGACTCTGAGTTTGGAATGAGCTTTTTGAAAACTCAAAGCCCACCTCCTAATGACAGCTTCCCTCAGTCAAGACCACATTTCCTAATCTTTTCAAATACTGACACTCTCTCGTGACCAAATATTCAAATCCATGAGCTTATGGGGGCCATTTTTATTTCAAACCAATCTGTTCACTGACTCGGTGACAAATATCTGCTTCTTCATGCTCAGACAGCTAGCACTGTGATGCCTCTGACAGTCAACCCATGAATCTTATCCTAAGTAGAGTTTGATCTGGTTGTGGCACACACAAATAGTATCCTGGTTAGATGTGTGTGTGTGTGTGTGTGTGTGTGTGTGTGTGTGTGGACACTAATCAGAGTCATCTGGGAAGAGGAAGCTGAACTGAGAAATACATCCTTCAGATTGCCTGTAGGTAGTCTTGAGGTAAGGCAGTCTTTGGCAATTGGATTTACAACAGGAACAAAGCTTGTTTTTGAGGTGCTGACAATGTTCTACTCTTAAAAACATGTTTTTAAAAACTAAAACATCTACTTTATGAGTGTGCGTTGAAATCTTCAAGATAAGCTGAGTGCTGCAGTCCCCCTTTGGGGTTTCAATGTCGTTCATTCATGGAATCCTTGCCTGAATTTGTGATAGATGGCATTCATAATTAATGATTGATCTGGGAGGGCCTAGCTCACTGTGGGTGGTTCTATCCCTGAGCTGGTAGTCCTGAGTTCTATAAAAAAGGTAGCTGAGCAAGCTAGTAAGTAGCATCCCTCCATGGCCTCTGCTTCTGTCCCTGTTTCCACAGTCTTGCCTTACTTGAGGTCTTGCCCTGACTTCCCTTGGTGATGGACTGTTATCTGGAATTAGAAGATGAGATAAACCCTTTCCTCCACAAGTTGCTTTTGGTCATAGTCTTTATCAAAGCAATAGAAACCTAACTAAGACAGATAGGAAATGCTGAAGAGGCAAAGGCAGGAGGATCTCAAGTTCAAAGCCCAGCTGAGCTACACCTAGGGCTGAGGAGATGGCTCCGTGGACAAGATCACTTGCTGCATAAGCATGCAGATCCCAGCTCTAATCCCAAGTATGCATGTGAAAACCCCAGTACCATGTGACCTCAGTGCTGTAAGAGGTGGAGACAGGATGATCCCTAGGGCTTGTTGGCAGCCAGCTTAGCCTCAGTGAGAGACCCTGTCTCAAAGGAATAAGGTAGAAAGATGTAGATCAGGATATCCACATCCTCCTCTGGTCTCTGCATGGTGGTGCACACATAACACACAAAGCTTAAGCTAGTATGTTGGACAGGTGGGGCCTTGCCACAGGGAGACTCAGAGAATGTGAACCTGGCATTCCCCTGCCTCTGTAGGAGGGAAGGATTCAGGGATTAGACTGTTAGACCACGGTTGCTGTTAATAACAAAAGCTGCTTGTCATTCTTTCTCAGTTTTCTAGGCAGTGTTTAACTCATCTGACTTATTTTATTCTTCATTGTTTTCTACAGTTAAAGCTCCCAGGATCCATTCCTTAGACCCAGCCCATCCCCAAACGACACACTGTCATGTGTATAAAGGCGGATTTTCCAAAGCCAGGGTGGTCAGAGGAAGCTGCTCTAATCCCTCACCATCCTAAGCAGCCACCCTAACAGGGCATGCTTTGTTCCCAGACCAAGAACCCAGTGCTGTGATTGCTCCATCAGGGGTTTACATCTTCTCCTCTCTCCCTCAAGTGAACAGCCCAACCAGGGGCTCATTCCAACAGCAGAGGAAATGAAATTTAGTTTTCCCACCTTTCTCCGCAGAAGCATGGCTGCACACTAACTAGGACACCACAAACACAGCCAGTGTCCGTCTCCTTAGCTCCTGCCCCTCCCAATTTGTGATTCTCCTGCGGTTGGCCAGACCATCTGGCTTTTGCATGGCTGGGTTTTCCTCATGGGTGTCAGCTGTGGGCAGACTGTTTAACAGACACACGCCTGTCTCTTCCCCCTCCTCCTCTCTTCTCTTATGGTGCTTTCTCCAGAAAGTGTGCCTCATTCTCTCAAAGGCTGTTCACCTGTCTCCTTACCACTGCTATAGGGCAATCAGTCAATCAGTGCAACTGAGAAGAGGGGGCTGTGTACAAAAACTGATTGACCTGGGTGCTCTGGTGCCCCAGTCACTTCCTGGAAAGCTACTGTGGCCACTGCCTTAACCTTGGAACCTCTTTAAATACAGATTTTTCTCAGAGAAGTTGCGTTAAATTCTCAAATCCTGGGGTATTCTTGTGGATCACTTTGTCAGATCACTGTGCCCTGCACCAGAAGTCTTTGGGGACAGGAAGAACATTAACAAGTCAGCAGAGGCACTGTGTGAATTACTTTTCCTGTTGCTGTGACCAAACATCAGACAAAAGCAACTTAGGAAGAGAAGGGTTTATTTTGGTTCACAATTCCAAGGTACATTTACTGTTCATCAAAGCAAGGACAGTGTGTCCCCAGGTATGTGAGGCAGCTGGTCAGATTGCACCTGCAGTCAGGTATCAGGTGTGTGAGGTACCTGGTCACATTGCACCTGCAGTCAGCAGGTGTATGAAGCAGCTGGTCAGGTGTGTGAGGCAGCTGGTCAC